>JAGDQO010002109.1:42500-250241 GCA_018342035.1 Solanum appendiculatum
TCATAAAAAGTCATTGTGAACATCTCTTAACCGAAGAAATCATTTGAAGACTCGTTTCTTTATCCAGAAAAAAGTGAGATTCTTTTTATGCAAATAGTAATGCACAAAAAGAACTACCTTTATAATTAAACATGATAAGCAAAATCAAATATAACGACGTAAAAAATAAAATAAGATAAGGCACACCACCCACCCATAGGAACTTTTAACATAAAAAGAGATTCTCCTCTCCAAAGAAAGGATCAACATCTATACCAAGGCCACAATTTCTTATTGAACAAATGCTCAACCAACTTTCAACTTCATTTTGAAATGAAATAAAGAGAAAGCTCCCCCTTCAATTTAAATTTTTATTAAAAAAATATTAGACAACATTAGCTTCACCTTCATTTTTTTTCCTCATCTACCAATTCATATTCTGCTTTTACTTCCTCAAAGATTTAAAACAGAAATATTACAACAAGAAAATTATCTAGAGTTCATTCTCCAAGGAAACCACAAAATCCTATCAAAAATATAGTTTAGGATTACAAGCCAATCGGTGCAGAGCTCGAGGAGGTACTTACCTCAAATGAAGTCAATTAATGAATAACTCTAATTGCTCGAGATACAAGCATAAATCAAAACTGTTATAGGGTAATAAAGTTCCCAAGTGACCACCAAACAAATCCATGAAAGAAACGATAAATAAATAAAAAAATAAATAGCAAGTGTAAAAAGAGGAAAAGAACACAAAGCCATTAGATTTAGTATTTATGTTGCCTCCTCCAAAGAATATATACGTAGCTCATACATAACCCCAAGAAATTTCATGTCTAAAAGTCCAAACTTCTAAATAAATGTTTATTAGAATCCCTAGGAGACAAACACATCCCGTCAAAATTCAATTTCACTCCTCATTTGGAGGGATTTGATTAAATTCTACATTCCCAGCTTGAAACAAATAGATTAAGCACATTCACCATTCAAAAAAAGAAACTCGGTGGCAGACTTTCAGCTTACTTATTGTTGGCGAGTGTCATACACTGGATAAGCCCCATAGGCAGCAACATACATTCCTGGGTCATGTGATGGTGGGAATGCATATCCGTACCAGAAATATTCTCCATAGTATGACCCAGTCCACAGGTTTCCAAAATCAGATCATGACTGACATATTCAACAGGATGAGATTGAGTAATACAGGCATAGATAGAGACACAATGAAGAATATGTCATATAACAGCTTAGTTGGTGCCACATGCAAGTTATCTAAGAGTATAACATTTTAGTTGGTGTCAGTTGCAATTTATCTAAGTTCATTTATCAATACCATCCCAACCACCAATAGTTATTTCACAATCAAGGGTTCTCGATATAAATTGCTTATATATATATGAATGTCATTTCACTGTGTCAATTGATGAAAACTCTTTTTCTTTTGGTATTAATAAATACTCCCACTTCTATCAATAAGCATAACTTAGAGTTTCTATAATCAAGCAAATGTTGGACACAAGAAAACCTATTGAGACATGTAAATTTGTCGATCAGGTTGCCCTTCCCAGCAAGCTTGATTAGATATCGCGGCACAACACATGCTCCTCCTTACAATTCTCTTGGACACAGATGCTAGCCAGTGGTCATAATTGTTGAAGTTGTAGCATCATGACGAAATTGTCCATGGAAATTAGGAGCAGCTTACATGTTAGGCAAAATACATGAAAGATAGTTAAATAGCTTGTTGCCCTTCAAGGCATATCAAGACTTCAAGACAAAGCTTTGAAACAATAGAAATTATCTCACCTACAAAGCACAACGACATTTTTCATCATCAAGTGACGCACATGGATCATTAACATCATAAGGCCATACTCTGAGTTTCACAGTACAAGGCAATTTGAAAGTTGGAGCTGCAATCAGAGAAGTAGCTATCTCTGACTGGAAACGACTCATAAAAGCTTGAGAATCACTCTCATCATTTACAATGTTAATGGGAACAACACTATCACCTAATCCAGCAATAGATATTGCTTTAGAGCATGAAGAATGGTGCCGAGAATCAGATCTTCCAGACCTTGGATGATTACTGTTTGAAATGATTGATGGAACTGTAGGAGATGTTCTACTTCACCATAAGCTGAATAATAAAATAAGAAAAAAATTATCGTCAACATGCTGGAACGTGTTGATAAAAAATATCTTTAGTTCATCTCCCTAAAAGTTTGCATACCCCAAATTAAGACTTCTGACTTTTACATTAAGCATCAGCTAGAAAATTTATAGGTCTGTTTAGTGATATTTAATTTCTCCAATCAATCTGAATTCCAACAACCCATCTATGCACCAACATTTTAGTAGAAATATTCCTATATGTGATAATAATTAAAATTTGAAGAGAACTTAAAAACAAAAAAAGAAGACGAAAGGGAAAAGAAATAGAAAATTTAGGTAAAAATTAAAGAGAAGCATACCTAGATTTGTAAATTAATTGAAATGATGAAGAGAAGCAAGATAAAACCACTTGGAGTGGAAAAGTGATAGGAGTGTAATTGATCATCCACCATGAAATTGGGGAGTGGGGAGATAATACAATAACAATATCATCTATCAAGTTCAGTTGTGAAATAGAATTGAAAAGGAATCCAAGCAAAAAAAATTCAAAAACCAACCCTCAAATTGGAACACCCAACAGTGAAAAGAAAGAGATATGAAAGAATAATCTTTGAAAGCCTTGAGATTGAGAACCAGAAAATGCTTAGGGAAAAGATTGAGATAACTGACCTAAAATCCAACAACATATGATGAGATGAGAGGAGTCTTTTTCTATAACACCCCAAAAATTTCTAAGCTAAGATCTGAATCATTTTATAACACCTCGCAACTCTACTCGTAAAATTTGAATCGTTCGTGTGACACCTCGTACTTGGAAAAAGGTTAAAAAGGGTTAACAGGCTTGTCCACAGCCCTAAAACAGACCATGGACCCTTCACTGAAGACTAAACGGCTCATGAAAAGGACCAAGGTCCATTTAGAAAAGTGGCCCAACCATTTAAGGGCTGCCAGGAGAGGAGTCCACCTGGACAGACCCCTAAACGGTTCGTGAAGCCATGGACGGCCCGTTTAGGGGAGGCTGCCCAACCGTCTAGGGCTGCCAAGCAAGGTGTCTCCTAGACGGTCCCTTATACGGCCCGTGAGGCCTTGTACGGACCGTCCAGCCCTCTTTTTAGGTGTTTGTTTAGGAAAGTGGCCCAAACATTTAAGGGCTGCCAGGAGAGGAGTCCACCTGGACAGACCCCTAAACAGTTCGTAAAGCCATGGACGGCCCGTTTAGGGGAGGCTGCCTAGCCGTCTAGGGCTGCCAGACAAGGGGTCTCCTAGACGGTTCCCTTTATGGCCCATGAGGCCTTGTACGGACCATCCAGCCCTCCTTTTAGGTGACTTCATCAGCTTTTAAGTTAAGGTCAATTCTTTAAATGTGGGAATGATTTTGGATATGAATTAAGGTTACTAAAATCTCCTATCACAAAGTTGAGTTAAAAGTTTTCTTACCGATTGAGTTTCAATATGAAATTTTAATTAGTTTAAATTAAAATGACTATATATCTCAGCACATAATGAACTAGGTGGCCCATGACCTATCAAATTAAAGGTCTTTGAGTCTTTTTTCCAATGCCACCAAATTTGCCTCATTTCAAGTTCGAAGTAAAAGTTATGCCCATTTTAGTGAAGCTCTGTCAGACAGTCAAAGTTTCATAGATGGCTATACGGCAGTGAAGTTTTTCACAGATCGTGGAGCCCTAAACGGTCCTTGAAGCCTCCCTTTTAAGGAACCTCATCAGTTTATAAGTTGGGGTCATTTTGGTCTTTCCCCTAAGCGATTGGTACTTAAACTACGTCATTTTAATCCCTATTCTAAGCCTAAACCATGACGTTTTGCACCTAGTTAAGGGATTAGAAGGTGTTAATCAGTTCTTTTACATTCACTAACATCACTAACATTTCAAGTCATTAGAGCAAGTTTCTAAGAGGAGAAAAGCTAGGGTTTCGAGCGTTCTTCAAGCTTCGTCAATTTTGCTAAGAACTTTGTTATTCCGAGTATGTAAGGCTATCATAGTGTTGGACTAGTTCATCATCATACCCTACATCTACTTTAAAATCAGTAAAAGAGTAATATAGGGTTCTATCATTATATTTGAGTATTCTTGAGATGAGTTGATGTAGAGTTCTGAGTTCTTGAGTTCCTGATTCTTTTTGAAATTATATTCCTAATTGTTGAATTGCTATATGTTATGCATTGAGATTCTTGAGTTGATTCGTTCATGTTTATGCTTCTTCATGAACCCTATTAATGAGTATTCTTGAGATAAGTAGTATCGTTGAGTTCTGAGTTCTTGAGTTCTGAGTATTGAGTTTTCTACATTGTTATTGAGATCCTTGAGTTGAGTTGTTCATGTCTATTTTTCAGCATGAACCCTATTCGTGAGTATTCATTGAGTTCTTATTGAGAATCTTTTAAACAAAACATAACTGCTTAAACTGAGTTTTTGAGAAAGTAAAGAGGAGTTTGAGAAAGAGTTTTAACCAAGATTGAGCAAGAGTATAAGGGAACTAAGTATTTCCCAAATGTTTCATTTTTACATGAAGAAAGAGAATATTATTTTGAGGAAAGTAAAAGAGTTTTCATAAAGATTGAGTACAGAGTAGTTTCCTCTTAAAGAGGCCTTTTTGAGTAATTATCTCAACCCAGAGAAAGTATTTTTACTTTGAACAAAGAAAAACCTTGCTTTCTAAATGAGCAATGAGTTTAGAGATATTTCAGAGCAGTTACCTCTTTTAAAAGGATTGTTGCTCCCCATTGCACACGCAAGTATACATGGTCGCGTAAGTAATATAGTTCTTTTAAGAATCGAGTTGTCGAACCCAAAGGACTTATGATTAATTTATATTAACTCTATTATTTCTACAAGTTAAAGAAAGTATTATCAAGAGACTGTGATTTATGTTTACTATTAATGTGAACAATTAAATTATTAAAAAATAACTAATAGGGACAACTTCGATTTCAGTGTTTCAAACAAGTAAGAGACAATTCCAGGGTTGCAGCATGATTAAGGTTTCACGTATTGCATCTCATGTAATGAACTAACTAAGGTTATCAAATTACTGATTTACAGGGTTAATTTTATTATCATGATCTCCCCACCTCTAATCGCTTACTCCAATTGACTGTCTAACTACATCATTGAGCGGGGATAGGCAGGCTCAATTGGCGAGCGTTTATATTTCATCATGTTTCATAACCAAGCTTGATGTTCGTCCGTGTGTCAATCCTAAACACGAATCTAATTAAGTGATATGCAAGATAGATCAAGCTCTTTGTATTTTTTTGGTCTATCTACCTCTTCGTCTCCTGAGTCCAAGAGTAGACAATATATTTATTTCTATGGTGATCAGGCATAAAATACTAAAGCAAGAATACAAAAGTAATTTAAGGGATAACCAATCATTAATTTAAAACAAATGATGTTCAACAATTACCCGTAGCTTCAGCCCCAAAACAAAGGCTTTAGCCACTCATGATGTTCATAAACTCAAAAACAATAGTTTTCATGAAATTCAAACTTAAAGAAAGAGTAGAGAATTGAAACCGAAGATGTAATCTCTTGATCTTGCACACCAAAAAGAAGTCGAACCTTTACAAAATAACCCTAGAGTCCTATTTATAGAGTTTTATAAGTAAGTTCCCAATTCTACCCCTATTTGAAATCCTAATTCAACTCAATTTTCCTAGAAAAGTCGTCCTTGGGCTGGGACAATGCGCCAAGAATGCTTCTCTGAAGTTTTGGGGCTGGCACGCTGCGCCCCCAATGCGCCAGGTTGGCTAGGGCAATACGCCCGGCTTCTCCTTTGGCACAACTTTGTCGTCCTTATTTCCCTTGCTCTCATTATGTGCACACATCTCTTAGGAACCCAAAAAAATTGCTAATCATGTATATTAGTATGCAATCATCGCAATAATCAATCATGCCATAACCATTAGAATAGAGAATGTCCTCGAAACTTAAAGGTAAAGGTGGGTACTTTGTAGCAATTGGGCATATAAATATGCATAAGATTACCCTCCCACACTTAAACCTTTGTTCATACTCGAACAATCCTTAAACTATCAACCCATCATGACTATCTTTGGACTTATCAACCTGCCCTTAAATCAACCAAACAGATTTAATCATACTTTTTTAATTCACACTTTATGCAACAAAGTAACAATTTAGCTCACATGTTAGTTTACCAATCAACAACACATAGCCTCAATGAATGACTCTTTCACAAATATTTCTGGGCCAATGTAACCATATAAAAACATACCAACTATAATACATCCAAACATGTGTCATGAATGCCTTCACCAATTTTTAGTATAGCCTTCCACTCTTACAAACATCATGTTTGCACATTGTATTTCAAAACAAGGCCTATTTTTCAAAATTTAACGCACACTCTCACAAATGAAGTTCCTACATATACTAACATGCCATAAGCTTGCCCTTAGTATACGTTAATTTTCACAAAGTATTAATCATGGAATCAAGAGGACTTGTATTTGGTTGTAATGTCGGCTTAAGGTAAGGGTGGGTACATTTAAGATATAATTAGTGACTATTCCTCCCTAATGCACATGCTTTTTTTTTTTTTTTTTTGGGACACATTTCTTCAACCACTTCTTCTTTTCTTTTGGTACACACCTCACAAATACCCTTAATGTTTCAAGTGTTTCAAGCTTTGCCCTTTTGTTTATTTAAGCACTTGTTTCTTATTCAAGAAATATATTTTTCTTTACATTTCTCTTCTCTTTTTTTTTCAACACAAGTGCTTTTGCATTTTAAGATCATGGGCTATCTTTTTCCACCTGTTTTCTTTAACTCCACCACAAAAACAAGTATTTCCACCCTTCTTCACTTCTACCATTGCTTTCATATTTGCTTCATAACATAGTGCATTAAGGATAAACTTTTGGGATCAACAAAGTCATGGTATCAATAAAAAGGGATTCGGCTCAATATGTGGTTTAATAAAAAAAATAGAGGCTAAAAGGCTCAAAGGGGCTTAACTAAGGATCATTCATTTGGAAGCACACAAAAGAGTGAGAATTGGCTATTCAAGGAAACACCTTAATTATTTTCCATAATTCATAGAAGTTACTTATTAAGCACACACGGGGAAAATTCTAGATGTTATTCAATGCAAGAACTAAGCAATTACTAACCACACATGGCATCATGTCATACGTAAGGATATAATCAATTGAGCATGCTCATACAAATCACATTGCGGTGTTTCCACACAACTAAGCCCAACTTTATTAATTTAGAGTCAAAACAAAGAACCTATGTTTGTTTCAAGGTTACCAATTCAATTCAAGTTGCATATACAATTGTGACTACCCATGACATCTGGCTAGCTTTTAAGACAAGGTTTCAAAGTACCAAAAGGTCAGTTTCTCAATCTACTACTCCTAGTGAATAATATTCTCTTAAGACTGTCGGCATCCATCCATCATTGGGAACTGTCACTTCTATGACGACTCTAAGACTCAACATAATTAAACAAAATACTAGTCCTAGTCAGTTCAATGGGACTATCCTCAGAGAAAAGAATCGAAAACAAAAGCTAAGGAACCCATCTAAAAATAAAAAGACTTGATCAAGCGATAAAATATATATAAGGGAGCTCATCCCCAACCCCACACATAAAGATTGCACACTCCCCCATGTACCATTTCAAACAAAGTAAGAGTGAAAGACAACTCCTTGTTTGGCCTCTAGGCCTCACGCTCTCAATTTGCAGTTGCCATATTCGTGGAAAAATCCATAGCCATTAAGGTTGTATCACCATCATCAGAACCGGTGTCATCATTTCCATCATTAGCATCATCCTCCGACTCATCCTCCTCATCTGTCGTGGCATCATCATCATCTATAGGCTCTTGGAATGTCGGGCCCATACGACATATATACATTATGCTATCCATCAAAGGGTAACGCTCAGCCAATGTTGCCATATCTTCCTCAGTCACCGGACGACCACCAATCCACAATTGAAGCTCAGCCATTCCATACATTCTACCCATCCAACTATCATCGCGCGCCTGCCTATCCACAGTAGATAACACTTGCCCATGGGATGCATCATGCGCCTTAGTCTTAGTAACATCAACCACATGGCATACCAAATGAGGGGCACGGGGTGGACACACATCATGGACCTCCTCCTCAATCTCTAGCGCACGTAGGTATCTAGTGAGCATGCTCCCATAATAGAAATGACATCTCTTATTGCTCTTAAATTTCAGTATATTATGATGAAAACCCGCGCCCCACATTCACTAGCAGCCCTTTCATGATACGGTATGTAAGCACTACTCTTTCCCTAGTAACCTCAAATATATTATTGCACGGCAACAAGGTAATTGACACAATTTTCAACCATACCCGTGCTTCTTGGTTCAAGTGGGCATAATGAAGAGTCGCATGTCAACCCGTATCTTTTGTTCTTTTCCACCTAGCAATAGAGTTTACCCCACACAAAGTACGACGAATATCATGATACGAAGGCTGCTCTATCATGTCTTGGAACTCAGTGTGATCACAATTAGGGGTACCTAAGAAGTCATTTAAATCTTCCACCGAAAACCCACACGACTACCCCGAATAACAACCCTGCTACAATTCAAATGGTACGTATTCCAATTCACATAAAATTCCCTCACAAGGCTCAAATTACACTCACCTTGATCAACAAAGATGTATTGGAGACCCAAGGCTTGAACTTTGGTGTGAATTCGAGGAAATTTGGCTAGTAGCCACCCCTCATTGACATGCTCATCACCCAAGTACTTTGCTTCCTATTGAAAATCAAACCATTCTTCTCCATAATGTTCTATCACTTGCTTACCAAATTTTAGTGGTGGCAATCTAGTAGATGCCCGACTAGAAGTTTCGGCGGAGGACCCTTTTTGATTGTGCTTACTTTCGGCACCAACCGTAACTTGCTTTCCTTTAGGAGCCATGAAACCTACAAAAGAAGAAGAAAATAGAAGAAAAGATTTTTTGGGTGTGGGTGGGGGTGGGTCGGGTAGGCAGTGGAGGTGGGGTTTTGATTTTTCTTTGGAAATTTATGGTTTTTGTTGGTTGGGGGTGGAGGAAAGTAGATTAGAAGAAGCTTTTGGGAAGAATTAATGGATGAATATGGAATTTGGGGAAGAAAGTGGGTGGAAAAGAATTTTTGGGTGTGGGTGTGGGTGTGGGTGGGGGTGGGTCGGGTAGGCAGTGGGGATGGGGTTTTGATTTTTCTTTGGAAATTTATGGTTTTTGTTGGTTGGGGGTGGAGGAAAGTAGATTAGAAGAAGCTTTTGGGAAGAATTAATGGAGGAATATGGAATTTGGGGAAGAAAGTGGGTGGAGAAGAAGAAGAGAAATTTGGAAAATTTGAGAGAATTAGAGAGGCGGGGTCAGGTAGAGAGAGAAAGAGTGAGAGAAAGTGGGGTGAATTTGGGTAGGTGCAGGATTAAAAGGAGGAAATTTTAATTTAGAGGGTTTAGATTTAGAGTGGGGCCCACCAAAAGAAGATATTTTTCGGGCAAGGGGCAGGCATGATAGGGAGGCGTTGCCCCTGTAGTACGCCCAAAATGGGCCTCTGAACTTTGGCGTCTAGCATGATGCGCCTGAATCGGCGCCTTGGTACATAGGCCTGGCGCGATAGGGAGGTGTTGCCTCTGCAGTGCGCCCAAAATGGGCCTCTGAAGATTTTGCCTTGGCGTGGCACGCTTGGCCTGCTCCCGACCAAGGATGGACGTCGTTCGCCATTTTTTTTGCGCAGTCGTTCATTCTTTCGCGTGGTACGCACTCCAAGTCCTGCGTATCAACCAAAATATGGTGAAAAGTAATTGTGGGTTGCCTTCCACCCAGCGCCTTAGTTTTGGTCATGGCACGACTCCTCTTTTTGTATTTTCTCATTTTTCTTAGTTCCTAAATATTCAAACCGAATTAAACTTAACTAAAATCCCCGAAAAAGAAAAATTCAACCAAATCCTTACCAAAACTCGAACTAACTAAAAAACAAAAATCAAACTTAAACAAAAACAAGCTAAACATTACATAGTTGCACGGGTTGCCTCCCGTGGAGAGCCTTTTTTAACATCGCAGCTCTACTCAACTTGGCTCATTCATCATTTAGCTCAAGAGCTTCTCAATCTCGATCCGTATCCTCACCAAAATAGTGTTCGACTCTTTGTCTATTAACTAAAAAGTCGGGACATTTTTGCCTTTAAGCTCTACCACACCATGTTGTGTCATCCTCACCACTTCGAAGGGCCCACTCCATTTAGACCTTAGTTTTCTGGGGAATTATCTAAGTCTAGAGTGAAAGAGTAGTACCTTTTGGCCTGGAGTGAAAGTGCGAGGGACTATGTGCTTGTTGTGTCATCTCTTGGTCTTCTCTTTATATATCCTTGTGCTCTCATAAGCATGGAGCCGTTACTCCTCAAGTTCGTGTAATTGACTAATTTTCTTTCTACCAGCTAGCTCAGGTAGCTTCTTTATTGCCCAATATGCTTGGTGTTATAGCTCCTCTAGAAGATGACATGCTTTTCCAAACACCATGTGATAGGGAGAAGTCCCTATATGTGTTTTATATGTAGTCCTATACGCTCACAATGCATCATCAAGCTTCTCGGACCAATCTCTTCGCTGTGCATTCATTGTTTTCTATAATATTTGCTTCACCTCACGATTCGCACTTGGACTTGACCACTAGTTTGGGGGTGATGAGTTGTAGCTACCTTATGTCGTATACCATACTTATCAAGAAGATTCTTTATGAGATGGTTAATGAAGTGCTTACCTCCATCGCTTATGATCGCCCTTGGAGTACCAAAACGAGTGAAAATGTGCTTCTTGATGAATTTAATTACCACTCTTGAGTCATTCATGGGAAGTGCTACGGCCTCAACCCATTTGGACACATAATCAACCGCCACAAGAATATATTGGTTTCCACTCGATGGTGGGAAGGGACCCATGAAGTCAATACCCCATACATCAAATATTTCCACCTCAAGAATATTGTTTAGTGGCATCTCATGTCTTCTCGATATAGTACCCATCCTTTGGCATTGGTCACATCCCTTTACAGAGGTCATAGAATCTTTAAAAAGGGAGGGCAAAAAGAAGACGGATTGCAATACCTTATGATCTGTGCGCTCTCCTCCATGGTGCCCTCCATAAGGACTTGCATGACAACTCTCGAGCACTTGCTTGACCTTGTTTTCTGGAATACATCTTCTCACCACGTGGTCCACTCCTTGTTTGAACAAGAATGATTCATCTCAGATATAGAATTTAGCATTATGTGTCAGCTTCTTTCTCTGTTGGGTGGTTGAGCCCGGTGGGAATACTCTATTCACCAATAAATTCATGATATCGGCATACCATGGCACTTGGGATATATCCAAGTCCATCAACTGCTCATCCGGAAACTCTTCACGTATTTGTTCTCCTTTATGCACATGAAAGAAGTCTTCTAACCTTGACAAATGATCAACTATTTGATTTTCTATACCTTTTCGGTTTTTGATCTCAAGGTTAAATTCTTGGAGAAGCAATATCCATAGAATTAGTCTTGGCTTGGCATCCTTCTTGTTGAATAGGTACATAATAGTTGCATGGTCAGTGTAAACAATTACTTTGGTACCTACTAAATACGATCTGGACTTGTCGAAGGCGAACACTAGAGCAAGCATCTCCTTCTCAGTCACTGTGTAATTAGCTTGAGCAGCATCCAGGGTCTTTCTTGCATAATAGATCAAATGGAACACTTTATCTTTCCTTTGTCCCATTATTGCACCCACTGCTACGTCACTTGCATCACATATGAGTTCAAATGGTAGCTCCCAGTTAGAAGTAATCAAGATTGGAGCTTCAATTAAGTTCCTCTTCAGGACCTCAAAAGACTTTAAACAATTCTCATCGAACTCGAATCTCACCACCTTCTCCAAGAGACTACACATAGGTATGGCAGTCTTGGAAAAATCTTTGATGAATCTTCAGTAGAAACCTATATGACCTAGAAAGCTTCTTACCCCTTTGACATAAATCGGAGGGGGCAGCTTCTCTATAACCTCAACCTTGGCTTTATCAACCTCGATTCCCTGCATTGATACCTTGTGCCCCAAGACTATGCCTTTCCGAACCAAGAAGTGAAACTTCTCCCAATTAAGCATTAAGTTAGTATCTTCACAACAAGCGAGTACTTTATCAAGGTTTCAAAGACATACCTCAAAAGACTTCCCAAAGACAGAGAAACCATCCATAAATACCTCCACAAATTCATCCACCATATCATGAAAGATAGCCATCATACACCTTTGGAAAGTAGTCGAAGCATTGCAAAGTCCGAATGGCATACACTTGAAAGCATATGTGCCATAAGGACAAGTGAAAGTGGTCTTATCTTGGTCCTCGGGTGCAATTGAAATCTGATTATATCTGGAGTACCTATCTAAAAAGCAATAGTACTCCTACCCTGCTAATCGGTCAAGCATTTGATCAATGAAAGGGACAGGATAATGATCCTTTCTTGTAGCATCGTTTAATTTCTGGTAATCCATGTAAATCCTCCATCCGATGACAGTTCTTGTGGAAATCAGCTCATTCTTTTCATTCTTCACCACTGTCATGCCACCTTTCTTTAGTACACACTGCACAGGACTTACCCATTTACTATCGGAGATAGGGTACACAATTCTTGCATCTAACCACTTGATCACTTCTTTTCTCACCACTTCTTTCATCAATGGATTTAGCCGACGTTGGTGTTGTGCACTCGGCTTGTGTTCTTCCTCCATGTAGGTTCTGTGCATACACAATGCCGGACTAATCCCGTGAATATCCGACATTTGCCACCCAATAGTTTTTTTCCTTCACTTCATGATCTTTAATGCCGCATCAACATGTGCTTCAGACAATTCTGCAGAAAGTATTACGGGTAAAGTTTCATTATGGCCAAGATATGCATACCTTATGTGCACCGGAAGTGATTTTAGCTCTAACTTGGGTGCCTCTTCAATCGAGGGTTTGGGAGGAGGGCCCAACACTCGCTCTAATGGTTCCACTACTCCTTTTTGCATTCTAACCAGTGCCACATCAAGGCAAGTGGCTAGCTCTTGAGATTCTGTATCTCCATCTATGTTATGTCCCACCAAGACTCGTTCCAAGGGATCTTTGGAAGTAATACAATGTGATTCTATGGCTAAATCAACGACTATGGTAGCGGACAATTCTTCATAGACAGAAAGCAATTTCAAAGTGTGATAGACATCAAATACCTCAACCTTATCATGAGCTCTCATGGTCAACTCCCCAATTGCTACATCAATCAATGCTCGCCCCGTGGCTAATAAAGGTCGTCCCAAGATAAATGGAACTTCGGGATCAGGCTCAAAATTTAGGACCACAAAGTCCACAGGAAAGATCAGCGACCCCACTTGTACTAAAACATCTTCTACTACTCCTTCTAGCCTCGCCACAGATCTATCAGCAAGTTGGAGGATGATAGTGGTTGGTTTTGTACTACCCAACCCAAGTTTCTTGTACAATGATGTCAGCATGAGATTTGTGCAAAAACTTGTTGCTTTCAATTGCACACGCAAGTGTACGTGGTCGCAGAAGTAATAAGTGGCTCTTTAAGAACCGGAATATCGAACCCACAGAGACTTGTCAATTAATTATTTACTAAATTATACTAGTCTAATTATTTATTTAAGAGTATCAAAAGAAATAAAAGAATGCAAGAATTAAATACTAAGATTAACTTACAGTGATTGAGACAATTCCAAGGCTGCAGCATGCTTAAGGTTTCATGTATCGCATCTCATGTAATGAATTAAATACGGTTATCAAATTACTGATTTACAAGGTTGATTTTATGATCATGATCTCTCGACCTCTAATCGCCTACTCCAACTAGCTGTCTAACTACATCGTTGAGCGGGGATAGACAGTCCTAATTGGCGAGCATTTATATTTCATCCTGTTTCGTAACCAAGCGAGGTGTTCGTCCGGGCGTCACTCCTGAACACGAATCTAAACAAAGTTAGAACAAGCTATTTGCATTCTCTGGTCTATCTACCTCTTTATCTCTCGAGTCCAAGAATAGATAATAGATTTATTTCTATGGTGATCAAGCATGAAATACTAAAACAAGAATACAAAAGTAATTTAAACGATAACCAACATTAATTCAAAACAATCGATGTTCAACAATTACCCATGGCCGCAGCCCCAGAACAAGGGTCTTTAGCTACTAATACCTAAGAAAAAGAAGAAGAAAAGAACCCTAAAAAAGTATTCACAACTTTTCCTTACACAATATATCTCTCCCCAGTCTATCCTCCTCCAATAATTATTTCTATGGACTATTTATAGATGTAGAAAACCCTAATAAAATAACTGAGTCCAAAACAAATTAGGAACCAAAACCAAAACGGAATTGGATTCCTACGTCCGCGTGAAACCGCCTCACAATTTGAGGGATCTTCAGTTTGCAGCCACGTGGCAATTCTGCCAATTTCGCCGTTCCAATTTGCAATATGCAATTTGCAATTTGCATGTCTTATATATATATTATATTATTATATTGAATTTAATCCATTAAGCTGTCTGCTTGATTTCCTTCTATAATCTTCTATCTTTAATTCGTTTTAGCTCCAAACTTCTTCATCTTCACACCAATTTAATCCTACAAATAAAATACACTATTTAACACAATCCATAAAATTCATGCTCAAAAAGGACAAATATAAATACTAAATTTGAGACAAATAATGATAAGAAAATATATTTTTGACCTCAGATCAACACCCCACACTTAAACTTTTGTTCGTCCTCGAGCAAACATTAAATCTCATCTCAAAAATCATACTAGGAAGCCATAACTTTGGTTGATACAAACAATTAGGCCATATTGAAATTTGAAAACATCAAGTACAATTCCCGCTCATTATGCAAGACATCCAAATAAACAACAAACCTCTAACCTCCTAACCTCAAGGAAAGACTCTGAACTCATCAAATTTAAGCTTGCTCACCTACTCTCATCAAAGAAAGTTAATAACATCACCTATCTATCATGAAACAAGTGCCCTCACAAGAAGAAATATTCCACACACTCAATTCAAAAGATTGAATATAAATTAAGGACTTAGCATCAAAGATCAAATCTCACACTCACAAATAAAATTCACATGTGTGCACAAAGAACCATATGCTTGCCCATTATGTACATCTCCGCTAATTAAGCATGCTTGAATAGAATCAAATTGGACTTTAACGGGTTGTAATGTAGGCTAAGGGACAGGTAGGAAAATTATATAATAGTGACTCACACTTCCCTAAGCACTTTGTATTTTTTAGACTTCATCACCCATTATTTTCTTCTCTTTATTTTCAGTTCTCTCTTCAACAATTATTTCACAAGTAATTCTCATCATCTCAAGAATGCTTCAATCATTTATTTTTTTTCACAATAATACTTTTTTTTTCTCAAAGAATTTTTATTTTTTTTTGTCTGTCACATTCATTCGAATAGGGCTTTTTTCACCACTTTGTAGCCATCATTGATTTCTTTTTCATTCAACCACCCCTTTTCTTTTTCCAGATATAACAATTATAATCAGTCTATGCTACAGTGCTCAAGGAAACAAGGTGCAAAAACTAGGGATTCAACAAAATAGTTAAGGGAAAAATATGGCTACCAACAAAAGGCTACAGGCTCAAAAGGGCGAACTAGTGATATAATATCTTAAAAGGCTAAAATTTACAAGACAAATCAAAGAAAGCCTATTATCATCTCCTAAACTGAGCAACACTTTTTATTTCGCTTCAATAACATGCAGGGCAAGTTCTAGACTAAGATGCAAAACATGGAATAAGCAAATTCTCACCACACATGGCACAAGTATCAATCAAGATGGATCAATTCCACTTCTAAGAGAGACATGATCATAACAAACTACAAAATAAAACAAGCTATAAACAAAGTCACGACCATGAACCTAAGAGTCAAAGAGTCTGCAATTTCATTAGCAATCAAGCATTCACAAGAACGTACTACTTAAAATTAGGCCTAAATAGCAAGTATCACACAACTCAAAAGGGTCTTTTCTTTTCCCTAAAAAAAAAATAAAAAATAAAAAAATTTACTCCCTATCGGTTCAAAGGGACTATCCTCAGGAAAAGTACCGAAAACAAAAGCCGAGGAACCCACCTAAAAATACAAAAAGACTCGATAAAGCAGTAAAAACTAGGAATTCATTCCTCCACCCCACACTTAAAAAGATGCTATGTCCCCAAAGCATCAAATAAAATTTAAAACAAGGGTTAGGAAAACTCCCTAAGGCCTCTAGGCCTAGCTAGTAGCATGTTTTCTTTTTCCATCAAGGGTCGTATGCACCACACACTTAAGCTCAAATGTGCTCCTTAGCTCCAAATTTTTGGGTACTCAGACTTCTCCAAAACCTGTGAAAACTAGACCAAAAGAAAAAAATGACACTAAAAAAATAAAAATAAAATAAGAAGCTACACTATTAATTGGGTTGCCTCCCAATAAGCGCCTAATTTAACGTCGCGGCACGACACAATTAAGTTCACCACTTTTCTTTCCACTTTGAACTTATGAATTGCACCCCTAACTTTGCATCAACTTTTCTACTCCTCTCAAGGGGTGGTGGTATAAAGATAAAGGAACCAAGTAATAAATGTCGCATCTTGCACTTCTTGGCCCATATGTGAGGAATGTCGTTTTGTCTATGTGGATTAGAAAACATTAGGATGTCGGAACCTTGTTCCTCATCTATAGTCAAGTGTTTTGAATGAGATCCAAAATGCCTCAACTCCAAAGCAACATTATTTACAACATTCTCACTTTTGTACTCTTTCTCAACATTGACATTAAGGAATAAGGTATAGTTGAATGGTTGGAATTCCTCTTTTTGCTCCACTAGTTGGTCATCATCCACAACAATTGGTGATTGGACATCAGACGCCTCAATCTTTTTGTTCAATTGAGCCTCCAAGTCTTGAGTATCTGAGCCAAATTGATCTATTTCTTGTGTGAGCTCAACTCTTCCTTCTATCAGTTGGGTTGTCATGTATGTCAGACCATCACGGATAGACTCTTGACACTTTAGAAGTTGAATTTGTCCTTGTATCCAATATTGGCTCACTATCTCTGCTTCTTCACGACTTTCTCTTTGTTGGGATTCAATATCTTCATCTATTTTAGCTAGGACTACAATTTGCAATCCAATATCGTCAAGTGTATCTTGCATTTCTCTGATTTTTTATTGCTCTTCCACGCATTCCAACATTTGTTCTGAGATTTTTAAATTAACTTTGCCCAGCATGTCCGCACATTCCATAAATGAATTCACATTGTGAACCTCTTGTTTTGCATTATCCATTGTATCACCCCTGCCAACAGCCAAAAACTTGTTGCTGATTTCTGTACTTAGCTTTTGGAACAACTCCTCCTTAGTCATGCCCCCTTGCTTCGCACCTTGATTATTTGGCTGTTGAAATTGTTGTCCATTACCTTGTGGTCTGTATGGGTTCTGCCCTTGAGCCTGATTTTGGTGTTGATTCTGATTTCCACCCCATGAGAAGTTAGGGTGGTTCCTCCAACTAGAGTTATACGTGTTCCCATAATTCTGCGTACCTCCACCTCTTTGGGCATTCCCCACTTCATCACCCCTGTCAACATCACAGATAATAGAAGAATCATAATAGAGGGGAAGGGGAGGGGAATAAGAGTTAGGACAACCATTCCAATGACCAAATTGACCACCACATATATGACAAATAGGACACTCGATATCCAAGTGGGGTCCATTACAATAATTACAAGGATACTTCTCACCCAACCACGATTTATCCCAATCAGTCATATCAATAAGAGTACCAAATTATTCAAAGGAAAAATTTTTTAATTAAGTAGAAAAAAAAAATTAACTAAAAAAATTAAAAATAAATAAATAAATAAAAAGAAAAAGTATAACCTAAAAGAATAGTTAATTTCTAAGTCCCCGGCAGCGGCGCCAAAAACTTGTTGCTTCCAATTACACACGCAAGTGTACGTGGTCGCAGAAGTAATAAGTGGCTCTTTAAGAACCGGAATTTCGAACCCACAGAGACTTGTCAATTAATTATTTACTAAATTATACTAGTCTAATTATTTATTTAAGAGTATCAAAAGAAATAAAAGAATGCAAGAATTAAATACTAAGATTAACTTACAGTGATTGAGACAATTCCAGGGCTGCAGCATGCATATGGTTTCATGTATCGCATCTCATGTAATGAATTAAATACGGTTATCAAACTACTGATTTACAGGGTTGATTTTATGATCATGATCTCTCGACCTCTAATCGCCTACTCCAACTAGCTGTCTAACTACATCGTTGAGCGGGGATAGGCAGTCCTAATTGGCGAACATTTATATTTCATCCTGTTTCGTAACCAAGCGAGGTGTTCGTCCGGGCGTCACTCCTGAACACGAATCTAAACAAAGTTAGAACAAGCTATTTGCATTCTTTGGTCTATCTACCTCTTTATCTCTCGAGTCCAAGAATAGACAATAGATTTATTTCTATGGTGATCAAGCATGAAATACTAAAACAAGAATACAAAAGTAATTTAAACGATAACCAACATTAATTCAAAACAATCGATGTTCAACAATTACCCATGGCCGCAGCCCCAGAACAAGGGTCTTTAGCTACTAATACCTAAGAAAAAGAAGAAGAAAAGAACCCTAAAAAAGTATTCACAACTTTTCCTTACACAATATATCTCTCCCCAGTCTATCCTCCTCCAATAATTATTTCTATGGACTATTTATAGATGTAGAAAACCCTAATAAAATAACTGAGTCCAAAACAAATTAGGAACCAAAACCAAAACGGAATTGGATTCCTACGTCCGCGTGAAACCGCCTCACAATTTGAGGGGTCTTCAGTTTGCAGCCACGTGGCAATTCTGCCAATTTCGCCGTTCCAATTTGCAATATGCAATTTGCAATTTGCATGTCTTATATATATTATATTATTATATTGAATTTAATCCATTAAGTTGTCTGCTTGATTTCCTTCTATAATCTTTTATCTTTAATTCGTTTTAGCTCCAAACTTCTTCATCTTCACACCAATTTAATCCTACAAATGAAATACACTATTCAACACAATCCATAAAATTCATGCTCAAAAAGGACAAATATAAATACTAAATTTGAGACAAATAATGATAAGAAAATATATTTTTGGCCTCAGATCAGCTAATAAAGGTCGTCCCAAGATAAATGGAACTTCAGGATCAGGCTCAAAATTTAGGACCACAAAGTCCACAGGAAAGATCAGCGACCCCACTTGTACTAACACATCTTCTACTACTCCTTCTAGCCTCGCCACAGATCTATCAGCAAGTTGGAGGATGATAGTGGTTGGTTTTGGACTACCCAACCCAAGTTTCTTGTACAATGATGTCAGCATGAGATTTGTGCTAGCACCCAAATCGCAATACCCCCGGGCATGGACACTTTGACCAATGGTAATCTGTATTGTGAAACTACCTGGATATTTCAACTTCTTGGGTAGTAGATTCTAAATTCTGGAACTGCACTCTTCGGTGAGTGCCACGGTTTTGTACTCGGTCAACCTCCTCTTGTTCGCCACTATCTCCTTCACATACTTGGCGTATTTAGGAATTCCCTGCAAAATATCAACCAAAGGTAGATTAATGTGAACTTATTTAAGGAGAGAGAGAAACTTACCGAAGCATTCATCTTCATTCTGCTTTTTGAACTTTTGTGGAAAAGGAGGAGGTGGTTTTACTTTAGGAACAATCTTCTCAACATTTGAATTTTGCCCCACCTCTTCTTATTTCTTCTCTTCACTTACCACTTCAGTACTTCTTTCTTTGGAGCTAGCTCCTCTAGTTATAACCCACTTCTTGTAATCACAACATTTAATTATTTTGGGTTAGGATCCGTGTCAACCGGAAGACCTCTTTGTGGATGCAAATTTATAGCATTAGCCAATTGTGCAAACTGCCTTTCCAGATTTTTCTGCAACAATTGGGTGCTTCACAACTCTTCTCCCATTTTATCTACCTCTGTATTTATCTTTGTACTCAGCTTTTGAAACAACTCTTCTCCCATCTTGGCCATGATGTTGATACTATGGTCCATTCCCTTGTTATCGGTATTGGTTTTGCCCTTGTGCCTGGTGTTGGTGCTAATTTTGATTTCACCCCATGAGAAGTTAGGGTGATTCCTCCAACTTGAGTTATATGTATCATCGTAGTTTTGCATGCCTCCACCTCTTTGTGCATTACCTAGATAGTTTATGGAGTCTGGATTTGATCCACAATATTAAGCCACATGGTCTCCACTACCACAAACTTTACACCATTCTTGAGGTTGTTGTAACGCATTTACATGTGCTTGTTGCTGCCCAATTGATAGCTTATTGAACTGCGTGGTAATGTGATTTGCTAAAGCATCTAACTTTGCATTTAATGCAGTCGCTTGATCCACTTCTAACACTTCTGCAGACTTTTGCACCGTATTCCTTTTTTATCACCATTCCAATCCGGGTTGCCTTTTGATAGTTTGTCCAGGAGTTCAACCAGTTCATCATAGGTCTTCTCTAAGGCTTGCCCACTTGCTACAGTATTCAATAGCACCCTTGCATTATATTCAAGAACTTTAATAAAGGTGTGGGCTAGTACTTTATTTGCCTGATAATGATGTGGGCAAGAAAGCAACATTTGTTTAAATCGATCCCAGGCTTGGTACATGTTCTCTCTGCTTTTCTCCTTGAAACTCAAGATCGCACTCCTCAACCTTGTAATTCTGCCCGATGGGAAGAATCGATTGAGGAACTTCTTCGCTAGATTATCCCATGTGGTGATGGAATTTGGTGGTTTAGAATCCAATCGCTGCCTTGTTTCTCCCAATAGTGAGAATGGAAACAGAGTCAATCGCACATAATCAATTGATACCCCATGCAAAATATAGGTGTCGCTTATTTCTAGAAAATTCCTTATGTGCACTTGGGGATCTTTATGAGGCAGGCCAGTGAATTGCCTAGTCGAATAAATGAGTTGCACCATGGTTTGTTTCAGCTCAAATCTACCACCCGGTGGTGGTTTACAAATACTCGATGCAACATTGGTGGTGAGTGGGACTACCACATCACGGACTGGCCTTGCGGCTATCACTATCGGTACCTCCACCCGTTCTTCTTCCATGTTTGGCTCATAATCATCAGCTAGGTTTTCCTCCTGGTTTTCCTGGAGACCTAATACTAATTCCTGTTGTCGTCCTTGGGCCGCCAGCTTTCTCCATCGTCTAAGAAACCTTTCAGGTTCGTCGTCTGGTTCAACAAGATCTTCTTTTCGAGCCAGAATTTAGCTTTACGTATCTTCAGTAACGAACTGCTATGATCAAGTTATTAGCACTTGAACAATTAGATAGTAGACTTAAAAGAATTAGATATAAATTAATTTTAAAGTCCCCAGCAACGGCGCCAAAAACTTATTGCTCCCAATTACACATGCAAGTGTACGCGGTCGTGTAAGTAATATAGTTTTTTAAGAACTGAGTTGTCAAATCGAAATGACTTATGATCAATTTATATTAACTCTATAATTTCTACAATCTAAAGAAAGTATTATCAAGAGACTATGATTTATATTTACTACTAATGCGAATAATTAAATTATTAAAATAACTAACAAGGATAACTTCGATTTCGGTGTTTCAATCAAGTAAGAGATAATTCCAGGGCTGCAACATGCTTAAGGTTTCATGTATCACATCTCATGTAATGAATTAACTAAAGTTATCAAATTACAGATTTACAGGGTTAATTTTATTATCATGATCTACCGACCTCTAATCACCTACTCTAATTGATTGTCTAACTACATCGTTGAGCGAGGATAGGCAGGCTCAATTGGCGAGTGTTTATATTTCATCCTGTTTCGTAACCAAGCTTGGTGTTCATCCGGGTGTCAATCCTAAATACGAATCTAATCAAGTGATATACAAGATAGATCAAGCTCTTTGTATTCTTTGGTCTATCTACCTCTTCGTCTCCCGAGTCCAAAAGTAGACAATATATTTATTTCTATGGTGATCAGGCATGAAATACTAAAAAAAGAATACAAAAGTAATTTAAGCGATAACCAATCATTAATTCAAAACAAACGATGTTCAACAATTACCCGTAGCTACAGCCCCAGAACCTTTTTAGCCACTCATGATGTTCATAAACTCAAAAACAATAGTTTTCATGAAATTCAAACTTAAAGAAAGAGTAGAGAATTGAAACCAAAGATGAATTGTAATCTCTTGATCTGGCACACCAAAAAGAAGTCGAACATTTACAAAATAACCCTAGGGTTCTATTTATAGAGTTTTAGAAATAAGTTCCCAATTCTACCACTATTTGGAATCCTAATTCAACTCAATTTTGCTGGAAAAGTCATCCTTGGGCTGGGGCAATGCGCCACTAGTGCGCTAGAAATGCTTCTCTGAAGTTTTGGGGCTGGCGCACTGCTCCCCAATGCGCTAGGATGGCTGGGGCAATGCGCTAGGTTGGCTGAGGCAATGCGCCCGGCTTCTCCTTTGGTACAACTTCGTCGTCCATGTTTCCTTTGCTCTCATTATGTGCACACATCTCTTAGGAACCCTGAAAAATGGTTAATCATGTATATTAGGATGCAATCATCACAATAATCAATCAAACCATAACCATTGGAATAGAGAATGTCCTTGAAACTTAAGGTAAATGTGGGTACTATGTAGAAATTGGGCATATATATATGCCCAAGATCAAGGATAGTTTGAGCAATTACCTCAAACTAGAGAAAGAGTATGTTTTATACATTTGAGCATGAGTATATATATTATTGGGAGTAGTATTGAGCACCGATATGGGGGAGAGTTCAGACAACTCACAGCCCCCATAAACCAAGTCTTGCTAACATGGGTACAGGGTCATACTTTTTAGATGAATCCTTAGTGCCTTCGGGCAGAGCTTAGTGGATCCACTTAGTTGAGGTGTTCTATACCCCGGCACGGTATAAGACAGTTCTGGCAGCGTGGGCGAGACATTGTATCATCACGTAGCTCATAGTGATATTTGTTGGTTAGAGAATCTCCCAATAGAGTTAAAGTGTATTTTAATATATCACTTATTATGTTGAGTTTAGAGATGAGTAAGTATTTTGTAAAGCTTTAAACGATTTAACTCCTTTATTTTTTTACATTCAGCTTGAGTATATTTTTATCTATTGCAGTCCTTTCATTCAATTATTTCACTTCGGCTATATTACATGCTCGTACATTCAAATGTACTTATGTCATTTGACCTGCATCTTTTCATAATGCAGATGCAGGTATAGGTATTCAGGATCATCAACAGGCGCTTCGTTGAGGTCACTCTACACTCCAACTAGCTTTTGGTAGCCTCCTTGCATTCTGGAAGACTTCACTTTTACTTTTTAGTTAGTAGTTTTGAGATGTCGTGGGTCTTGTCCTGACATCCTTCTTTAATAGACGAGGCTTCATAGAAAGATAGAGTTGAGGAGTCTCTCTGTACTGTTTTTTCCTTTGAGATGTTTTGCAAACTATCACTATTGCATTGAGTATTTTTCAGACCGTATGAGTTGAGTATTTTAAAAGTTTGAGGATTTACTTTTGTTTTAAGTCTTAAAATGCTTGAGTTAGTCTTCCGCTAAGTAGTCAGCCAGGCCAAGGGTTGACTTGGGGACTAGCAATGATTCTCGAGTGCCGGCCACGTCCAGGGTGTAGGCTCGGGGCGTGACATTTTGAGTCAATGTTTCTTCTGGAACTCTTTTACCATGAAAAGGCGCCATGGAAAATAAAGTCCTTGCTTTCTAGAAAATTCAATACTCAGGTTGGTCATAACTATCTTGATAACTTAATTACCATTTTGTCGTTCCTTAAAGTCAGATTTTCTAATATGCCCTTGGTCTTCCTTGGGCTTTGCTTTTCTATGTAGTAGAAAAAATATATTTCTATTCTATAAAAGAGCCATTGAAGGACGACCGTGGCTATGAAGAGTTATACAATGAGCAATACAAATTGTACTATATACTTGGCCTTATATTATTCCTTAACCAATAGTCTCTAAACATGTGGGCCCATTTTCTTTATTATATCACTTCAATCTTATTATCTATTATAAATTTAAAATGTCTAACCATTATCAACTTCATTCATATTTTGTGTACCCTATTTGTTATTCAATCTTTACTATATTTTTTATCTGCTCCATATTCAGCCCTTTTGAAAAAAATAAAAAATACTGAAAAGGAAAAGGCAACTGAAGTGGCTTCTACTTCACAAGCTACTAAGGAAGTTCCAGTTCCAACAGTATCTGTTAATATTCAGATCTGAGTAAGTACTTTACTTTCTATTTCTTATTTGTTCTTTCAACACTATGATAGGCTAAACATATCATATCTATGATAGAATTATACTGAAGAAGTTGTTGGTAACTATGAAAGTAAGCTAGACTCAATTTTTTCATCCAAAGAACTTATATGTTCTCCTAAAACTTTAACATATAAACTCAAATAATTATTTTGAGAAATCAATTTGTTAATTTCTTTAACACTAACCAGTGCTATTTCTAAATCAACAAATTCTTGAAAAGCTTCAAAAGTAATCCCAGTATTATTGGGTAACATAAAAAGATTTTGCGGAGGGTACATCGCCTTTGTTATATTACCTGCAGAATCTTTATAAGATCGAGTTAAAACATTTATAAATAAAGGAATATAAGTAGTTATATACCAGGGTACAAAATGCACAATTTGATTATGCAATGCACAAAATTCATAAAATTCTTGAGAAATATTATTTAAATCTTCTTTTGAATATGATTTTAAAAACCAAGTTTTAAACTTGTTCCATTTTTCTGAGAAAAATTCATTTTGAATGAACCTTCTTGCCTGTGATCCAGGGCTAAAATCAATTTGTTGTGGAATCATTAAAATTCATTATCGTATCCCATCTCGGATGCAATAGGTATATCTCCTGCTTGTGACGCAGATATTTCATCTCCCTGCGTATTAACAATTTGAACAATATTTGTTCTAGGATCAACCTTTATCACTTCTTTTACCCTTTTAACAGGTTCCTCTGTTACCAAAGTATGCAAAGAAGCAGGTCTACTTCTTGCTGATCCAAATCTTGAGTCTAACGGAGAAATATGACTTACCATTGGTCTTTGCAATCTTGCTTCAGAGAAAGATTGTCTCGAGTAAACTGTAGATTTATCATTAAATCTACCTGTATTACTGTTATCAAACTGTATAACAATTCTCCCATCCATTTCTTGAGAAACATGTGAACAATCAGTATTACTGATTTCATTTGTCAGTTGTTCAGGAGCTATAACAGAATTTAAAGTCCAAGTAGAAGGAAAATCAATTTCGTCCCATAAAATAGTCCTTCTAGTAGAGATCTTGGATTTAGAGAAATTTGTTTCTATCAAAACAGTTTGTTGAGAATTATCAAACAATTTACACTTTGGATTCAAAGTAGATAACAATCTATAATAAATTCTATAAGACAAACATAATAATTCAGAACCAGGCGCATAATTATAACCATGCGTTTTAATATTCAAAGTCAAGGCATCAAGAATATTAACATCTGATAAAGATAATTGCAAATTAGGCTGCGTATTAAAATAAACTGGCCCATAAGCAACGGTTGATTCTATCGAACCAATTAATGACTGTCTGAAATTATAATTTCTAGCATCACGCAAAGCAGCCATAAAAGTTTCAGGTAACCCTTTCAGAGTTAAAGGTTTAAAAGCAATCTGCACCATGTCAATATGCATATAATTATAACGATTGCGATACATATTAATATCTCTTTCGCTTAATAAACGAATAGTCTGTTCAATTTTATTTTTTTAAAACAATAAAATACAATTTTTATTATCGCCATCATTTTTAAATACTTGTCAAAATTTTCTTTTTGAAAGTAAAACGATAAAAACTTTGACAAAATTACCAACTAATTATCAGCACTACTATCCTCTTCTCTCAAACTAGGATAGATAAAATTAGGAATGAAGATATACAATACTTGG
Organism: Solanum appendiculatum; assembly: GCA_018342035.1. NCBI lineage: Eukaryota > Viridiplantae > Streptophyta > Magnoliopsida > Solanales > Solanaceae > Solanum > Solanum appendiculatum. Next base: position 68,737 of record JAGDQO010002109.1, read on the forward strand.
TAGGAGTGACCCCGTGGAAGATAAGATGCATGGGTAAGTGAGGCTGCAATGATTTAGACATGTAAAGAGGAGACATGCAAATGCCATGGTTAGGAGGTGTGAGAGGTTCGGTAGGCATGAGGAGGACCCCTCATGGAGGGGTAGGGGTAGGCTTAAGAAGTATTAAGATCGAGAATTAGGGAGGAATGTTTAGTTAGCAGTCAGACGTTTTTTGTTCCCTTTCCCAGAGTTTTAGGCTTATAGTATTATTCGTTTCTTTTTCTTATTGTTAGATTCTTATTAATTGTTATTTGTTGTTTCGGTATCTTATTATCGTGTAGTTATTTCTATTTGATGCTATTGCCTCTTTTTCACTGTTTGTTGTCTTTCATAAACAACCTCTCTGCCTCCTCAAAGGTAGGGGTAAGGTCTGCATTGCTTTCATCAAGCTGAGTAAATCAGAAACTAATTAGTGGTGAGTGGGATCAGAATAAGGGCTCTGCTGGCAGTTTCGATTTATATATATTCTTCTCAATTTCATCAGTAATATTTGTTTGTTGCTTTCTTCCCTTGTGTGTTTCTAATATGCTTTTAGTAAAATGCTACTGATCTCCAGGTCTGAGTAGTAGCCTGCCACCAGAGATCTAAATTGGTGTTGTGACTAACGAATTTACTCTTTACCATTGGAACAGCTATGGCTGAAGGGAACAGTTTCAATGGAAATTCAGGACACAATGAAGCCTCCTCATCATCAGGAGGGCAAAACAATACAAGCCAGCAGGATTCAGACAAGACCAAACAAGCGGAGAACACTAATTCAGTTCCCTTTTACAAGCTCTTCTCCTTTGCTGATTCCACTGATATGGTCTTGATGATCACTGGAACTATTGCAGCTATCGGCAACGGATTGTCCCTGCCCATTATGACAATTCTTTTTGGAGAATTGACAGACTCCTTCGGACAAAACCAAAATAACAACGAGGTGCTTCGCGTAGTCTCCAGGGTATGCTTTCATGAACATTTTCCAAATTTATCACTCCTATTTCTTAGTATAGCTTCTTATGTTATCTGTCTAATTTTCATGTAGGTCTCGCTAAAATTTGTCTACTTAGCTTTGGGATGTGGGGCAGCTGCATTTCTTCGTAAGCTCTTATTTTGCCTTTACTAAGCATAGGCTATTTTTGAGATATTATTGAAGTTAAAATTAAAATGTGTTGTTCAGAGGTCGCTTGTTGGATGATCACCGGTGAAAGACAGGCTTCTCGAATAAAGAGTCTCTATCTGAAAACTATTTTGCAACAAGATATTGCTTTCTATGACAAGGAAACAAATACAGGAGAGGTGGTTGGACGGATGTCTGGTGACACCGTTCTTATACAAGACGCAATGGGCGAGAAGGTACTCATGCTGAAAAGCAACTCTACGAAGCCCTTTTCTGTGAAGCCACTACATAATAATTTTCTTTCTGCATAAATGATCCTTTGCGAGGATATAATTGCTCTTTCTATACTTGATGTTATTTTCTTAACTGTGGCAGGTAGGGAAATTTCTACAGCTGATATCAACATTCATTGGAGGCTTTGTCATTGCATTTATCAAAGGCTGGCTTCTCACGCTAGTCATGTTATCCGTCATTCCTCTACTTGTCATATCTGGTGGAGCGATGTCCCACGTTCTAGCTAAGATGGCGTCCAGTGGACAAGATGCTTATGCCAAGGCTGCAACAGTTGTTGAACAGACAATTGGATCCATTAGAACGGTAAAATAAGTTTAAATTATTGGGATACCATGCTCATTCTCATGCTCCGATGAAATTTGTATGGGAGTAAATTAGCAATCTTTGTTTCACTTTCTTTTCAGTAAATCACTACCAGTACAAGTATGATATGTAATTATGTATCTTGTTTCCTCCTCAGGTTGCATCATTTACAGGGGAGAAGCAAGCTGTGGCCAACTATAACGAGTCCCTAATTAAAGCTTACCATTCAAGTGCAAAAGAAGGGCTGGCAACTGGATTAGGTCTTGGCTCACTTTTTGCTATTATATACTGCAGCTACGCTTTGGCTATTTGGTATGGTGCAAGGCTCATCTTGGAAAAAGGATATACTGGTGGTCAAGTTATCAATATAATTATTGCTGTGTTAACTTCTTCCATGTGAGTATTTCTTTGAGCTGCTAAATTCCTTAAAAGCTACAAACAACAATCCATCAAGTAAATTGAAGATGACAGTATTTTCTATGCTTTTATTTATTCATGTGTTATGATTAAATATTTCTATGTCAGGTCCCTGGGGCAGGCAGCTCCCTGTATGTCTGCATTCGCTGCAGGTCAAGCGGCAGCTTTCAAAATGTTTGAAACCATAAAAAGAAAGCCGGAAATAGATGCTTATGATACCAATGGAAAAATATTGGACGACATCCGTGGTGATATTGAATTGAATGATATGTGCTTCAGTTACCCAGCCAGACCTGATGAGCAAATATTTGGTGGATTTTCATTATTTGTACCAAGTGGTACAACTGCAGCTTTGGTTGGGCAAAGTGGAAGTGGTAAGTCAACAGTCATAAGTCTAATAGAAAGATTTTATGATCCTCAATCTGGTCAAGTTCTGATTGATGGAATTAATCTCAAGGACTTCCAGCTTAAGTGGATCAGGGGAAAGATTGGTCTTGTGAGCCAAGAACCCGTACTTTTCACAGCAAGCATTAAGGAAAATATTCTGTATGGCAAGCACGATGCTACTGATGAAGAGATCAAAGCTGTAACTGAGTTAGCAAATGCAGCAAAGTTCATAGATAAACTCCCACAGGTTCGATTTGCAACTTAGTCTGGTCATCTTCAAAAGTCTGAGCTGCTTCTTTCAGATTTCTTTTTAATCAATTGAGTTGGCTCCTGATTTACCATTTACACTAAAACTTCTTTGTTCAGGGTCTAGACACCATGGTTGGAGAACATGGAACTCAACTTTCTGGTGGGCAAAAGCAAAGAATTGCCATTGCAAGAGCAATTCTAAAAGATTCACGGATATTACTGTTAGAGGAAGCAACAAGTGCATTAGATGCAGAATCTGAGAGAGTTGTACAAGAAGCATTGGATAGAACTATGATCAACAGAACAACCATCATAGTTGCACATCGATTGAGCAAAGTAAGGAATGCTGATATGATTGCAGTCATTCAGCAGGGAAAAGTTGTTGAAAAAGGTATTGAACCATATAGACTTAGTTAGATATGCTATTCTCTGACCTCCGGATGATCATCAATATTGACTTCACGATTATTCTGTTCAACAACATACACTAATAAAGAATGTTATAGTAGTCTGGTTAGGATATTAAATGACAAATTCATCACGTCTGAGTTCAGACACATCCAAACAAGAACCAATAACTTTTTCATTAGTATTATTTGTGTGTGTTGTTTCAATCAGTATAGACTCTTATGAACCTAATGATTGTTTTCTGAATCTTTAAGTCTTTCCTAGCAGTGCTTTAAAGGACACTTCAACTGCGAGTTTCTTTTCCGTCTTAATACATTTCTTTAAAGAAAGACGACACAAGCATTTTCTTTAACGTCATTGTTGTGGACTGTTCAGGCACACATGGCGAACTACTCAAGGATCCTGAGGGAGCATACTCTCAGCTTATACGCTTACAAGAAGTGAACAATGAAACAGAAAAATCAGGCTTAGATGAGAGGGACAGCATAGATAAGTCTATGGGATCTGGTAGACAGTCAAGTCAAAGAATATCACTAATACGATCTATCAGTCGGAGTTCATCTGGTGTAGGAAATAGCAGCCGCCGTTCACACTCCATCTCATTTGGTTTACCTACTGGACTTAGTGTACCTGAAACAGCTAACACAGACACAGAAACGGGTATCCAGGAAGTAGCTGGAAAGCCGTTAGAGGTCCCCATCCGTCGCCTAGCGTATCTCAACAAGCCTGAAATACCTGTGATCATTATTGGAACTGTGGCTGCAATTATTAATGGTGCTATACTTCCAATTTTCGGAATATTATTCTCTAGCGTGGTCAAAACATTTTATGAGCCACCGCATGAACTAAGGAAGGACTCAAAGTTTTGGGCTCTTATGCTTGTTCTTCTTAGAGCTGTAACTTTAATTGCCTTTCCTGCGAGGACATACCTTTTCAGTATAGCTGGTTGTAAGTTGATAAGAAGAATTAGATCAATGTGCTTTGAGAAGGTGGTCCGCATGGAGGTAGGATGGTTTGATGAATCTGAGCACTCCACTGGAATCATTGGCGCTAGGCTTTCTGCTGATGCAGCTGCAGTCCGTGGTTTAGTAGGAGATGCACTTGCTCAAATGGTCCAAGATAGTGCAACAGCAATTGTAGGTTTAGCAATTGCTTTTGAAGCGAGTTGGCAGTTGGCACTTATCGTTCTTGTTATGATACGTCTAATTGGATTAAATGGATATATCCAAATCAAGTTCATGAAAGGGTTCAGTGCAAATGCAAAGGTTTGTCCAAATCCTTATTATACAGAATATCTCCTTTCTATAATTAGAAACAACTTAACTTTAAATTGCACACAAATGTCAAAGTTTTGTTTTAGACTACAAATTTCAAAAGACTTCGTTTCTTTCTTAAACTTTGCACCTAGACCAATGGTGCCGCATAGATTGGGACGGAGGGAGTATCTTTTACCATTGCCAGATTCGCTTGGTGATAATGTTTCTGATTAATCGTACTTTACACAGATGATGTATGAGGAAGCAAGTCAAGTTGCGAATGATGCTGTTGGAGGTTGCGTCATTTTGTGCAGAAGAGAAGGTGATGGAAATATACAGAAGAAAGTGTGAAGGTCCATTGAAGGCAGGAATAAAGCAAGGTTTGATTAGCGGGATTGGGTTTGGTGTATCATTTGCTTTGCTGTTTTGTGTATATGCAACCAGTTTTTATGCGGGAGCTCATCTGGTTCAGGATGACGTTTTCCGTGTATGTGGCACAATACCTCCTTGTTACATTTTTTCATTTTTTTTTTAGGATTTTAGTAAATGTCTGCTATGAGGCTAATTAGGAGTATTTGCGACCTGGAAGGTTTTCTTTGCTCTGACGATGGCAGCTATAGGAATTTCCCAGTCAAGCTCATTGGCTCCAGATTCAACCAAGGCCAAGAGTGCAGCTGCTTCCTTATTTGCTATTCTAGACAGGAAATCAAAAATAGATCCAAGTGATGATTCTGGTATGACACTTGACACTGTGAAGGGAGATATTGAGCTGAAGCACGTAAGCTTTAAGTATCCAACAAGGCCAGATGTTCAAATTTAAGAGACCTTTGCTTGACCATTCGCAGTGGAAAGGCGAATTTACTCATGTTTGATTCCATCTTAGATATCGTTTTTCCAGGACAAAGTAAGGCATATAGAGTTTATTAAAATTCATTGGTTAACTTTGTTATGTGTTGAAATTTCAGACGGTTGCTTTGGTTGGGGAGAGCGGATGTGGAAAGTCTACTGTAATATCATTGCTGCAAAGGTTTTATGATCCTGATGCAGCCGGCCAGATTTCGTTGGACGGAATAGAAATTCAGAAGTTCCAGGTAAAATGGCTACGGCAGCAAATGGGACTCGTAAGCCAAGAGCCAGTGTTGTTCAACGACACAATCCGAGCCAATATTGCATATGGAAAGGAAGGAAATGCAACTGAAACAGAAGTTTTAGCAGCAGCCGAATTAGCAAACGACCACAAGTTCATCAGTGGTCTGCACCAGGTTAGTTTGAATATTATAATTCTCCATATATATATATTGTCAATGGAAATGATAGGTGAGCTTACACATGAATATTGTAGGGTTATGATACGACAGTGGGAGAGCAAGGAACTCAGCTGTCAGGTGGGCAAAAGCAACGAGTGGCTATAGCAAGGGCCATATTGAAAAATCCAAAAATCTTACTATTAGATGAGGCAACAAGCGCATTGGATGCAGAGTCAGAGAGAATAGTTCAAGATGCACTTGACCGGGTGATGGTAACTCGTACAACTGTGGTAGCAGCACATAGACTATCCACCATCAAAGGAGCAGATGTAATTGCTGTGGTGAAAAATGGAGTAATTGTGGAGAAAGGGAAACATGATACTCTTATCAATATCAAAGATGGCTTTTATTCCTCTTTGGTGGCCCTCCACACAAGTGCTTCTTAGTTTTGCTACTACTTATCCTCTTAATACTTGTATTTTATTATTTTGTTATTTTACTGTTTCTTGCAAGTCGTGTAAAGTCTAGCATTTCCATTACCAAATGAGAGAAGCAAGTTAATGTCATGATGTGTTGTGTTTGTTAAGTTCTTACCTGGCTGCTGCCAGTCTCTCATTCTGTTTACTGGTTTTGCAGCAAGCAAGCGCGTTACATGTTGTAGCAATTAAATTCATCAACATTTTACTTGGAACTATGTTGTAGAAACTTCTATTTATATACGTATACTCTTAACATATGGTTTTCATCTTTCGTGCACGTGCACATGCTCATTCCTTTAATCAATTGTAATTTGATAGCTTCAAATGGATCATCTAGTGTGGCTATGTTCATAACCTAACCCCTGTTATCAATAAAAACCTTGTCCTTGTCCTCAGCGTTCAAGTAGATCATATTATAATATTACTTGTTACTAGATAAGCTAAGGCCCGTGCCAACATGGTAATTAGTACAAGTGGGAGATAAGAAGGTCTACATTAGAAATAAATATGTGGAATAATCGAAACAATAGCTCCTAAATCAAGACTAAAACGTCAAAATTCACCCAAAGTAATAAGACACAAGAAATGCCACAAAATCAATTCAAAAACAACACTATCCACATACATAAAGATTAATTAAATTATCTAGTGTAGTGACATGGAAACATAGTAGTGACAACTCTCCAACGGATATTCTATTCAGCCTAAAATATTCTTATATGCAGATCCGCAGCAGTGGAGATAGCTGCTCCTGTGATGGCAACTACACCACTTGTTCACACGAATGATCTTATTGTGTAAAAGTCCAACCTGCACAAATTATTATTTCCATCGCCACTATCTTACTAATTGTGAATACCATGCCTCTTTCAATTCATAAGTAATTCCAAAGTGTATTCCTGCGGTTAGAATGTCTATAATTTGCTTGGAAAAAAAATAAATTGAAGAAAACACACTTCCCTAGACTTATGTGTAATGGAGCTAAAATTTCACTTCCATGTTTTCTTTTAATGTACTTATAAAGATCAAACACAAACACTGTTGTTTCCGCTGCTACTCCACCAAAAAATCCCAAGCAAAATTAAAATGTGTTGAAAAAAGTAACTCTAATACCACCAGCAATTGCTTCACATACCTTCCTGATTAGCATCCCTAACATGACCCATTCCTTCACAACTTCTAGCTACTGCATACTTCTCTAACTCATTAACCCTTTATCGAGTGATTGGACCATCAATTTTTCTATTGCAGTCATATCCAAAGTGACATTAAAAAGTATGATATGAATATGTTATTTTATCTATGTAGTCAATTTATCTCAGGTTCGTCAACTTCTTCAAACAAGGCTAATCTTCATAAAAATAGAAGTTTTATCTGGAAGGTCATTTAAAAGAAAGGGGATAAGTTAATTATGAACCACTTAAAAATGAGCAAGACTTGGTGATTAACATATTTTCAATATTCTCATCACTAATGTACATTATTTTGTTCACAATTGTTTGTCCATATTTAAGGGCCATGCAAATTAATCAAAGCCTTTTGTGGCCAAAGAATGAGACTGATCAATTGAAGCTACTCTTCTCTACATAATATGCAACTAACAACAAACCAACTTCAATCTATTATGCTAAATTAGGCTTGAAAATGAAGATGTCAATATGTAAGGAATGTTGGCAAGAGGACCTCTCTGGCATGCCAGTTTATCGAAGACAGCATTAGGTTGTGCAAGTTTCAGCGCGTTTTCTGACTTCCTTTTCAGCTCGTCGCTTTTGGTGGTAAATCATTCTGCAACAATCCGAGCTGTTTCCTTGGGGCGTCGTGTGAAAACACCGGCTCCATTGTCAACTACAACGGAACATTTCCCTTCTCCTGAAAATACACAAGAAAATGATGAATCAATAACAAGGTTAAAGAAGATTTGAAGAGTCAACTTCTCAAATTCACTAACTTGTCCAGGAATGTAGTCGTTCAGAATAATAGGAAGCCCCCTGATTAATGCTTCTGCAATTGTACCAGGTCCAGCCTATAAGGTGCAGAAACAGAATTTTAGCAGTTGCGCCAAACAGGCGAGATAGTCGTTGTAAAACTAAGCGACAGATTGACATACCTTGGTGATACTACAATCACAAGCACCCATCCACTTCTCCATCTGTTTCTGAAATCTCTTGATCTGAACATTAACGAATATAAGATACAGTCAGACCTCTCTATAATAGTCATCCTCTATAATAACATTTTACTATAATGGTCTAACTTTCTTTGGAGAACTTTCATATTATGTTATATTATATGTTTTCTATAACAACATCCCGCTATAAACAAAAAAAAAATATCCTGACAAACGATGCTTAGTATAGTGAGTTTGACTGTACTTGCCATTGTCAAGCCTACATAACTTGTATTAACAGAGTTTTGTAAGCATATCAAAAGCAGATACTAAGTAAAACATGACAAAGAATTCTGAAAAAAACAGATAATTGGAGTACAAGAGATAGTGACAGAAATCGGAGAACAAGAAACTACAGAAGAAACAAAAGATCAAAGATGTGTAAGTAATTAAAAGGAACAAAAACTAAAACTTACTCTATATTCATCCCCAAATTCTAACTTGAGAGCAACTCGAATTGCCTCAGCTCAAGCCCTATGTCCACCACCAGTATCACTCATCAAAATACGCACATTTTTAGTCCTTTCAGCACCAATCTGCACCATTTCCATGGTGTCATATACTTCATCTTGAAAATCACAGTTTAATCTCTTCTGGCTGCTACCATCAACAAACCGATAAACCCCAACTCTCTCCAACACTCTCTGTATAGATTTCCTAGGGGTAATCACGTTACTCACCATATTCTAGCCTCTTTTTTTTCACCAATCCTAACTATAGGTTACCTGAAAAATGTACGGTGTCAAATACCAACCAGTAAAATTACAGAGAGAAGAAAAAGAACGTAACTTTCAACCACCCTTTTACCTCAAATTGGTTGGGTTTTCTGGCAAAGATCACAAGAACACTAAAAGGGCTTAAGAAAATCCAAGATTTGGACACCCTTTTTCAAGAAGATGAATGGTAGATATCTAGAGAATAAATGGGATTGGTAGCTTTCTATATCCAGGAAAACATCAAAAGAAGTTGAGTAAAGTTAAAATAACAAAGTATGCAGCTCCGTTCGCGAATCTAGTAAATCAAGCCTGCTCAATGAGAAATAAGAACCTACATGATACATGAATCACACTTTTAATATGATGGGTGCTTTGCAACACATAGTAAAGTTGCAGAAAGGAAAGCATAAAGCCACAACTACTACATTAATGTAAAAGTATGTTGAATAAGTACTTAATTTACCTTGGAGAATGTCTTCATAGGTAATAATAGGCATTCCACATATCCAAAACAAAATTACACGAACGACACCTATTGAAACAAAACTTATCCAATCAGATTCAACAGAAACCTTTAAAATTTAGAGTATGTAATGCCGTAGGAAAGACTGACAGTTGGTTGGTTTATGAAACTAAACGACAAAAGTAAACCTTTTGGGCATGTGTTGACCAGATATCCAGCAGTCAGTAGTAGATATTGTTGTTGAATAGATAAGTAAGAGATGCAGTGGCACCCAATGAACAGATTATGACAAGGAAGAGCTCATATTATGTTTATATTTGTACTCCAACAATCTGAATTAAAGGGTTCAATACTTGTAAATGCTCCAATTATTATGTTTGGACGGTAGTTTTATCATGATACATGAATCCTTGAGTCGATTTCTTTTGGTTATACTCTGCCAAGCACAATATTTGTATTAGCTAGTACTCTACTCTTTGGATGTTTGCTTGGAAAATGTTCTCCTGTGTCCCAATTTGGTTATTTCGTTTATGATACCAAGCAAAGCAAAAGTATAAAAGAATACATCCTTGAACCGAAGGATATTAAAACCCATACCAGCACACACATTCAAAATATATGCTCTAGCAATTTAACTAATGATTAGAAACATTTTGTTCAAACAAATGTATATGCATGTCCAGAAGAAGAAGAATAACACGGCACAAGCGAGATAAACTCTGCAAAAACGTCTAGTATAGCCATAAGAAAATTGGGCATCTTAAGACTCATAATTCAATAGTAAGACGATGAACATTGATGAAGCCTTGGAAGATAAATTGAACTAAGCTAAATCCCTGAAAATATATGAAACGACACCCCTCTTTGAGAAAGTGTCTGAGAAATGTAAGAGAAACCCCAAATTTTAGCAGCAAAGTAGCAGTATGCAGAACAATGCAAACTTATCAATGGGACAAATTTGTGGAGAAAAGAAGGCGAGGGAAATCACCAGAAATGACTCTAGGCTTCCATATAGTACTAACCTTTGAGAATTTTGCTCACGGAACCTTTCTGTATTCTCATTGAATTCTTCCTAATACAATCTACAGCTAAAAAATTGGGACAAAATAGTGAATGAGTAGACATATATGCAAAATCAGTTAGAATTAAAGGAAGAGCGCCAAAAGCTCAAAAGATTTCTGATGAGTTTTACTTCATTCTGTTTCTTTCTTGTTGCACCCATTTCATAGTGACTGTTAACTTTTCCCAATTCTCAAACCAAAAACACGTAAAAAGTAAAAGACAATTTTGCCTTTAATAAATAAGAAATTAATATCTCATCAAAAAAATAATTAAATCCAGGAACTGAAAGGAAATGCACCAGCTCGGCAGTCAAATCAATTTTCTCTAATTATCCATCAATTTGCTCTCCCTCTCCGAGAATGTAACACCTCCATTTCTAAAAACACGATTTTCCTTGGTGGGTATTAATCAAAAATCCCAAAAAAAATAGCTACAGATTTCCAAAATGGGAGAAACAGAAGCAAAAAGTAAAAGGGCAAGAAACTAACAATTGAATAATTGATGGCATTTAACACATGGGGTCTGTTAAGAATTGTTGTTCTTGAAGAAGCTTTCCCCTGTACTAAAACCTGAGAAATGCAACTCATATAATCATTATTACCATATAAATAAAATTGGGTTTTTCATGAAGAATCTTAAATGGGCTCACGGTGCTTTCGGGTTCATCGATTAGGACATTGTTGTAAACACCGCAAAAGCTTCTGGACTGAGAAACCAACCGGGAATTCTGTAGAAAACGCCTCAAAATAGATGTTGATTTGAAGCTCTGCATATTTCTGTTTATCAAATGTAAAATTGTAATCTTTATGTTCTTTACTTATACAAAAAAAACAGCAAAATAGAGAGCTAAAAGAATCACAGATTTGTTTTGACATGCAGTAGGGGCTCACATTTTCTGAGAATGAAAAATAGAAAAGAGAAAGATGATGGAAACTATGAAAAACTGACCTAAGAACCAAAGCAAAACAATTGAAAATAGGAGCATGTAGGACACGTGTAGTACACGTGTTTATTTACCACTGAATAGGGCTCAAATAGTGTAGTACGATTTTCAATGCTATTGGTACAACTTTGTAGAGCTGTGTTGGTACTTGGCTGGCTTATATATAATAATAACTAAATAAGAAGGGGGGAAATAATTTCTTTTTAAGTAAATTATCTATTTTTTGAAATACTAAAAATTTAATAAACATACTATACTGACAAATTTAAGTTTCACAAGCTTTATGTTCAGTCAAATATAATAATATAAATTTTTTTATTTGAGCAAATAATTTTTATTTCAAAATTATTTTATATGTAACTATAATTCATGAAAAAAAGTTTATTAAAAATCATATCAATTGAGTCTAGACAGAAAACTTACAAACATAACTTATGATTTGAAACTAGATGTAATATCTTTCACTAGAGACATAAATGACACAAATATTTTTAAGTATGAATCATCTCACCATGATAAAAAAAATTTAAAACAAATATTTATCATGCTAACAAAGTAAAAATATTATTTCCAAAACAAATATTTTCATCTTTAAGATAGATAAATGTAATTTTACCCGATTTTTTATTATTTTGTTACAAACAAAAAATTTGAATGGTCTGTGGTTGTGCGAGTTAGATCAATATAGTATTTAATATTATTTAATAAAATGAACTTATGACTTGACTTTATATATTAACAGCCCATTAAACTTGTCATCAAATTTCATTTCGATATTCAAAACGGCTTATTCTGATGGAGCATCTAAACACATGATATAGTATTCCTATCAGACATTTTTGGTTCAATTTCTTTTAAAAAAAACTTTGTGCGCGTATTTACAAATGCCTATTAGATAGTTATGTTAAGCACATAAAACATGTCATCTCATTTAATTATCTATATCCACCCAATTGGAACATGCTTGAGGTTTACCACTTTTTGATATGAGTGAAATGCATATAATTAAAGGAGATGACATATTTTATATCCAACATATATTTGTTATTTAATTCAATGTTTGTGTATGACATAATGTTAAAATGAATATTAGACTACATACCCTTTTAATGTTAGTTGTGATAACTTATATAAGTTATAAGTTATTTTTAATTTAATAGAAATAAAAAAAATACTTTCAAAGCGTAATGCCCATTATTACTCTTAATTGTATTTACGTGAAAATATTGAAAATTAATTTATTGTTTAAGAATATAATTGATTACGTACAAATACAATTTAATAGCATAATGTTGGGCCCGTTAACAGACCTTTTCACATCTGAAGCAATTTGTGTTTGGTTAATTAATTTGAAAAGTGCTTTTGATAAGCAGATTGTGTTTGGCTAATTTTTTTTTAAAAGTACTTTTGAGAGTCAAATTACGAAAAAATGACAAGTATTGATGCACTTCTAATATTAAGATTATTTTAAGTATCTATTATAAAATTTAAAATTAAAATGTACATATTCAAATTTTCAATCATGATTATACATAGATGAATAAAAAAATAAATTAAATATTGATATAATATTAACACGATGATTTAAGTGTAATTAAAAATATCAAGCAAAATAAATTTTAAAACTATTTCATAAATTAAATCACTACATATGAAAAACTCATCAGAAATAATAAATAAATATAAGAGATATATTGGTAAATATGTATATATGACAAGGATATTTTGGTCTTGAAATAAATAATTTTTTGTTTCTGCTTCTGCTTTTATTTTAAAAGCAGAGATTTTTAGCTTCTTCCCAACAGTAGAAAACCGCTTATTAAATCCTAGTGGAATTAGAAGTATTAAATATTATGAATTTTTGTCTAGATTATATAATTAAATCTAAACAAATTACAAAACAATTTAATTGTGAATAAATTTTACCCCAAAAGGACACGTGAGAGAAAAAATAAATATTATAAAACTTTTACCTAAATATGCAAGAATTTTCACATCGATATCTATATATATAATAAAGGAGAAACATAGAAAAGGTGATGTGACACCTCTCTATGGCCTCCATTCCTATTTATCTTTTTTCTCCTTTTTTTTTTGCCTTTTTTTTCTTCATTCTTAAGCTTAAGAACGTGGTCCTTACCTTGGCAAGTAGGACACTCTCTTTTCGGTGTGTGAGCAGTACACTAGACTTCATGCTATAGCTCACATGATTTATGTCGGTTCATGGTATCTCCCATAAAAGAATATGGTTTTTACGCTAGGTTATGATTTTCCTCAAAGATTATGATTTAAGCTTATGTTATGATTTTCAAGTACTGCACTGACCATGTTTTATGCCTTATGATTTTAGCTTATCAAATTTGAGATGTTTTACTTGGTTTGCATTACTACGTTTTTAGATTTATCACGTTATCATGTTTTATACTTATTTATCTTTCCTCATACTCAATACATTGTGAGTACTAACACATACATTTTCTTGTGCCTATATTGTCTTATAATATAGGTTCTAACATTCCTCCATCTCGCTGTGGCTAGTAGATTGATCAACGTTGCTTAGCTTTTGGTGAGTCCTCGTGATTGGAGGACCTTTCCACGCATGTCTTTTATTGCTTTTATGTCATTTTAGTTTCAAAATACTTCGTGAGCTAGGACCTATCCTAGTCACATCTATGATTTGTAGAGGCTTATTGCCAGACTTAGTAGATTTCCACATTTTATAGTCTTTGTACTCAGATTCTCCTTATGTTGAGATTTAGCTTTGAGACTTATATTTCGTTTTTATGCTTTCTTTCAATTATGTTGTTATCTTAGTGTCATGCTTATGTCAAGTGGCTTGTATAGAGTCTTTCGAAATTCTATTCGCCATGTCACGTATAGGGGGTAGTTTGGGTTATGACAAACTTAGTATTGAGAACATCATGTTTATAAGGAGTCCTAGGTGTTTAACAAGCTGCGTCTAGTAGAGTCTTATTCTTGAGTGTGAAGCGCGACACATTTATGAATAGGAGGCTACGAGACTTTTAAGAAACTTCACTTCTTTCATTACTCTAAAGTCGTGCAATAGAGCCGAACTCTATAAATGTCTTCCTTCTTACTCTTGTTCTATGCGTTTTTGTACATGCCTCTAAGAAGAGCTCCCGTGAGAAAGAACTTGAATGTGAAACCCAAAGTTCCTCAAGCTCCCGCCGATCCTTTGGCCGAGCAAGTGTCACATGCGGAGTTTTGGGCTTCTTTCCAAGTATTGGCCCAAGCCATGACCGCACAAGATAACAGAGAGGTGGTAGCTCCCGTGAACCCAAATGTGGGTACGACGACAACCTGGGTTTGAGACTTCACAAGGATGAATGCTCTAAAATATATTCCATGGTTTGAAAGTGGATGAGGATCCACAAGAGTTTGTTGAGGGGATTCAAAAGATTGTGGACATTATGGGAGTGAATCTGGTGGAAAAGGTGGACTTGGCCGCTTACCAATTGAAAGCGGTTTCTCAAATGTGGTTTACTTAGTGGAAGGATAAAAGGGCTATTGATGCGGGTCCGTTGGATTGGGACAAGTTCAAAGGGGTATTTCTTGATCGGTTCTTCCCCTTTAGACGAGGGAGGTTAAAGTGCAAGAATTTCTAAAACCTAAGGAAAGGTAATATGAGTGTGAATAAGTACTCTTTGAAGTTCACTCAATTGTCCAAGTATGCTCAAGCAATGGTTGCCGATTCTAGAGCTCATATGAGTAAGTTTGTTTTGGATATTTCCCAAATGGTGATCAAAGAGTGTAGAACCGCCATGTTGATCAAGGAGATGGACATCTCAAGGTTAATGACTCATACTCTACAAATCGAGGACGAAAAACTTAAGGAGAGGGCTAGAGAAACCAAGAACATATAGTTGTGATTTCTCTCACTCGAGGTCCGATGGAAGTGGTCATTCTTAGTTTCAACAGAATTTCTCCGGTCCGACTTCATCTAGTGCTCGTGTTCAGAGGTTCAACAAGGATAGAGTATCTAACCCTAAGCCTCAAGGAGGTGGTTCTAATGGATCTACATTCTCCACTTGCCAAAAGTGTGGCAAGAGTCATCCAGGGAGATGCTTAGCCGGTACCGATAGTTGCTATGGTTGTGGTAAGACTGGCCACAAATTGAGGGACTGCCCTTCACTTGCTAGAAAGGGTAGAGATGGTCGTCAAACTCAGCCTAGTGCTTCTTCTGGTCGCTCAACTCAGCAAGGTGCTTCTTCTGGTTCTGGTGGTAATCAGCGTCAGAACAAGTTTTATGCTCTTCAACTCTTCAGGATCACGAGGGTTCTCCGGATGTGGTTATTGGTATGTTACGAGTCTTTCAGTTTGATGTTTATGCATTGCTTGATCCATGTGCTACATTGTCTTTTGTGGCTATGAAGTTTGATGTCAGTGTTGAAATCCTTTTAGAACCTTTCTCAGTCTCTACTCCTATCGGTGATTCAATTATTGCTAAACGGGTCTATAGAAAGTGCCTGGTCTCAATTTCCCATAAAGTCATCCCAGTTATTCTATCATTCCCAAAGTCTCTGTATTAAGTGTCTATCGCAAATTCAAATATTTTACCCTATAATTTCTTTTTGTTTAATATGGTGAAGAATTGAAAATGTTATTCATAATTTTTATCAATTTAAGTTTTAACTTAAATGTCCTGGTTTGTAAAATTAATAAAAAATACATTACAAAGGGTAAATTAATTAAAATTACAACTTTTTTTTATATTAATAATTAATAGATTAAAAGTTTTGTTGAAAAAAATCAAAATAAAGGAGGTGAAAATATTATCCTTACTTAAAAGGATGAAATGAAAAATATAATTGCAAAAACGAATTTTATTTCTGCTATGCTAAACTGGGCGAAGGAAAACGGCGTATCACCATGAACCCCCAAATCTAAAGCCCTAAAAACCAAAAACGAGATAGAACTAATCGAATTACTTTACTCATCTCTAGTGTTTGATAAAAGGAAAACCCTACTGATCGATCATCGGTGTCTTCTTCACTGAGTTGCAATGGGGGCGAGTCGAAAGCTACAGGGTGAAATAGATCGAGTTCTGAAGAAAGTTCAAGAAGGCGTTGATGTCTTCGACAGCATATGGAACAAGGTTCTTTTTTCCCGTTTCAGTAGCCTACATTTGAAGAAATTTTCTTTTATTGACTATTCGTGTCCCTGTTTCTTCAGGTTTATGATACAGATAATGCCAACCAGAAGGAAAAATTTGAAGCGGATTTGAAAAAGGAGATAAAAAAGCTTCAGAGGTATAGAGACCAAATCAAAACATGGATTCAATCGAGCGAAATCAAAGATAAAAAGGTAAAATTTCACCTGTTTTAAATTATGCTGTTTTCCTGACAATTCAATTTTTTCTTGTTAGCTAGATGCATTTCCTTGTTGTGCACTATACTAGAATGCTCTGTATTCATTTCTTATTGCATGACGCCGGGTTCTCTCAATTTGCACATAGCATGTATGGTGTCAAGTATTTAGCCCGTCATTGATAAGAGTACTTAGTAACGACACATCCAAGTCACCACTGGAGTAAGTTGGGAACCATGAGGTCTCCAGGTTCAAATCCCAGAATGGAGCAAAAATATTAGGTGATTCTTTTTCATCTGTCTAAGTTTTGGTGGAGAGAATTACTGCTACCTGTGCTAGTGGAGGTACCTCATTGAATTAGTGGAGGTGCGCAGTACCTCATTGAATTAGTGGAGGTGCGCACAAGCTGGCCCGCGCTCCATGGTTATAGAAAAATGATTACTTAGTCACAATGAATCGAGATCTGCAAGTGTCTTGTCTTAAAGAACGCTGAATATTACAAATTCCTCAATTTAAGTTGATTGACATCAAAATAATAGACTAATCCATAGTGCGGGTTATCTCTCCTGTGTGGTTTGCGAGCTATTGCATAGGAGCAAGCAGGGGTTTTACCCTGTGCGCGCGGCTGCGGATTTTCTTGTCTTAAAAAAAAAATAGAATGATCTGAACTTATTTATCGTTCTAAGGAAAAGAAATACATGAACTATAATGAAAGAAAAAATTATAGAAGTCTCCCGATAAGATTTTACAAAAGTCTAGGAGAACCAAGTTAAAGATAAAATGTTCAGCAAGTATAAGCTACTTGAGAAACCTAGACTGTTGTGATCATTCAATAAGGCCTGACTGTATGGAGAAGATACTGTCCACCTAAGTTACTCGGACTCTTCACTTTTGGTGCCGCACCCGTGTCGACACGACATGGGTGTGGGTGTGGGATCCGTGTCCGATTTGGTCAACCGATTTTGGGTACTTTGACCAAAATCGATGGGGAAAGTCTGGACAATTTTAATGATTTATGTAATCAATACAAAAGCTAAGATGAAATTGAAGAAAATGGAATACCTTTTATATAGAAATATCTATGTCACTCCTTTTCTTTTAATCTCCATCCAAGATTCTCCTCAAGTTCTCCACATAATATCTCATAATTTAGGTTTTATAACTCTATTTTTAGATATTTTAATTATTTTTAGGCGAATCCCCGCACCCGTATCCATACATGGATCCATATCCCCGAATCTTAAAAATTAGATCATGAAGGATCCGACCTCTAGATCCGCACCCGTATCGGACACCAGCACCCGAGTCCGAGCAACTTAGCTGTCCACGGGCTGGCCTTTATGAAAAACTTGGTCATAGCCTACTACTTTATATCGTGTCAGCTGTTCTAGAAAGTGCCGATTATGATCCTATTTGTCAGCCTCTGAAGTTTGAGTGATCCTCTTTTTACTTTCCAAGTTTAGGTGATCTTTAGACTTGTTTTTACTTGAAAATTTCAAGGACTGCATCACAGGGTCAACCTTTAGTTTAAACCTTGACATGGGAACTTCTGGCCCACTACTCTTTCCTACCATCGGGAATTGCTTCCCATTTAATTGAGGCCCCTGTTAGACTTTAGGTGTTTATTTCTGTTTTATTACCATACTTGAGCGAGACGTGAGTTTTTTATGTTCGTTGAGATGGTTTTAGAGAGAGCACGTCGCATATAGTTGTTGATTGTTCTGCAGGCGTTTGTTTAATCAAATTTCGTATTAAGACATTGCATGGGAAAAATAAATCTACATATTATATGCTGCCTCTTTAGAAGGAGAGGGGAAGTGGTGCAGTTGTCTGGGTGGGAAGGAAGTGGCAAGAGGTGTGTAGTAAGGAGAATTGATGGAGAAAGGGGAAGGACAAGAAGAGAAAATGCTACCATAGAATAAAATGCCATCACTGAAAGGTTGACTTAGGAGAAAGCAAGAAAGTGAAAATGTTCCATCCTTCTTGCAGACAAAAGCATGGTATTTAAGTGGAGAAGGTAGAGGGGCAGCCCCATTGTCTGCCTAGTTCCGAATCGTGGGCCACAGACCCTCGTAGATTTCTCTCCTTTTTTTTTTTCTTCCAAAAGTGAAAATGTTCTGTATAGGTAATTGAAATGGAACTGTTACTAATTTTCTAGGACATGTTGGCATAATTAGTATGTGAAGGACTCTTAGAGAGGTTTTAGCTGTGTGTTTATTTTTCAAGTTGTACTTCTTCTCCATATTAGATGCCTTAAATGATTGAGTTACGTTCTTAAGATTAGAGTTGAAGTTATATATGATGAAGATGGATTCATGAACAAAGTTTTATTTGATGATATGAACTTCTACTGATACACTATCTTATAGTATATAGCTATGCCTTCTTTTCTTTTTCTTTTTTGTAGGTTAGTAATGACTTATTGGCATTAGTTTGAATAAAGTAATGGCTTTCCGCCAGACAATGGAAAGTGGTTGAATTTTCTTAGTTCTGACTTTTGAGTTGGTGGCTACCCTTTTCGCATCAATGCATTCATTTGCCTTCTGTGTGATCATAGATACTTCTTTTTGTTTTCATCAACAAAACCATGGAAATTTATTTTACCTCTTCTGATTTTACTTATTGACATAGGTAAGTGCGTCATACGAGCAAGCATTGATGGATGCTCGTAAGCTTATTGAGCGTGAAATGGAACGATTCAAAATCTGTGAGAAAGAAACTAAGACCAAAGCATTTTCAAAAGAAGGCTTGGGCCAACAGCCTAAGACGGTAAGCATTGCTCTGCAATTTTGAGGTCACCAGTTTCTAGGTCTGGATATTTTATTTTGGTTTGTGTTTTTTTGTTTTTTTGTTTCCATGCTAGAAGTTAATAGTTACCATCTGAAAGAAATTCTGAGGAAGTGACTAACTATTTCGAGTATTGTCCACATTCCTAGATATGCACATTTAAAAGCCTAATACTAATTTTTTCTTAGAGAAAGATCTATAGAAATGGTATTTTCTCAGAGAAAGGATTAATCATTAAAGAGGAAATTTAAGGACTAAGGCCTCATTTGTTAGAACTTAATGAAAGTCTTAATGTTAATCATTCAGGCCTCAGTTGATAAGTCTTTTTAATTTTTTTTTTTACAACCACTAATCAGTCTGCAGATCCAAATAATTAAGATCTATAACAAAGTTTTAATATCATTCAGATGTTTATTCAAGAATTTCTACAAAGATAGACAATTCAACTCCATTCACTTTCACAACTAACCATCACTGCCGACCTCCATTTTCAACTACCACCTCCCACCGCCCACAACTACCATCCTTTGCCACAACCATCACCGCCGCCAATTACCATAATCATCCTTCACTACCATTAGCCATCGTTTAAAATCATCACAATTAACCACCATTACAACCACCAATCACTACCAAGAGTCATCACCATCAACAACCACTATGTGTCGCCAAAGACCGTCATCATTCACCACCACCATTAGCTATCACTATCATTCACTTTAATTATTAGTTACCATCACCAACTACCATTGTTAATCACTAATGTCAGCCACCATCACCACTAGCTACTATCCACAACCATCACCATCACCATCACCCAACACAATCCCCAATTAACACACACAGCCATAACCACCTCCAACTGCCATATAATTTTTTTAAAAATATTTATTAATGTAGTACTAGATTAATTTAGTAATTTGTTTGAATTAGATATTTATTGAATTTTTAAATAAAGAAAAGTTTATATATTTAGATATTGAGAAAACAATCTTAATTATTTAGTGTTCAAATCTTAATTTCAGATGTGTATTCTAGTTCAAACATCTAAATCTTAATGCACATCTTGATATTTAGATGTGTATTCAGATCCAAACGTCTTAATCTTAATTAAAAACAAATGAGGCCCAATACTTCCACCTAACATAAACAGTACTATTGTCAAAAAAAATAAATACTTCCACCTAACATTATTGTTTTTTTTTTTTTTGAGAAGGTAACAACTTGTATTCTATTCCAAAACAAAAAAACCAGAACCTGCCACAACAAGTTACAGGTTCCTAATTACAATTCTGGAGAGTAGCAGGAAGATCTTCAATCCTATAGCAAAATTTATGAGGAACCTAATACATGTGTAACTGATTCTAGATCTTCCATGCACTCTTGTTTACACCATAAAAGATTATTGCTTTTTCTGGACTAGGCTTGTACTATTCTCACAATAGTTAATCAAATATTCTATTATTCTCGAGAACAGTTAATCAATTTTTCCATCTAACATCAATGATTTCTTTTATCATCCATTAATGAAAGCTTAGTGAACGGGAGGTCAAACTGATGCTTCTTCTTGCAATTTTAGTTCTACCATTTGCTTTGTTCCATTATATTTTAGTCCATGTATGGGTCCAGTGTCAACTTTGCATTTGATGGCGTTGGACCATTTTGGTTGTAAATGTATTAGTTCTGACTTTTTGTTTCATTTTGTTGTTCCAAATTTATCAGGACCCGAAGGAGAAGGCTAAGTCAGAGACAAGAGATTGGTTGAATAATGTGGTATGAGTAATCATTTCTTTCCAAAAGGTTCTATTGGTCAAAAATTTTCCTTACATGTATCATTGTGAGATATTTACACCTAATTGGGTCTCTTTCCATGTGTTTATCTTCCAAGGGTAGACTTAGAACAACTTCTCTTTTCATCTGTTTGTCTTCCAAGGGTAAAGACTCATAATTTAATAAGTAAGAGATTTTTTAATTAAAAAATAGCACCCAGAGGGTGCAATGGGTGAGTAGTAGTGAGTACAACCCCAACAATATGCATCTTCGTATAGTAGCTACATGTCAAAGGAATTGAGGAAATTAACCATCCTATCTACTTCCTGTACGTTTTCATTTGATGCCAAAAGGCTAACTGGCTATGAGAGTTAACCATCTATGCTGTAAGGTACAAATAATTTTCTCTTTTGCCTTCTAAGTATCTCTGATTTCTTTCTTCCACACAGTCAACCATATAGGCGCAAGTATAGTGTTCCACAACATTTTGTCACCTTTTTGCAGCCCTCTTCTATTCCAACATTGTGATAGGCCTTTAGGAGATTCTGGCATGCACTATTTGACTTCAAGCAAAATAAAAAATGTACCAGATCTGGGCTGAATTTCACATCTTCATAATCTTCACACATTACACATCTGTTGCAAAAAGTCGGACCTCTTCTTTATAAACTGTGATGGGTCAAGCAAGCTTTTCTTGCCCACTAGCCATGAAAAACACTTTTACTTTTTAAGGTGCTTTGTTTTTCCATATCATTTTCCTGGCCATATTTGGTCATGTTGTCTACTTTGAGACAAAAACACTGGGATAAAACCATCCTTACATACCTTTGGTATCTTTGGAAGCTATCTGTCATCTTTAGAAAGCTCCTCATTTCCTCCTTTCCGGATCATTACATCTTCTTGTAAGGGGAATGTTCCATCCTTGAGTCGACGAATAATCTTTCACTGAGGCATCATGATTATTTACTATGCTGAAAATGGTATGGAACTGATCTTTAAGGGGTGTATGCACTAATCATCTTTATTTGAAAAAAATAAAGTTTTACTATCACCTATTTTGATGTAAATGTGTTCTACTAACATAATCCATAAGTTTCTGATATATTTCCAATTGTCAACTCTGTACAGCTGCCTTGGGTTGCTACTTAAAAAACTTTAAATGCCTTCTATCTGTACTTCCCTCAATCACTTGCCTTCGTAGTGCCTTTTCCTTGCAAAATCTGCATAACTACTTCATAGGGAAACTGGTGCTGCGTGCCCTTAGATTTTAGACTCCCAATCCATCTTCCTTCTTACTGGTAATCACCATTTCCCGCTTTAACCAGTTTGAACAACCTTATCGTTGTTCCTTGTTACAAAAGATCCCTCCTTAGTTTATCAGTTCTCCTCCATAAAGGATTATTATTGATGTGAAACAAGCCAGCATTAAGGAAATGCTGGGGCAAAAGTACATCCCTGGGAGAACTTTACAATGTGTAAAGAACTAAGAAAGTCAATAATAACTTCCGGCTCTAAAACATATGCTGTAGTATTGTTGCACCAGAGGCTAGGGAAACTATACACTTGATCTTTAGATTAGTAACATTGTCCTTGTAGTCTTCAAAAACTCTTCACATTTCTTTCTCTCCACATGACCCACCATTACCACCCTAGGAATGATTTTCCAGACTTCTTTGGAAGATTTTGTAAGGTCCAATCTATGCCAGGATAGCAAAAATTCCACTGTATCTTTAGGCATGCACCATTGGATACCCAGAACATTAAAACAGAAATGCCAAATCTGTTGAGAGAAGCTGCAATGGAGAAATAAATGGTTGACATCTTCTGCCTCCTCTCCACATAGAGCACATCTGTTGCAAAGAGTAGTGCCTCTCTTTTTAAGATTATCCAGAGAGACATTTTCTATGTGCCACTATCCAGGAAAAATATTTAACTTTGTAAGGAACTTTATTCTTCCAAATAGACTTCCATGGCCAAGAGATAAGAGCGGGAGTACTGTTTGTCAGGATTGTAGAATACTTTTTCACATAAAAGATTTCACTATTTTTGGGTTTCCAAGATAGGGAATCTTGAAGAGAGTTCAATGGCGATATAGAGTTAAGAAGACCCATCAGGCTCAAGATATCTCCAATTTCATAATCACTGAGATTTCTCTAGAAGGGAATGAACCATCCTTGGTTAGACCACTTTGTTTGGTATAGTTAACAGATACATAATTTAGGCATGAGACATCGTTTAGAACCTACCTTCCTCCCAAAGGCAAGTAATTTCCAATATGCCCGTCTCTTTCCACACATATTTGTTACCCCTTCCCAAATACTGTATTCGTGGTGATAGACACCTAAGGTGAATATTTAGTTGGCGATTGGCCTACATTCCATCCTAGTGAATCTGACAATTATTGAATGTTGTACGCCCGTTTGCATAAAAAATCTAAGTCTCGCATAATTTATGTTTAAACTTGTTATGGCCTCAAAGAGCAATAAGATTGTTTTTAGTTGTAACCATTGCATCTCCTTGATGCCTTTCTAATACAATTTAATTACTTCACCAAAAAAATATTAAAAAAAATGTAGTATTTGTCCAACGCTTACACCGCAACCATAATGAGAGTGGCATAAAGCAAGAGATAGATCATCATTGCTCCTTATCCTCTAACTTCTACATTGAAGCCCTTTACCCAATCCATTGCGAAGTCTGAACCATCCTATTAAGACATTCCATGACTAAGAAAAATAATAAGAGACTTAGGGGATTGCTTGCCTTAGACCCCTATGAGAATGAAAAAATTCAATGGGCGTCTCATTTATTAAGATAAAGAATTTTATTGTGGGTATACAATTTTATTCACTTCCTCAATTTATCTCTGTACTTAGGGGTGTTCGTGGTTCGATTTGGATCGGTTATTGGTTAAAATAAAAAATCAAACCAATCTAGTCGGTTTTTAAATTTCTAAAACCAAACCAAACAAAACGAAAAAAATAACCGTCGATTTGGTTATTGTTGGTTTGGTTCTGTTTTTCTGGTTTTTTTTGTTTGAAAGTAACAAATTTTTTGAGGACATACGTATCTCGACAGACACACACCTAGTACATTAACAATCCACAGAAAAGCTACTGTTCAATTAAGTAATTAAGCAATACTAGAGTTATTATTACACAAACAAAGTGATTCAATCAAGAGAAAGTGTGACTATTTATGTGAGGTAGGGTGGGTAAAGACTAAAGTAATGAATTTTAATGGACTTGGACTTAGGGTTGTAATAGCTGGGCTAAAATTTAAGTGTTGGGCTTGAGAAAATGGTAAAGTTAAAGACTTAGGTTAATTAAAATTTAACAAAATATTTATATTTTATTTATGAATGATATATAAATAATTATAAAATTTATATATCTAATTATCGGTTCGGTTTGGTTATTTTTGCGGTTGTTTTTTAGTAAAACCAAAATCAAACCAAATAGTATCGATTTTTAAAATTTAAAACCAAACCAAACCAAACCAAATATCGGTTTGGTTTGGTTTTTTAACCATAACCATGGACAGCCCTATCTGTACTCATTAGGCTCATTAGGAAACCTAAATGAGAAGTGAAATGAAATACGTAGTAATGCTGGACAAAATGCTTTTGATCAACACTTCCTTCCCCCCTTTTTACAAGTACCACTTTTGCCATCTCGCGAGTTGCTTCTCCACTATTTCTATCACTGGATTCCACACTGCAAGGTCTTTGCTAGAAGCATCCAAAGGTGTCCCCCTTCGCAATTCAACACCTACGCCATCTCCTCAATTTTTTTACTACTACCACCATAGTGATCTCACATTTTCTGAAATTGATCTTAAGGCCTGGCACCACTTGGAACCATATAAGAATCTATCTCAAATAAGACTACTATTCTAGCTGGGACATCTCTGCATCACAATAGACCAATGTGTCATTTGCGAATAAAAGATATGTAATTGTCACATTGTTGTGCCCTCTAAAAGAAGCATCAAAACCCTTAAAAAAATCTCCGCTAACCTCCCTGTCCATCATTTTGTTCAAAGCTTCCATTACCAAGATGAATAACATAGGAGATAATGGAGCCCATTGTCTCAAGCCCCTCAAACTCCTTAAGAAGCTGCAAGGACTCTCATTCATCAATACAGGACATCTTGCAGTAGAAATGCGAATCAAAATCCATCTCCTCCACTTGTCCCCAAAACCCATCTTCGACATATTGAAATCCAAGAATTCTCAATTCACGTGGTCATATGCGTTTTCAAGGTCCAACTTACATAAAATACCCAACTCACCCTTTTCTTTCTGGAATCAACCTCTTCATTGGCCACCAGAGCACCATCCCGTATTTGTCTTCCTTCCACAAAAGCATTCTGAGAAGTGGACATCATCCTGTCCAGAACCTTCTTTAGTCTATTAGAAAGCACCTTAGAGATAATCTTGAAAATGTTTCCTACCAGACTAATAGGTCTAAAATTCTTTATACTCGTTGCTCCTTCCTTCTTTGGCACCGCGGTAATAAAGAGGCATTATGAGTTTTCTTGAACTCTTATTTCTTGGAATTCCTCAATGGTCTCCATCAACTAACATTTAACTATCATCCAGCACTTTTCTTGAACTCCTAGTTTCTTGGAATTCTGATAGTTTTGTCTTGGTGCTCTAATAACTTTCGAAATTGTTTTGGGGCAGGTTGGGGAGCTTGAAAGTCAAATTGACAATTTCGAGGCTGAATTGGAAGGACTCTCAGTTAAAAAAGGGAAGCAGAGGCCCCCAAGATTGGTAAGAGGATGTAAAATTAAGTGTGTGTAATGTGCATTTGGCTTATCGTGATTGATTAAAGGTCACTTCTTTTATGTTTTCTCTAGGTACATTTGGAAACATCCATTGCTCGGCACAAGGCTCATATAATGAAGTTAGAGTTAATTTTAAGATTACTGGATAATGATGAATTGAGTCCTGAGCAAGTCAACGATGTCAAGGATTTCCTCGACGATTATGTGGAACGAAATCAGGTATACTATTCTGTACAATTTATTTCTCATGTGTCTGGTGTAGGTTATTTTGAAGAAATTACATATAATTATCACTCTAACCTCTTAATTTAAATGGAATTCTGAAGCGCTGCTAGGTTGCTTTCTCTTTCTCTTCACTCGTTTCTGTTTATTCACTTCTGATGTGTTCTTAGGATTGCTCTTGAAGTAATGACATCTTTTTGGCATGTAATATTACCATTTGCTTGGACTGCTGTATATTTGCAGGAGGATTTTGATGAATTCAGTGATGTTGATGAGCTCTACAGCACTTTACCACTAGATAAGGTGGAGTCTCTTGAAGATCTGGTTACTGTCGGTCCACCTGCTCTTGTCAAGGTAATATACATCCAAATCATCATTTCTTCTAATTTCTTTATCTACTTAACTTATTTATTGTTCATCTTTTATGTTTTGACTGATATATTTGTCTCTTTTCGCTATACCAAAATAAATTTTGGTCATTTTCTTAATTCTAATGTATGGGTGTAGGATCATTTTGATATTTAATAATTCTAATGTATGGGTGTAGGATCATTTTGATCTTTAAGGCATACCATTCCTGAACACATTTCTTCTTAATATTTAGGCCAAAACCCTAAAACTCAAGGAAATCACAAAAGACGTTTTATGGTGAAAAAACCAAAACAAATGTAAGAAGCAAATCAAATTAGCCTGATAGAGAGAAGTGAGAAACAGAGAACTCTGTATCATTGCTAGCATTTTAGCCCCTTAATTAGTCCAAAGTCAGGCAATGTGCCATTGTTGTGCTTGGTTATCAAAGACGTTGATCAGCTGTGCATGTACTGCTCATGTGGGTTTTCTTGATTTGCTTGATTTTTGTTTTGAAGATTGGGTGTTCACTTCTAGGGTAAGCATGAGATTTCCAATCTGCTAAATTCTAGTAAACATGAAATGTTAATTGATAGGTATAAGAAACGGATATGATGTGATCCTACTCATGAGTTGCTTTGAATCTGTTAACCTGAAGATTTTTGCTGTCTTATTAATTGGCAGTTCCCAATTGAATTAGGCATTGGTTGGTCTAAGGGTGGCAAAATCAAGCCATTTATTAGCTCAACCCATTAAAAATTGGGTTGATATGTAACCCAAATTGACTCATGAGAAACTGTCAAAATATTTTTAATTTTAACAAAATTTGATATGTTATATATAGCCATAAATTATTTTTTTTACTAGGTACTAAAATATTTTTAAAGAACAAACAAAATAACTAATATATATATATATATATTTATTTTTTTAAAAAAAATTAAAAAAAATAAAAACTTGGTAAAAATTTGGTTGAGTTGGGTCTTGACCCGTTTTATGACCCATTACCTGACCCGTGCTGATCCAACCTGTTTTGACCGAAACAAATTTGGGTTGGGTTTGGTCTTGACCCGTTTATTGCCTTGACCCATTATGACCCGCCCAATTGCCACCTCAAGGTTTGTCACTATGAGGCCCAATGCCCTTTCTGTGTATGCAAATTTACTATTTGTTTCTATTATCTTGGACAATCTACGATCAGTTTGGATGTATATTAGGAATTTCTACGGGCTCAAGTGAAGCTTTTGCAGATTAGGGTTTTTGTTTATGATTTGTTGATCTCGACGGGCTGAGGGTTTTGTGGTTGATAGCAAGCTGAGGATTTCAATGGAGCTATAATGCTTTTTATTTCTCACGTGATAAATTGGTCAAGCTTAACAAGACTTTAACATTTTCTATCTTATTTATAGATTTGGACTAAAATTGTCCACTTTTAATAAGTATTACAATACCATTTGTGTTCATGGTATACTTCAAGGAACAAAATACTCGTACCTTATATGTTAGGGACCATTTTAATTTTTTCTCTTTAACCTATAAATCAACTTATCACAAGAGATTATACCTATAAATCAACTTATCAAAAGAGATTAAGCCTATAAATCCTCACCTTTTGTTCAGGGATAGACTTCTGTCATTCTGGATCAGAAAAATCACATTCAAGTCAATAATGTACATTTTACTTTGGAATGCTCATCATGTGATAACATTCCACTTTGTCTATGCAATTTGGGGGATGACGTTGTCTATTTGTTATGGATAGTGGAAAGCATGATGGGGGCAATATACTTGACAGGATATTTAGAATTGGGGTGGACTACGGAGGTCCAAGAACTTCTTGCTAGAATAGTGTTCAAGTGAGATACAATGCATGTTGATGGTGTCTGGCCTATAAAAAAAGGAAAAAAAAAAAAAGACGATGCTCATTTTGGTGTCTGATAGTTGATGTCTATGCAACATTATATGTAGCTGCTGGTTGTGATGGAGTGCTTTGTTCAATCTAGCAAATGGAAAAGGTTAGAATAAAGAATGATTATAAAGAATATAAGAAGTTAGATGGGTCTAACAATAAGGGATGGTATTCACTTCGAAACATAAACTCCTCATTTCTAATTTTGTATGTGCATATCTAGTACAACATGTGGTTTTGGGGATAAAAGAAAATAAGGGATTGAAGTCTAATCGTCAATTGAGAAAAAGATCCACATTGGAGCTAGAGGAATAACATTCCACGCCTTGTTCCTTCTTCTCCTAGCTCCACTCTTGCAGCTGAACATCAACTCCTTCACAGATCTTGGCATTACCCAAGTGATACCAAACCATGTAAACATATTCCTCCCATAACCTCGTGGCTATTTTGCAATGTAATAGAATATGATCCTTGTCCTCACCAGTCTCCTTACATAGGAAACACCAGCTCATATAGACAACCTTTCGCTTCCTAAGGTTCTCTGTCGTCAAAATCGCCTCTCTAGTAGCTTACCACGTGAAGAAGCACACTTTCCTTGACACATTTGATATCTGCACCATATGGAAAAATATCCTCCAGCCTCACCAAAAGCTTCTCAAGGAAGGACTTGACAGAACACTTTGTTATTTTCCCAGCTCCCAACTCAAAGCATCGGGTCTGTCGACTGACTCGCATGCGTTTTGGAGTAAATCTAACAATCTCTGAAGGCAGTCACCTCCTGGTCCTGGAAAAAACCTTAAATCCCAAAAAGTTCCATCCCCTTGTGTCCCCCTAACTTGCTTAACATATAATTCCCTTTGGCATGAAACCCTATACAATACTGGGAATTCATCCTTCAGCACCTCACTTCCACACCACTTTTGCTCCCAAAAACTAACTCTGCCCCCCTCCCCAACCCTAAAACATACACCCCTTCATTATATTCCTCCCCACATCACACCCAAAAGGCATAGTGATCACTTTTGTTCTCCATTCTCTTCCATTTTTCCGCTATCACCCCTCTCCATGACGCTTCTACCTCCAACCCAAATCTTCACAACCATTTGCCTAGAAGAGTTTTATTGAAAGTCTTCTACTCTTTAACCTCAAGTCCTCCCCACCGTTTAGGAGATGTCACAGACTCCCGTTAACTAAGTGAAACTTCTTTGCTCTGTCCGCCACATCCTGAAGAAAATCTCTTTGCAACCTCTCCATCTTACCTTTAACCTGGGAAGGTGCGTTGAACAGGGACATGTAATATGTAGGGATACTTGATAGCATGCTCTTAATAAGTATTTCTTTGCCTTTGGACAAGTACTTTTCTGCCAACCTCTTCTCTACCCTCTAAATGACCGGATTCCAAATGGTGAGATCCTTGTTCGATGCGTTCAGAGGTAATCCTAGGTAGGTAGCAGCGAGAGTCCCTACCTTGCACTGCATAACTTGGGCAAGTATCCATATTATCCACTGCACCAATGAGTATGATCTCATATTTATTGAGGTTAATTCTAAGCCCTGAAACCACCTGGAACCAAGTTAACACTTGTCCAAGGTAGTCCAAGTTGGATCCCATCAGCATCACGAAACACCAAAGTTTTGTATCTGATACGAGTGTGGATCAAAAGTTCGGATTCTCCATCGCGTGAATTTTGAGATTCGAGGATATGGATCTGAGTGCGGATACTGGTGATAGGATACTATTAATTATTTAAAAATGTTGAAAAACAACTTTTTTTCCTATTAAAAGGTGATTTAAATCCATTACTATTAATTAAGTTAAATGAAAAATGTCTACGTAATTGCAAATTGCATATATATATATATATATATATAAAATAGTTTGAATAGAGAAAAATAATTGTTTTCTGTTTAAAAATTTGGTTATCATTCTCTTTTTATGCTTCTTGAGCTTTGTAAATAACTCGAAAGTTAAAAAGTATTTGTAGTAGAAATAATTGTGTTTTTACTAACTAGAGTGCAAAAAGTATCAAGTATTTGTGGTAAAATTTGAATTCGGTGTAAACACTTAAACATTTTATTTATAAGTTATCTTGTACAAAAGCAAAGTATTCTAGTACTTTATGTGACTATATATGAGATAAACCAAAAATCAAACCAAATACACAATTATTCTATATTTCTTGGGAATTGGTTTAGTCAAAAGCACCCAAGATAGGTTGACTAAATCTAGTGCAGATCCCACACCACACCCAAATTGTGT
Source organism: Solanum appendiculatum (assembly GCA_018342035.1). Taxonomy (NCBI): domain Eukaryota; kingdom Viridiplantae; phylum Streptophyta; class Magnoliopsida; order Solanales; family Solanaceae; genus Solanum; species Solanum appendiculatum. The sequence continues at coordinate 99,684 of JAGDQO010002109.1, forward strand.
TGGATGACATGAGTTCAGAAAAGATTTTGAAGGATCTGGCAACATAGATCAAAACTCTGAGACTAAGTTGGAGCTGTAAATCCCTAAAGCTTGCCTTACCTATTATTAAAAAGGGAAGTGGCTAGGTTCTTCAGACACTTTACCTTTTATCAAAAAAAGAAGAGGGAAGAGACGAGGTGGGCCTAAATTACATGGATGGAAGTTGTCTCCTAAGTCTCTTGAAATGAATAGGAACTTAACTAAGAACATTACACAATATAAGCAAAGGTTCTATATAAGCTATTCCGACTACCTGGGATTTTGGCTTAGTTGTTGTAATTAGGTCTGAGTGTAGACAAGTATGAGATTTGGATAACCTTCAGTTTTAGAGAAACTTTAAGTTCCCTAAAAGACAAATATTTTACCACTATTGGAATGAGTTGAGACGGAATAGAGTGAAATAGATATAGGTGGTTCACCTTGGCAGCCACAAGTTATTTGTCTAGAGATGCAATTGTGGTTTATGCAAGTAGCAGTTCCTTTTTCTAGTATCTTTTGGTATTCAAGTAGAGGAAAGAAACTCTTTGCCCGTTTATGTAGGTATGGGCCATACAGCCTTTGCAGAAGCTGTAACTTCTTTTTGGTTTTCCAGGGTGTCACTGCCGCTGGTACGGTTTTGAGTGTGAAAACTTCTCTGGCCTCTCCACCTGCTCAAGCATTGGTATGGTTCACTTCTCTTTCCTTTTCTTTTTCCCCTTTGGCCACGTGGGCTTTTAGATGGGAGGATTTGACCGTAGTCTGTTACACATCTTTTCTTCCAATGCTGCTAAGGCTGGCGGTGTTTATTTGGAATGCTAGAAATATAGTTCTGACTTGTTGCTATTTTCTTAAAGCTTGATACAATAATTTTTTTCGTGTACAGTAGTTTACTTGGTACTCTTTGTTTTGTTTTTGTATGCATTTTTGAATTGATATTGCTCTTCTGCATTTGTTCCAATTTTGTCGTTCACTGCTTGGAAGTTTTATTTCGTTAGATGCTCAGGGCAATGGATGTCCTTTGGAAAATTTTCCAATATAATGGGGGGATTTATGAGCACAATTCTTCTATTAATCTTTGAATCTTAAGTGGAGAACAGATTTTTCAGAAATAATTTGTATTTTATCTGTCTCTGTCCATTTAATTAAAATATGATGAGTCATTTATTAGTCATGAAAATGGGTTGGAAAGAAAATGATGCATCTGTTAAAGAACTTATTTCAGGCTAATACAACATGAAGGAAAAACTGCTTAACCACTTCCCATTGTTAAGAGATATGGCGTCCGTTTTTTTCATGAAAGTTTCTTGCATCATCTAGGCTATCTCCATCGAGTAGCTACTGGAAAACTAGTTACTTACAACATTAGATGTATCAATTCGTACAACTTGTTTCTTGTTTCTGACGCCACAAATCTTAGTTAATGCATTGAACTTTTCAGAAGTGCAACAATTGATGTACCTTCTCTTATAGGGTTTTCTTTCCTGTTCAAAGAACTTATATTGAGTTTTTAAAAGTTTGATCTCTTTCATCTAAAGGGAGGATCATTTTTGAGAAAGTAATAATTTTATTGATTAGAATTCCATGTACAAGTAGTATAAAACTAAGTTGCGTAGACTCTTCACTTTTGGTGCTACACTCATGTCGACACAACATTGGTGTGGGATCCGTATCGGATATGGTCAAACAACTTTGGATACTTGGACCAAAATTGATCGAGAAATTCGAGAAAAATACAATGATTCCTAAAATCAAAACAAAGGCCAGGATGAAATTGTAATTTAGACATGTTTTTTTTTATCGTTAAAACATATTTGTACTAAACAGTATGCAACTAGAAGGTGCTTTAAAGTAATGTTATCAAAGGCGCACTTAAAGTGCGCTTAAGCCTTGAAGGGAGGCGTAAAACGTGTTGAGCGCTTCGCCTTGTTTAATGTGTGCTTCAATGTTGTCATCAATGTTCTAAGGCATATTTTTCCTTGCCAATGAACCTTTTCTGAAGAGACAACAATAAACAGTTGATGTTTCACTTTATCCTAATTATATTTCAATTTCTTTGTTCATATATTTGACATTCATGCTTATAAACTATTAGTGTTCAACTAAACATATATATTTGTATTTTTTTCTCCCTTTGCACATTTTTTCATTAAAGCCCACATTTTATTTGCACTTTGCACTTGAAGCCTCAATGGAACTTTTTTGCGCTTTTTGCGTTTGATAACACTGCTTTAAAGATATCTACAGGTCAACATCATTGCTGAATGTGCAATGAACTCAAGAAATCTATCATGAGTCATGACCTCTCCGTATCATTTGCCATAGCCATGTTACACCAAAAAATATTAGGAGATGCATTTGTACTGAATAGTAAATACATATTCAGTCTTGCTCTCAAAGATTCGTGCATTCTTTTCCTTCCAAATAGCCCATCATAATTTAGGCATATTTTATAACTCTATTTTTAGCTGAATCCATACTTAGATTTGTACCCCCGAGTTTTGTAATTCAAATCACGAAGGATCCAACCTCTAGCTCAGCAAGACCCGGACATGTATCGGACCCCCGCACCCGAGTTCGAGCAAATTAGGTAATAAATTAACTAAAAATAGAAAGTTAACTTCAAATGTATCAAATATTTTCCACCCCTTCAAAAGCTTTTCTATTCCTTACCAAAAAAGGTCTCATTCCTCTCCTTTCAAAGAACTCATATGAGAGCAAATATATCTACATTCCATGTCCTGCGTTTCCTTTCCTCCTTCTAGTGGCCCAGCTGTTTAGCATGTTCTTCTATGTTCATGACATTCACATTGTTCACACTGTATGCCTAATCAGCTCAAAACTCTACACAACTGGGTAGTAGCTTGACAATGTAGTGTGAAATGGTCGATGTCTTCTCTTGAGCGTCTCCACATGATATTCATCTCCTTCATCTGGGTTGTTCTTTAGTTTCAGTTTCTTTTCTAGCTTATTATAAAATCCCATGATTTCTAAATTATGTGATTTAAACATTATTAATTTTGTACCATGAGAAGGGTCGCAAACATTTTCAAAGAAGTGACTCCTTTGTCGTCCTTTTAATATTGTGATGATATCCTTCCAACCATTCATGTTTGAAGAAAAACTGAAGCCTAAAGACAAATATTCTCGCATAGGTACAGAAAATATATGCTTTCTTATCTTGTTTTATACTATTGCAGTTAATGATATGCATCCTACTACCTTATAAAAGAGAATGATATGCATCCTACATCTTACTATTTATGGTTGAAGTGACTCTCAAGTCTAACAACAAATATTTTTCCCTTCTATACTTTTGAGAATAGACAAATGTTTCAAGGAAATATAATGCCTTCGTCTTTTTATATCACGAAGATGTGTGTCCTAGAATTCATTGCTGAAGGCACTGAAACCTAAAGTAAAAAGTTCATGTTAGGTATTCTCGCATATATATATATATATTTGATGACTGTGATGTTCGGGTCAGCTTGCAGCCACCTCGACTAATTCCACGGGATACCTAACACCTCCCACTAACAAGTACCAGGTGTCCACCAAGGCTAGTATAGATAGAAATTTTTTTATGTTTTTAAGTATGGGAATGTATTAAGAGACAATTTCCCAAGGAGGAACATCAACTTCTCAAAGTTTTGTGAGAAGGTGTAGCATGTGTATGTTGATTCTTATGATGCCAATTCCTCAAACGGACCATTTTTTTTTGAAACTGGTAAAGACGATTCCTCACTGACCATTCAAAACCCCCAATACACAAATATTTTAGCTCTAGGATCTCTAGCCCTCTTTCCCTTTCTCACTGTAGCTCTTTGATGCAACTGTTAAATTGTCTTCGAAGACACCATTATTCACCTTTCTCATGTTAACGCAATACACTTTGTTTGCTTGGTTTGGGAGTAAAGTTTGAGACCCGTTCTTTCCAAGTTTATAAGGTTCCTTTGCTTATCTTGCATTGCCAATATATAAAACTAATTGATTTTTTGCTTTCCTGGTGTTTGTAACATCTTCTACCTAGGTTGCTCGGACTCAAGGGTGGGTGTTTGATAAGGGTGTGGATTTAGAGGTCGAATTCTTCATGATCTAAATTTAAGATTCGGGGTATGGATTTAGGTTGGGATATAGGTGTAGAGATTCAACTAAAAGTAATTCAAGTATCTAAGAATAGAGCTTATATTTAAATTTGAGACATTATGTGGAAACTAACAAGGTATTACAACAAAAGTAATTCAGTGGTTTGGGCTTGGGACTTTCATGTTGGAGGTATCAAGTTCGAAACCCCTTGCCAGTGAAAGCAAGGGGTTTGCCTTCTGGGTCGAGCTCATCACACCAGGCTTGCCTAGTGCGGGTTACCTCTCCTGTGTGGTTTGCGAGCTATTGCATAGGAGCGGGGGTTTTACCCTGTGTGCACCCTAAGGGTAGCGGTTGCGGGTTTCCCTTGTCATCAAAAAAAAAAAACTAACAAGGTATTACAACAACAACATACCCCGGGGTATAAGGAGGGTAGGATGTACACAGACCTTACCCTTATCTTTGAAAACTAACAAGGTATTCTGAGGAGAATCCCAGAAGGATATTTCTATATGCTAGGTATTCCATTTTCTTCCATTTCACCTTTAGCTTTTGTCCCGATTTTCTCTGTCAATTTCGGTCTAAGTACCCAAAATCGGTTGACTAGATCCGGTCTGATCCCATACTCACACCCACGTCGTGTTGATGGGGGTGCGGCACTGAAAGTGAAGAGTGTTAGCAATTCAGTCTTCTAGAACTAATTGATGGTTTGCTTTCCAGGTGGCTGTAACATCTTCATCACAGCAAGCTGCTACTGTTCAGGATCAGTCTGATGAAGTAGCATCACAGGACAGTAGCTCTGAAACAGTTATTAGGACCCCACCTCCTAAAAGTAGTGCAGTTGCTACTTCTGCTCCCACAACGCCTGCTGGGAGTCATGCAACCCAGGGTACTAACCATGCTTCTACTCGAAAGCTTCTGATACGTCAACTAGTTTGTTTATTTGTCTTCTGAACTTCTGGATGTGGTTTCTTCGAACATGCAGGTGCTGCTGCTGCTGCTGTTTTATCTCCAACTAGTATGTCAAATGCAATAAAAGAAGATGATTCGACAAGTTTCCCATCTCGAAAGCCTTCCCCTGCCCTTAGTGAAACTGCTTTAAGGGGTGTTAGTAGAGGTGCTCTATCTAACCAACCCGTGGCTAGTATTGCACTTGGTTCTACTGGTTCAGTTACTGGCAATGGGGGTCTAGGAGCTATTCCTTCTGCTTCTGAAGTTACAAAGAGAAATATCTTAGTTTCAGAGGAGAGGCTTGGAAGTAGCGGCATGGGACAGCCTTTGGTATCCCCTCTGGCTAACAGATTGATGATGTCACAAGCAGCTAAGGCTACAGATGGAATTGGTGCTGCTGATGGGGCAAATCTCGGTGATGCTACAGTCATGACTGGTAGAGTTTTCTCTCCTGTTGGTCCTGGTATGCAATGGAGGCCTGGTAGTTCCTTTCAGAATCAAAATGAAGCGGTATGTTTTCCATTTTATCATTTATGCGAGCTCTGTGATCACCACTTAAATTTGTACGTGTTGATTTACTTATCACATGCTGCTAGTTTAAAATAAAAGTAATTAGTCTCTCAAATATGTCATTAAATGCTGACATATCCTTAAAAACTGTTCTGACCTTGCTATCTGCTTTACTAGTTGAAAAATGCTTTAATTCTATATCTTTATTCTTTTGCAATTGGAGAGTGATATACTTATATTTTAAAACTATGAGTACCTAATCCATGTTGAAATATAATTCTTTTTGCCTAAATTGATGCGTGGTGCTGTCAGCCTGTCTCGAAGACAATCTGTCTCAATATATGCACTGCTTTATGAATTCTAAGGATATGTCATGGCATGATCTCAAGCGTGTTTAAAGTATTTGTTTCCTTTTTGTTTTGATAACATACTTTGGGGTGTGTGCTATTACTGTGATTTAATCTTTTCCTTAGGTTTCTACCTTTTTTCCTAGACTATTATGTAGTCAACTGCTTCAATAGGTATCCTTCCATTTCAATGTGTTTCTTGGGATTTCAGGGCCAATTCCGTGGAAGAACTGAAATTGCACCTGACCAGAGGGAGAAGTTTTTGCAACGATTTCAGCAAGTACAGCAGCAAGGTCAGAGTAATCTTCTTGGCGTACCTCCATTTAGTGGTGGAAACCTTAAGCAGTTCTCATCCCAGCAACAGAATCCACTTTTGCCACAGGTGTTGTTTAATGTTTGTGCATGATATTTGTTTCTTTTGAGTAAGTTGGATTACCTTGTTTCCCTTCATTACATGATCTTTTGTTACGTCAATGCCATATTTTCCTTAAAACTTTTAGCACATCCTTTTTCACTGTGCACCTCTGTTGTCGTTGACTCCCTTGTCTTTTTTTGTGAACTTTTCCTTTGTTAAAGGGTCGTTAGTTTTAATTAAGATAATTACGTTTGAATCTGAATGCATACTAGTAAGAAGCTGTGCTTGGATTTATATGCGGAATGAGTAGGACTGTTTGTTTTCTCAATAACTAAATATTTGTAATTTATTTTTGTCAAAAAAATAATAAATATAAAATTCAAATAAATAATTTATACATTATTTCTAAAATTATTAATTTATTATGCCGTAAGGTGATAGTTGTCTGTCACTGGGTATGTTGTTGTAAGGTTATAGTTGTCTGGTCTAGTGGTGTCGGAGATGGTTGGCAGTTGTGGTTGACAATGGTATTTGTGGTTGCGGTGGAGGTGGTTGGTATTGTAGTGATCAGTTGTGGTAGGCGGTGGCTGTGGTTGGCAGTGATGGTGGAAGTGGTTGGTACTGGCAGCTGATTGGCAGTGGCTGTGGCTGATGATGTCAGTTAACAGTGATGTGGTGACTGAGGGTGGTTGTGGATAGATTTGTGGTGAATAATCATCTCTGTAAAAAATCTTTAAATGACATCTTAATAATATTAAGACTACGTTCAGAATTTGAATGATTCAGATACATTCAGACCCCTAAAGTGGTTAAATCTAAATAAAACAAATGCACTTAATGGTTTAAGGTCAGACCTCCATTATGTGAAAACAATTGGGGCGTAAGTATTGCTTTTAGATTCAGTGGAATTGTTAATATATGGCAAAAAATCTTTAATGTTGAAAGCAGAAGTACTGTTACTGTCATGTATACATGAATAAGGAATCTTCTAGATTTCATTCCATAGGTTCTAACATTAGTTGAGAATATCAATGTTATTGCATTATTTTAACACTGTAAGAATTTTCTAGTCTGGTACCATAAGAGGATGAGACAATCCATTTAAGTAAAAAGAGGAAATATAGTGAGATTCCTTTTCTTTTGAGAATTAAAGGGAATATAGTGAGTTGGGTACGAACTCGAGAGTCTGCTTCTGTCTTTGGGCTTATCACACTTCATTTCATGTTGCATCGGTTTCCTCCATACTTGTATGCTGGACACTTGGTTTTATTATGTGCTCTTACCTGATTCTATTGTTTCAGTTCAATTCTCAAAGCTCCTCTGTCGCTCCTCAACTTGGACTGGGAGTTGGGACCCAAGCAGTTGGTATTAACAACATTGCCTCATCTGCATCTTTGCAGCAACAACCAGGTTTTAATGCATAACTTTTGGCGTCAATTTCTGTCATATGATTGCCTTCTGTATTGAGCCCGTTTGGGCTGGGCTGAGTTGTAACAAAATTTAATTTTGCAAGGCTTGTCCGATTTGGTTTCATTCGTTTCCTGCTTTTTCATAAAAAACAAGAGGGTATCCTTTTTTTTATGTGTAAATTAAATTGATCTTTTCTTTAATTTTGTTTTAGATAAGTATCTTTTGTCTTGTATTTGTTTTGGTTGTCTCATAGATGATGAAAGACATGCAGAAAGTCCATCTTTGTACCTACTGTTTCTTTTCTCTACCTTCCATTTTGAATTCTATATTTTGTTCTTTTCTTCTTCCAGTTTGATATTTGCTGTTATCTTCCCTACCTTCTTTATAATAAGAAACACACTAGTATTAGTTTATCACGTAACCATATTTCTTTGTTTATACCTCTTAATTATGTTCCTTGGAGAAAGGGAAGTGAGCCGATGATAGTAATGTGGAGAATGAATACATGTGAAGATTGCTTTTAGTCTGATTTTCCTGAAGGTTCTTATTTATAGAGATTTGACACGTGTTTTTGGATTTTCATTATTTTGTTAGTTGCCAAGAGTGGATATATGAATATGAATAGTTATGTCATTACTTAATGTCAATACTAGAAAATCTGTCCAAGTCAATGCATGTGCATATTCGTAGGTTAAAAAACCAATGTTCACGTTGAATAAATTGCTGAAATTTAATTTAAAGTGAATGAAATGTCTTTTTGGGGGGATACTGATATAAACTTAAAAGATATCAGTAGGTTGTTAAGTTTCCTTATTTGAGAGTGTGAGGTTGTTATCTTTCCTTATATGGTTTAGGAAATTTCTCACCTCATGAGCTAGCTAACCTTTGGGTTGAGTTAGGCGCATGACCCATTTTTTGATCATAGTATAGTATCAGTGTGAGACTCAACTCAATTCTTAGTTTATCCGATGCTGGGATACCATGTTATGCTGTTCATGATCCAAATGTTCAGTCCTCAGCTTTGGCGCGGTGTTAAGTGTCCCACATTGGTTGAGGGTTGATATTGAAATAATTTTTTGAGCATCTCTTACATCGTAAATAAAATGAAACCTACCCTTCTAGAGTGAGATGAGCGGATTCTGAGAGAAGAGGTTTTGTTGATATGGAACCGACCCTTCTGGAGTGGAGGATTGCCATCCTATAGCCGAGTGTTTTTAGTGCCCCTCCTTTTGATGGTGAACGTTGGAAATCGTCTCCCCGAATCACCTTTAATGGACATTCCAAAGGATTTGCTTGGCTGTCTTACATGTCCAGAAAAATAAAGTAAAAAAAGTATGGATAATGAAGTCCATAAGGAGTGATAGCCAAACCTTGATTATGGGAATTGATGGTTAGGTCGATTACTTTAGTAGAGCAACACCTAAAATAGTTAACTACCCTCGACCCTTTCTTTCAATATTGTCAATTCCCAAAATGCTAAATACCCTCGTTTATACTCTTGTCCAACAGCTTTCTTCCTTCTTTAGCCACTTCCGCATCTGTCATATTTGGGAAAGCTTGCTCTGTGGCAGAGCATTTAGCAATGCCAACAGTGTGGTGAGGGCTGGCTTTGGGTCGTTCTCTTCTTATATGGTCTTCGACTGTCTTCCCTTCATGTGCTAGCTTTGGGGTTGGGTTATGCCCAAAGTCTATTGAGGTTGAGTTAGGGCCAAACGATTAAAAGTTTTGGGGATATGGAGTGTAGTGGGAACATCAATTTAGCCCAACCACAGTTAGTAATAGGAGATTGAGGACAGTTTTTGGGTTTAATCTTTATAATGACATATTTCATGAGAAATTATTTAGGGCGTCACAACTTTGTTTCAAGTATGGATAAATTATTTGTTTTTGGGTATATCAGTGTGTCCTCAACTCAAGTGTATGTACATGAGAGGTGACAGAATGATACATATCTGTATGAGATGACGACTTCAACAATCATGCAGACCTTAACAATAGTGTACTTGGAAGCAGAGGTTTCTCCCAACCTCCAATATTTGTTGGTTTTAACAATAAAACTTATGTGAGATGCCGACTTCAACAATCATGCAGACCTTAACAATAGTACTTGGAAGCAAAGGTTTCTCCCCAACCTCCAATATTTGTTGGTCTTAACAATAAAACTTATGTGAGCCTTTGATTTCAAGAAATCATGTGTCCTTTTCTTCCCTTTTTAGTTCCTTTTGTATATTTAGGTACGTGGGGATACCTGAGGTTTTAACTATGAATAAAATTATAAGAATTCCTGAGACTGTAACTGTGTAATGGAATTATGAGAATTCTGTAAAATTCATTCGGCAGTTAGGGATTAGAGATTGCTCCAGCTAGAGTTTCCCTCTTGATACATCTCCATTTGCGGTGGAGCTATCCCCCCTCGTCCTCTTGCTAGCCAAACTGACATTATCAATTCATCTCATTTGCTGTATTAATCGAAGAACTAGGCATTTTGTTGACAAATAATAGATCTGGCAGCTGAGTAGAGTTTGGAACTAGTAAGAGGAATCAAGATGCTTTGAACTCACTTTCTTTTGAGTAAATCCCATAGCAGCCGCATTAGGCATACTCCACCTTTCATATATATCAAGTTTCTGGATTCACTAGATAAACACTAGTTAATTCAAATTCCACCTGCTATTTGGATCGAGTCATGAAGTTCTCAAGATAAACACCAGTTGATCTTCATATCATCAAAGCAACTTGCACGATGTGTAGTGGATTAGATAACGTTGTTACCTCCATCATTACCTATTGGGTGACAATGCCACCAGCACTTGCATTGAGATGATTGATTTGCGTATTTTCTTTTCCTTTTTGCTCTGGTTCTTAAATCCCAGTACAATGTTTTTTTTGTTGTTTCTGGGTGGGAGGGGAAGAGGTGGTTGGTGAAATGGGGAAGTTGGGTAGGAGAAAAGGAGATGGGCAAGCAGGTCTCTAGGGCGATATTTTTGTCACTGTGAAGATGGGAATGCTAGGGCTTGCATTTGCTAGTTACTTGTGTTGTTTTTTTAAACAAATAAGATAATGTTAGTTACTTGGTTTTGTCTCTAGGAATATATTTGTTCTCTCTTGGAAGATGGGGATGCTAGGGTTTGCATTTGCTAGTTACTTGAGATGGTATTTTTAATAAGATAATATTAGTTGCTTGTGATGGTTTAATGAACTAAGATCATAATTTTTTTCGTAGGCTTTTCTCTTCTTTTGTCTTTAACTACTCCCTCCGTTTCAATTTGTTTGACATACTTCCCTTTTTACTCCGTTTAAAAAAGAATGACTCTTTCCCTTTTTGTTTGACATACTTCCTTTTTTAGCCCGTTTAAAAAAGAACGACTCTTTCCCTTTTTAGCAGGTTTTAATCCAACTTTCCACATGACATGTTTAAGACCACAAGATTAAAGGACATTTTGGTACATTTGACATATATTTAATCTAAGACCACAAGATGCAAAAGTCTTATTTATTTTCTTAAACTCCGTGCCAAGTCAAATTAGGCCAAACAAATTGAAATGGAGGGAGTATTAGATTTGTTGTCCAATTCTTTAGCTTTGCCAATTAGGAGAATAAAATCATTGTTAAGTTTGGATGAAGTAGGAGAGGCCGACTGTATTTTCTTCACCATCAATTGACAGTTGCAGAGACCTAGGACTGGGACTGTGTGGAGGGAGGAGATGATCGAAGTGGTCTATTTTCTTGAAAATTGTAGTTGGAGTGAGGTTACTAATAAGAGGAAATAGCTCGACTTGTAACAGTGATATTCTGTACCTAATGGACAACTGAAGAATCAAAGAAAAAGCTGTATCTTCTGTGGCATTTGAAGCAAAAGATAGTTCTATAATGTTCTTTGATACATGAATGCTTAAAATGCTTTTATAAATACAATGGTCGCAGATGTAGGCCACTCAAAAGCTGAAGAGTTGCAGCAACAACAGATTTTGCCTGAGGATTCTTCTGCCGATTCTTCTGCAAAAGCTGGGCTTGGGAAAAATCTTTTGAATGAGGATGATATGAAGGCTTCATATGGATTAGATAACCCAGTGAGTTAAATATCCTTCACTGATCTGGCTTCCAATATTAAATTGATTAACTTTATCCCATGTGATTGTTGATAGAGTGGAAGATGGATATTTAATTTTAGTTGATGACATGTTAATTCCCAACTTACTGTATTTTTAATGTCGCTTCAAATAATTTGTTATTAGTGATTCACAATAACATATCTTAGAGGCCTATTATTCACTTTACTTACTTGAGAGAATGTTGTTGTCTAATATATTAATTGGAAAAGGGTCAAATATATGCCTATACTATCAGAACTAATTCAAATATACCCTCACTATACTTTCGGTTCAAATATACCCTTCCCGTCATACTTCAGATTCAAATATACCCCTCCCATTATACTTTGACACATATTTGTCCTTAATTTTAATGGAGGGACACATGTCAAGCTCAGAGTCAAATGACCCGGACAAGTTCAACAAATTGAAGAGGAAAATGAAATTCACCATAAAAGAACAAGTTTTGAAGCTTTGGGTAATGAAAAGAGAAAAAGAAGATGAAAAGTAAGGAAACTAGGTCGGATCGGGTTAAATGATTAGTTTTTTTTTAAATGGGTATTTAAAATTGGGGGCATGACATTTGATTCTGATGTTGACACTTGTCCCTCCCTTAAAATTAAGGATAAATTTGTGCCAAAGTATAATGGGAGGGGTAGATTTGAACCAAAACCAAAAGTATAACACGAGAGGTATATTTGGATTGAAAGTATAGTGAGGGGTTTATTTAGACTATTTTTAATAGTACAGGGATATATTTCTGTATATTAATTGTCTACTACTCAAGTTTGACTGATCAGCTTGAGTAAAATTTGAAGTTCTGGAAGTGGTATGTTTGGAATCAATAGGCAAAAGTAGTTTAGTGCTGAATGAGTTAGTAGAACTTTTTTTTTTGAGACAAGTAATAGTTGTATTTAGTAAAATCCAGAGCTGGGAGGAAGCTGGTGTGCAAGCAAAAAACAGAGATAGATGGAGAATTGCCCCTGCTTGTATCTGGTGGACAATTTGGAATGAGAGGAATGCTAGATGTTTTGATAGCATAGAGAATAGTATGCAAAAGATTAAGCTACTCTGCCTTTTGTTACTATGTTTTTGGTGTAATCAAACATATATTTTTTTTGAAATGGGTAACTTGTATTCCTCAGCATTAAGGGCTATGCTGGCCTCCTCCAAAAAGTATTAACAGAGAAGAGAAAAAAAGAAGAAAAAAGAAACAGAAATACTTACAAAGAACCTATGAAATCCACTAATTGGATTTCCTCTTCTATATTTTGTTCTTTACACCAAAAACCTAAGGAAGTAATTACTTTCCATTTAATCTTCTGTATTGAGCATTCTTTTCCTTCAAAAATCCTTTGATTCCTTTCCTTCCAAATATTCCACCAGATACAAGTAGGTACTATCCTCCACCACTTCTTTTGACTCTTGCTGCCCCCCCTTCTGATCCAACAACTCAATAAATCTGCTGTGTGTTCTGGCATACACCACTTTAGGCTAGCTAAATTGAAGAATAAAGTTCATACTTGTGTTGTTACTTTGCAATGCAAAAATAAGTGTTTGTTGGTTTCCAGTGCCTCTTTGCATAGTAATCAAACATATTCAAATGACACAATCTCCATAATTGATGTTCTAGATTCAATTTAGGTAGGAGTGAGCAGGATTTTGAAGTAACTTTGTAAATATGGTTTTCAGTACAACCTATGTACTGTTTGTGAGAACTATATGAAGTTACCAATTCCAAAAAAAAAAAAAGCTCAGCCACCCCAGAAAAAGGTGCTAAGTTGGAAACTTTACTAGCATCGAAAGAGTGCTTAAAACCCCCTGCCCAGAACCCTATACAATTATACATTGCCAATTCAATCTACTAACTCTCCTAAACCCACCCCCCCCAAAACCACCACACACACACATTCTGTTTAAATCGAAAAAAGGACAAGCTAATACAATTCATTCTAAGTTTTTGGATAGAACTGCTAGGGCCTTCAAAATGTCTACCATTTCTTTCTTTCCACACTGGCCACCAAATGCAAGCAGGAATGATCTTCCACTAGTCCTCCTCCCCACCTCTATTTCCAATACTCCACCAATTGTTCAGCAGTGCCAAAATAGAACTAGGTTACCCAAGTTATTCCCAAAATACAAAAGAACATGTGCCACAAATTTATTGCTGTCCTGCAGTGTAGGAATAAGTGTTCATTGTTTTCACCCTCTTGTTCACACAAAAGACATCTTGAACAAATCTGAAAACCTCTTCTTTGTATCTTATCTTGAGTTAGACAAGCTTTCCTAATTGCCAACCAGACAAAGAATGACAACTTTATAGGGATATTTACTTTCCAGACTTGTTTCCAAGGCCAGTTCTCTCCTTTACAGGACCTCTTTGATTCAACTGCCAATACACTGACTTTACTGAGAGGGCCTCTTTACTGTTTAGTTTCCATCTGAATCTGTCTGTAGATTCAGTGCATCCACCAAAAGTTCCCAATATTTGAAGCAGTGTGACGAAACTCTCTACTTCCCAGTCATTAAGAGCTCTTCTAAAGATTATATTCCACCCTTGTTGACTCCACATTTGGTTGATCATTTCATGTTGTTGGAGACTTATAGGATAAAAAATTGGGAACATAGACTTCAGATTGCTCCACCCAATCCAGTGATCAGCCCAAAATCAGTTTTTCTTCCATGTCCCAGAATAATCTACACATTTTTCCTGTAATTTTGCCATTGATTTATGATGGTTCTCCACACACTGCTACCATAGGGATTCTTAACATCATTTGTGGTCCACAGGTTCAACATTCCATATTTCTGGGATATGAATTTCCTCCAAAGTGCACTGTCCTCATTATTGAACCTACAATCCCATTTTTCTTGCAGACTTCTATTATGCAGACTCAGGTTCTTTATGCCCAAACCACCATGTTTCTTGCTCAAGGTTATCGCCATTATTGCTTTTCTTCTCTTTGTTGCCTTGCCAAAGAAAGTCTCTTCTCAGTCTCATTTTTTTTGACCCCTTTGAGTAATGGAAAGATAGACATTATGTAAGTAGGAAGAACATCTGAAACTGAATTAATGAGAGTCAATCCCCAACCTAGAGAAAGATGCTGGGATATCCATCTTGACAATTTTTTGTCACACCTTTCTATAACCTCATTCTAGATTTCTATAGAACAGTTTTTAGCCCCCAAAGGCATCCCCAAATAAATTGTAGGAAGAACTCCCACTGACAGCCAAGGGTACCTGCCAGAGATAGCAAATTTGGAACATCATTGATCAAATAAAGAAGGCTTTTTTGCCAGTTAACATGTAAACCTGTCAAAGCTTAAAAAATAGTTAGGTTGGCTCTGAGATGTCTGATATGTACCACATCAGCTTCACAAAATTCTAGAGTCATTGGCATATAAAATATGAGATATTTCCATTCCTTCAATGGCTCTTGGTTGAGATCCAAAGCCTTTGATCCAACCATTCAACTGTGCGGCCTTAATCATATGATTAAGAGCCCGTTTGGATTGGCTTAAAATAAGTAACTTTTAAAAAGTTACTTTAAAGTAATTTTAAAAATAAGTAGTTATGTGTTTGGCAAAAAAGTGTTGAAAATCACTTTTTTTTATCAAAATGTCTGAAATACCCTTAAAGTTGTTAACATTATAAAAGAATTAAGGTAAAAAAGTAATATACTTGGTCAAAGTAGAATGATTTGTAAGTTAAAAAAAATAAGTACGGGGCACCCTACTTTTAACTTTTAACTTATTTTAAGTTACTTTTGACTTATTTTAAGTTATTCTTTAATTGCTAAACACTCTAATAAGTCAAAAACTGATTTAAAAGTTAGTTTGACCAACTTAAAATCCCATCCAAACGGGCTCTAATTCCTTCCATGACTATCAAGAATGAAAAGGTGACGAAGGATCACCTTGTCTAAAGCCCCCTTTGAGATTGAAAAATACCTTTAGGCCCACCATTAATCAATACTGAGAATTTAACATTAGAAATGCAAAATCTTATCCAGTTTACCCATTTGTTACCAGAACCCATGTTTTTTAAGGATTTTCAGCAAGAACTCCCAATTGACATCTAGTAGAACTGGTTTGGCTCCATGGGTCCATCGTCTTTTAATTGGATGGTTGTAAAAGGATAATTCATGGTGAAAAGGTCATTGTTAGATGCCGAAAGTATAATTTAGGTGGTTGAGTGTTCCCTAACAGATAGATAAGCTTCTTTCCTCAGGGTGGATGAGGTAATGAAAGGAGGAATATGATTGAGGATTTAGAATAGGGAGTTCAAGTGATTGATAGGAAGTTGAGGATTCTGATCTCTCTCTCTCTCTCGCTCTCTCCTTTTTCTCCTCAATGCGTATGGCTTGAGATTAGACAAGCAATGTGGGCATGGTAAAGGATATGGTTAATGACATGAGATTGATAAGCAATTAGGATTGCTAGGATGAAGTATGTCTCGGATTTGATGCTAATTAGGTTGTTTTAAAGAGCACCGACTCAACTGATCTTTATTTAAATTACATTGATGCACCCATTTCCGTGTTGTTTTATTTTTTACTTTTTTTCTTCTTTCTGTTGGCCAAATTAGTAGTCTGTTAGTCACTTGTAAAAGATTCTTAGATGCAGGGAGGAGTCACTGGCTCTGTTGCTGAAGCATCCCCTAGGCCAAGGGATACAGATCTATCTCCTGGGCAACCTTTGCAATCCAGTCAGTCATCTGGAAGTCTTGGGGTTATTGGTCGAAGGAGTGTTGCTGACCTTGGAGCAATTGGTGATAACCTGAGTGCGTCCTCTGCAAATTCTGCAGGAATGCATGACCAATTATACAACTTGCAGATGCTTGAATCTGCCTTTCACAAACTTCCTCTGGCCAAAGATTCTGAACGTGCAAAGAGCTATACACCGGTAAACTTCAATACTTCATCCACTGTGCTACTTGATAAATAAATTAATATGAACTTATCTTTTGCCGTTGCTTCAGAGGCACCCTGCAGTTACCCCTCCAAGCTATCCCCAAGTACAGGCTCCCATTGTCAATAATCCTGGTTTCTGGGAAAGACTTGGAGCTGATAACTATGGCACTGACACTCTGTTCTTTGCATTTTACTACCAACAGGTGCAACTGTAATTGGCATTGGTTTTTGATGGCCTTTTTCAATCTTAGAGATCATATTTATCGTGTTCTTTTATTACCCTCTGCAGAATACTTATCAGCAGTACCTGGCTGCTAAGGAGTTGAAGAAACAGTCTTGGAGGTATCACAGAAAGTATAACACATGGTTTCAGCGGCATGAGGAGCCAACTGTTGCCACTGATGACTTTGAACAGGGAACATATGTCTACTTTGATTTCCACATCGCCAATGATGAACAACATGGATGGTACGCTACTATATAATACTTTGTTCGATTTGATTACTGTATTCCAAAATGCTTCTGTTTTGATATTCAAATGACTGACTTTTATGGGAATTAAAAATAACAAGCCTATGCTACTGTTTGTATTTGGTTTGGTTGTTTTAATGTAGGTAAGATGTGTTAAATTATCCATTTGATTTACTAAGGAAAAGAAATGGAGGGAAGGAAACTTAAATTAGAACAGACGGCCTTTTGATTGTTTGATTCTTGAAAGGGAATAGATTGGAATAAAATGAACTTAGGAGACTTTCAAGCATGGATACATTTTGCCATCTTAGACTTAAAAGTGCTTTTTTATTCCATCTATTTCTCAGGCCTGATGCTTAGTTCCCTGCCTGGTAGTTGATCTTCATTTTCTTCTTCTACACATATTTTTCCATATATTTGGGTCCTCCCTCTTCTTAGTGGCAACCAATCCAGATGATCTTTTAACCAGGATGTTTTTTGTAAGTTTCTGGTGTTTGGTTTCTTGCATCTTTGATGCATTCTTTCCTTTTACTTTGGGGACACCATTCTACAACAAGGCTGTATCTGTATAATAAGATCATTTTTTGGAACTCCCATTGTAAAGGCATTCCTGACTCATGGAGCTTTATTAAGGCTTATAGACTTTCTCCTTTTTGGTTAAACATTATTCTTTTCTGCTCCTAGTCACTCGCATCCATGAACTCTTCTAGAAATGGTCGCTTCTTTTATCCATCTTAGAATAAGAATAGGAATAGGATTATATATAGTCTCCTACGTGGAAAAGGAGTGTAATGTAGTGTCTATAAATAGAGCTTAGTGTAATACTGTAGTCAATGCATCTTAATAATGTTTTCAGAGTCTTTATTTCTCACATGGTATCATAGCTGATTTGCGTCATGCCTCTTTCGGTGAGTGTTGTGCAAAAACCAACTCTATCATCGGATTCAGCTAGCTCCGGCGACCAAACTCTAGTCAAGTTTTCTGGCAGCAGATACCTCACGCGGCAGCAGACACTAGGGTTCCGGTTATGCATGAGTTCACGCGCCGGTGCGGGGTATTCCGGCCAACTTTCGACAATTTTTCCTCTCTAGTGGTGTTCGCTATCTGATTCTGAGGGTACCCATCCCGATTCCACCACATTCCGACGATTTTTTTACAGATTTCAGTGACTGTTGCGGAGAGCTCTGTGTTTTCCGATGTGTTTTCAAGCCGGATTCTTCTTCTACAGTGGTCATCCAGTGATTTTGACCCATCCATATTTTTTTACAATTTCCTATCACCTTTTTTGGCGAGTTTTCGGGTGACTTCAGCTCTGCTTTTTGGTTCTTTGTACTTGCTTGGTGATTCAGACCTAAGCCCAGCCAATTTCTAATAGTTTCAACAACCAGATTTGTAGATCTCATCATATTTCTCAATTTTTCTGTTGTCAGATTCAAGACAAATTTCAGATCTTCTTTTTGCACTTTCGACAGCCTTCTCCATTGTATTTATGATTATGTATTTTGGGTTTGATAGTTTTGGCTCCAAAAATATGGGAGTTGAAAAATCAAATCTTACATTTTCTTCAACACCCTTAATGAAAGGGATCAGAAAATCGAATATTCCAATCTATAGAGTGTCGATGAGGAGGTCATTTTGGAAGATTTTGACCCTAGTGTAGTTATTGTAATAGGTTTGGATGCACTTGTTAAGTATGGTATTCTCTGCAGGATCGACCACCCAAGAATGCTCATGTTGCTCATACTAACACTACAAGTAATCAACTGGTATATTTGTGTGAAAGGGAATATGATGAGTTCCTTCTTATCAAGCAAGTAAGCAAACGTCTCTACAAGTTTCCTTAGTTGCTCAGCCTGATACTATCTGGTGATTCTTTTGCTTGTCTTCCATAGCCTAATACCCTTGGACCGTGGGTCGTGGACTCCGATGCTTCTGATCATATTTCTGGTGATATATCAATTTCGTCAAATATTGTTTATTCAGTCTCTTCCCGCTTCCCACCGTTACTCTAGCCAATGGATTCAAACAAACATAAAAGAAGTTGGACAGGCTAATCCCCTATCATATGTCACACTAAACCCTATATTTATGTCCCCGATTGCCCTTTTAATCTCGTGTCTGTTAGTCATTTGACTCGTGTCCAAAATTTGTGTCATGATATTTCTTGATGATTCTTTTGTTATGTAGGATCTTAGTAGGGGACAAACGACTGTCATAAGAGTTAATCACAAGGCCTACATATCTTACCTTTTCTAGTTTCCGCTTCATGTCCAAAAGATGATGCCTAGTTTGTCGTCCACAATAGATTGTGAGTTGTGTCAACTTGGGAAACACACTCGCACTAACTTTCCATTGTGTTGAGAGTCGTGTAGAATCTAATTTTTCATTAGTTCATTTTGTTAGTTGGGGTCCTTGTAGAGTTGGTTCAACCTTAGACAAGTCCGTAGTAGGCACCACATAGAGACTACTCACACTCTTCTCATTCAATCCCATGTTCTGTTTTTTTTTTTTTGCAATGCAGTTCTCACGTCTTGCTATATAATTAATCGGATGCCCTTATCTTTCATTCAAAATCAGATTTCTTATTCAATATTATTTCCTTAGTCACCTCTATACTCTCGGCCTTGCGTCTTTGGGAGAACATGTTTTGTTCATAACTTTTTGGGAAAGATAAATTAGTTCCCACGCTCTCAAATGTGTCTTTCTTTGTTATTCTTGTGTTTAAAAGGGGCATCGTTGCTACTCACCTAATCTGCATGAACCTTATGTCAGTTGATGTCACATTTTTTAGTCTCAACCTTACTTCACATCTTTTGGTTATCTTGATATCTGTAAGGTCTTACCTGTACTTACTTTTGAGGAATCTACCGTTACTCCCACATCTCTTGCCACAGTGCCAGTACTCCTGACTTACCATTGTGGTCCACATCCAACATCATGTCCAAATGATTCATGTCTTGTAGTGGACCCAGCACCTACTACAAACTTGTCTCCTCCTAGTCAGCTAGTTGCATTTTGAAAAGACATACAGTCCACTCGTAATACTAACCCCCTTTATACCTTTTTAAGTTATCACCATATGTGGCTTTGTCTCATCTTTGTCCTATGTTTCTATCCTTAAGTGTACAAGTGAGGCACTTTCTCAGCTAGGATAGCGAGGCGACAAGCTATGATTGATGAGATGTATGCTTTAAATGTGAGTGCTTTTTGGGAGCTTGTTCCTCTTCCTTTAGGTAAATATACTGCTGGCTGTCGTCGGGTTTATTCTGTCAAAGTTGGTCTAGACAATCAAATTGATCGGCTTAAGGCTCCCTTTGTTGCCAATGGGTATACTAAGATATTTGGGCTTGATTACCGTGATACCTTCTCTCCCATGGCTAAAATAACATTTGTTCATCTTTTCTAGCCATGGCTACTGTTGACCATTGACCTCGTTATGAATTGGACATTACAAATGTTTTTCTCCATGGTGACCTTGAGAAGGATGTTTATAGAGAGCAATCACTTGGTTTTGTTGCTCGAGATGAATCTAATAGCCTGGTATGTTGATTTTATCAATCACTCTATAGTTTGAAACAAACTCCTCAAGCTTGGTTTGAGAAGTTCAACACAATAATTTAGGAGTTCGGCATGACTCGCAAGGTAGCTGGTCACTCAGTTATTAATCAGTTGACATTTTGCTCAAAATCTGAGTATTTATTTGGATGTTAATGTTGACGATATTGTTACCGACAATGATTCGGGCGATATCACTAAGTTAAAACAATATCTTTTTCAACATTTTCTTTTTGAAAATTGGGGGTAGGGAAAATGGGGAGGGGATTACAATATAGGGAATCGAACCCTCACCAATAAAGGGAGTTCAGGTAGCCAACCAACTGAGCTACTAAGATTCCCCACATCTTTTTCGGCATATTCAAACCAAAGAGCTCGGGAGGCTGAAGTGTTTTCTAGGTATTGAGGTTGTTCAGTCCAGATCAGGTATTGTTATTTCACAACAAAAGTATGTCGTAGACATTCTTGAGGAGACAAGAATGATTGGATGTAAATACTAAGATATTTGGGCTTGATTACATGATACCCCTTCTCTACCTTGGCTAAAATAACATTTGTCGTGAAAGCGTAAGAAATAACATGTGGTTGCACGATCTAGTGTAGAGACAACACATCAAGCAATGGTCATATCACTTGTGAGCTAGTTTGGATCAAACAGTTGCTTAGAGAATTAAAAGTTTTGAGGAACCAATTAGATGGAACTTTTGTGTGATAATCAAGTGGCCCTTCATATTGCCTCAAATCTAGTATTTCACTAGAGGACTAAGCACATTGAAATTGATTGTCACTTTGTTAGAGAAAAAGATACTCATGAGATATTGTTATGAAATTTGTGAAGTCAAGTGATCAACTTGTAGATAACTCTACTAAGTGCCTCACAGGTTCTTGTAATAGTTTATCTGTAACAACTCGGTATATATTACTTATATATACCAACTGGAGTGGGAGTGCTGGTATAGGAATAGAAAGAGGATGTGTATAGTGAAAAAGATTGTAGTATTGTGTGTATAAATACTACTCAGTGTAATAATATTTTCTCTAGGTTTTGTTTCTTATTATATTTTCCAGAGTTTTTATTTCATAATATATTTTTTGTGTTTTGTTTTTCTCACAATCCTTTTCCTTTTTCTCAAATATGTCTCATGTTACTTTGTCGGCATGCACATAGTTGTTTTTCCTATCGTTTGTTGCCGAACTACTTTAAAATCTTTTCGGTTGAAGGGAAGGGGAGAAAAGGACACGTGAATGTAATATTTTGATTTTTCATTAATATTTTGATTTTTCATTAATCTTTTGAGGAGTAAAAAAGAATAAGGAGAGACGGAGGTAATATCTTTATCCCCCCTAATACTATACATATATCCCTGGAGATCAATGCTATGCATCCTTTTTAGATATGTTATATTTTCGAATGCTGTGTGGTTTGAAGACTAAATCCCCCCTCCCCCCGCACCCCCTTGCACCTTGATGAAAGAAAAAATGAACTAAAGATTAGGAGAATATTTATGGGACCGGGCGATTTGGTTTACTTGATATTTCTTCTATCTATGTGAAATGCATTCGTGAATGTGGTTTCAACTGATTTCATGACTTTGAGTTCCATCTTTGTATTTCTGCTCAGGTGCCAGAGGATCAAGCAGGAGTTCACATTTGAGTACAATTTTCTTGAAGATGAGCTCATTGTATAGAATTTTTTTTATACCTATAACGTTTATTTTTCTATATGCCCTATTTTCTTCCTTACCTTGTTTTGTGTGTCTAAAATTACATGGCTTTGTACTGTAGTTTATATCTTTCCAAAGTGTGTTTAGTTTGATGCTTTAGATGTCTTCATTTAAAAAACCAGTAGAGATATCAGGATTCAAATTTCAGTTAGTATCAGATTACATACATCTCTTCATGCTGTTATAAATTTGTTAGAGAAAAATAGAAACATTGCCCTTCTCTTGTTAGCATATTTTGGTTCAGAAATGCACCCCCTCCCTCTCAATTCACGTGGTGGCGTTTGATTAAGAAGGAAAACTTTAGGAACTTGTTCTGACCATGCAATGAGATTTCCGGTATTTTACGGTATTCTTTCTTAAAACTTTTGTTTTAAGAAATTTCTTTATCCTCTCGTTACATCATTTGTCGTTCAAAGTGAATTTTTTTTTTGTACTTTACGGTATTCTTGGTATTGTTTTCGATAATTAGACTTCATTTAGGAAAAGAACTGGACAAATAGCTATTTTTCGGATCACTATTGAATATTTAACCATTATATTATTTTACCGTGATTTGAATAGCCATATTTTAATTGGTCAACCTTTAGCCAAACATAAAAAACATATGGTATGGTGTATTGGAATTTCAAAATTTTACAAGTGAAATTCCAATAAAATTTGCGTACTCTTTTGTCTGGCATAACATTGTTAAAGGAGGAAAGCTTTGCTCACAAGGACTAGACTGGACTCCTGGCTCTGGGAATTCTATCGACCTGTGGAACTCTTGTTGGATTCTTAACTCCTCTAAGATCTCCCTCTCAAAGGGATGCGAACCTAAGATTTGCTGACCTCTGGAATGGGCACTCTTGGGATTGGAACAACCTCTCCTTCCCTGTTGATAATGACACCATTATAAAGGCAGAAGTCTCTCTAAATCTTGATTTCACTAGTCTGAATCTTCCTTACTGGACCCATAATTCCAATGGCCTTTTCACCGCTAGTTCTGTCTACCAGCTTCTAAATCCCAATAGTGACATTAGCCAGACATATAATTTCTCTTGTATTTGATCGCTTAAGACCCTCAGCAAAATCAAAATCTTCCTTTGGCTATGCCCCCACAATAAACTTCCTACCAAGACCCACCTTCATCATATGGGCATAATCTTAGGTGCAATATGTCCTATATGCAACCAAGCTGACGAAACCCCCATTCACGTCTTCTTTGAATGGTACATTGTAAAATTTTTTTTGACTTGACTTGAACCTTAACTTTCACTTTATCAATAACCACCAAGATTACTAACTCCATATCCTTAATAATATCTGTACCCCGTCTAAATCAACCATCTCGAGTGATCGGAGGTCTATCCCTTTGCTCTTTGGCATATTTGGCGTAATATAGATGGTTTAAACCTCCCACGAGTTGTTATAAACTAAATATAGATGGTGCTTTTTGCTGCACTACATCTGAGGGAGGGATAGGCGGAGTCATTAGAAATACTACTGGGAATTGGGTCATTAGATTTTGCAAAAAAGTTCATGCGTTTAACCACACCATGATGGAACTCATGGCCCTTCAGGAAGGCCTCCAATTAGCCATTTCCAACAATCTTACCCCTATCGAAGTAGAGACTGATGCTATAGATGTATTAAACTTGCTACAGAAACCTCAACCACTCTTTCACTCAATTATTTTGATTTGCAGGCAACTGTTAAGGAAGTTGGGGAATCCAGTGGTGCGACATAACTTCGACAAGGTAGCATACTTTTTGGCAACCCAAGGATCCAACCTACACCTCTTCAATAAACTCTATGTTATGCCAACGCCACCTCCAGTATTGATGCAGAAGATGGACGCTGAATAAGAAGAGTGTAAAAGCTTCAATGAGTCTCTGCTACTACTAGTAATAACCTTAGTATATTTGGTAATCTTAGTATAATGTCTGCTAATGTAACTAATCATGTACCCAACCCTTGTAAAGCTCTAATCGCTACAAGCCCTCTTGTAAAGCTTCCAAAGCGTGGGAATTCGATTCCCTTGGAACCCATTAACTCTAAAATTGAGCTTAGGAATGACAATAGGACGAGTTAGGGTGGTGCAAGCCTTGACCTACTATGTTTCGACTCATCTTGCCCTATCCTGTTTAGCATTATTCAAAATATTTACCCTTCCCCGCCCTGTCCCGCTAAGTCTTGCCCTGCACTGTTTAAAAAAGAATGATTTGATAAGCAATTAAATACATCCTTCAAACAGAGAAGAGAATGTTGCTACAATTACATTAATTTGGATAACACAGATGAGTTATTTCCCATGCCTAATTACAATGCACAACACATTTGATAAGCACTAAAAAGATAAACCCCATCTTGCTTAACAGACCAATGACAAACATTATCAGCACAATAAAATTAAATTTCTTATAATATTACACTAAAAAGTGGTAAGGTAGAAAGTAAATGTATGTTTGATCATTCTTTTCGGAAAATAAAATTGAAATGAAAATTAAAAAGATTGCATATCTGGGAGGCCATTGACAACAAGCATTGATCTGCCCTATCACCTGTCCCACTCCATTTAATATTTTTAAAATAAAAATGTTGACTAAGTCAAAAGGTGTACAAAATTACAAAAAAATAATTTGGGGGGGGGGGGGGGGGGGGTAATAGGACCTTAGTTTAGTTAAGGTGTGTCTCTGAAATTTCCGTTATAGTCTAGGGAGTACTTGTGCCTTATCCTAATAATATATTGAAATTATGCTTTGCTAGAATAAATTCTTTGTCAACTTATACGCTAGTTTGGTTTATACAATTGTTAGTTCTATAATAAGTATTTTTATGAGTTAGTTAAATACGAGGATGTAGCTTGATTTAAATCTTTTGATTGCATTTTTTCATTAATTTTTCTTTTGAAGTCTAAACATCCTTGATGAAAATCGTGGCTACACCATTGTATATGGCCGCTGCTGTCTTATAAGCATCCACAATAAAAGAAATATATCCAATTTCGAGATATGCTTATTATACCAGTTCTTGTCTTCACATAGCCAACATATTGTGTATGAGTTGTAACAAAAATATGGCTTGGTGTATGAAAAGTTGACTACTTAGTTATTTGATTGAGTTTATGTTTTGATATTATTGTGCATAAAAGCTGACTTTATGTATGTCTTGAAGCATTTGCATGTCATTGACATTGCTAGCTAATTAAGCCTATTAATTGACTGACTTGATCATGTATAGAGGCAGTGAAATTAGCCTATAAAAATATAACCTATCAATTCGTTCATATAACAAATTGATCATGTATAGCTTATAGAATGTGCTCCACTTTTGATCCCTAAATGATGAATATCCACTGTAGGACTAAGGCTCGACATTTTTTTGTATGACCATGTCACGCCTCGAGCCTATACCCTGGATGTGGCCGGCATTCAGAACCATTTCTAATCCCAAACAAACCCTTGGCCTGACTTACTGCTAAATTGGAAAACTGAAGTCTGAATACCTTATGTGGAAGCTTTAGAAAAGATGAACATCATAATGATTTAAACAAATGTAGATCATCTCAACAACTTTACTTGAAATTCTGAATAATAATAATAATAATAACTGAGTTTGAAAACATCTGCAAACTACGACAC
Source organism: Solanum appendiculatum (assembly GCA_018342035.1). Lineage (NCBI taxonomy): Eukaryota > Viridiplantae > Streptophyta > Magnoliopsida > Solanales > Solanaceae > Solanum > Solanum appendiculatum. The sequence continues at coordinate 125,728 of JAGDQO010002109.1, forward strand.
GACTGACTCATCTAACTTATCTATGAATGTAACATCTCGTCCGTTTGAACGTTGGGATTAACTCGTACTAGTGGAATAATATTAAGAGTTCTTAACATATTAGGAAGGATGGTTTATAAGATATTTTATTTCACAAAGTTCTATGTTAAGTGTTGAAGTCACGACTCTTTAACGCATTCCCTAGCTGAATAACTTACCTTAGTCCGCCTGCAACTCTTCCACATGCCTTTTTCTTCCCCCGATCCTGTAGTGGAGCTTGTCCCTGCCCTAGGCCTATTGAGATCTTTCCCTGTGCAAGGAAAATTATGATTACGAAAAGAAAAATCTCACTAAAGAGAGAAGTCTATTAGATAATAAAGTACATATACTATATACACTATATACAATATTCTTAGAAAAAACCTCAAGTTTAGATAAAAGAAAGATATATACTAAAAATATTATATAATGATATGGTTGCTTTCACCATGTAAAAGGTGGGCCACTTCCCCAACTTCTTGGGCACTCTTGTTAGGCATCAACTCTCCTAATTTATCCTGTATCTCAAAGTGAAGGGTCGAGCTTCCTTTTCAGTCACCCTCTACATTGCCAGAAAGACACACACAACTAGGAGAAGGAAGCAACATAGGTACGAGGAATGAATATGTATTTGTGCAAGGAAGTTGCTGGCCGGCAGCCACTCAACTGTTCGAGCACAATGCAGCGGTGTTGGTTTTGCGAAACAAAAGTCGGCAAAAGTTATTGTAAATGCTGTTAAAAAATTCTCAAAACTTTTGGGTCGAATATCTCAATAACTTTCTCCTAATATATAAAGAGTTAGAATACTAAAAACCTGCCAAATTGAAGGTCAACGAGTCTAGTTTGCAACTCACTAAACCATTCGTCCATAGGACTTCAGAATAGAGAGATATTCATGTTTTCGTGAGATTGCACAAGCAGGAACCTCGATGTAGGTCCCCATAGTTCCTAAGTCAGTGGTCTTTATAAAACATCACCTTGTTCGTTTTTTTCCATAGAAACCAGAGGAAACCCACCAAAATATATACTTAGCTTCCAAATACTCCTTGGGTGATAAGTTTCTCAAGTCGGATGTTTAATGGAAGTTGCTCTATGTCGCGAGCTCATCATTGTGGTATAGTTTTCTTGTTGATTTAGGCTCTGTTTATTGTTGCTGCAAGGAGGCAGATTTTTAAGCTTCTTATTTCAAATATTTAGGTTGAGCTACTTTGAGGTAAGGTTAAACACCTTTTTTCTTAGAATTTCATGGCTTAAAGTTGGAAATTGATTCCCACGACCTAAGTTTTATTTTGGTGCATTTTCTTAAAGTTGTGGAATTGGGATGAAGTTGAACCCTTATTTTGGTTTGTTCAAGTCACTGTGAACCTTGCTTAATAGTCAACCGAGTTTTTAATTCCTGAAAGCTTTTCACACAATCCTTAGACTATTGAAATTTAGTCTTCTTTAAATTTAGTCTTCTTTTGAGTTAACTTAGTCAAAGAAACAACAATAGATGAAAACCCTAATGCAAATCTTTTATAATAGCCGCTTTTATTTTCTGAGAGTCCTAATATTAGTTAGAGTTGTGGGTTTGGGCCAATTCTTTACCGCTTTTATTTTCTGAGAGTCAACTTGGATACCTTTGCTTAATACTATGTGGCCTAGGAATGCCACTGAATTTAGCCAGCACTCACACTTTGAAAAATTGACGAATATCTCACGGTCTTTAAGAGTCTGAAGAAATATTCTAGGGTGATTGGCATGATCCTCCTCACTTCTGGAGTAGATTAAGATATCATCGATGAATATAATAATGAACATATCCAAATACTGCTTAAATACTCTGTTCATGAGGTCCATAAATGCTGAATGAGCATTAGTCAAATCAAAAGACATAATAAGAAATTCGAAGTGACCATAATAGGTCCTGAAAGTTGTCTTAGGGATGCCACTTTCTCTAACTTTCAACTGATGATAGCCGAATATGAGGTCTATATTAGAGAAACAAGTGGCATCCTGAATCTAGTCGAACAAGTCATCGATTTTAGGAAGGGGATACTTATTCTTTATGGTGACTTTATTCAACTGTTGATAATCGAAACACATCCTAAGAGATCCATCTTTCTTTCGTATGAAAAGGACTGGAGCACCTCAAGGCTAGATACTTGGTTTGACGAAACCCTTATAAAGGAGATTTTTTTACTGCTTTTTTAACTCAGCTGCAGCCATTCTATATGGTGGAATAGAGATGGGTTGAGTATCAGGAAGAACATCTATTCCAAAGTCTATTTTCCTATCGGGAGGGACTCCAAGAAGATCATTAGGAAAGACTTATAGGAACTCATTCTCAACTGGAACTTACTGAAAGGTTGGTGTCTCAATACTAGAGTCTTTAACTCTAACCAAGTGATATATGAATCCCTTGGAAACAAACTTTCTAGTCTTAAGGTATGAAATGAAATGACCTTTGACCACTAGACAACCTTTCCGCACTAAGACTGGTTCATCTGGAAATTGAAACTTTACTACTCAAGTTCTACGATCAACTAAGGCATAATAAGAATACAACCAATCCATGCCTAGAATAATATCAAAATCCACCATATCTAACTCAACTAAGTTAGCTGAGGTGTCATTATGATTGATCGAAATGGTGCAATTTCTATAGACTCTCTTAGCCAACATAGACTCACCAACAAGAGTAGAAACATTAAAATGCTCTAGATGTTGTTCAGGAAAAATACCAAACTTCATGGCTATATAAGGAGTCACAAAAGACAAGTTAGCACCTGGATCAAGTAAAACATAAACATCTAAAGAGAAGACTTTTAGTATACTAGTAACGACGTCTGGAGAGTTTTTCTGATCCTAACGGCTAGACATAGCATACAGACGGTTTGGACCTCCGCCTATTCCTGATGTAGTGTTTTTTTGGGTAACCCTGCTTGCTAGAGCTGCTGAAGTAGATTGGGCCCTAGTGCCCCTATTACCTTGCCTCATAGATGGGAAATTTCTTAGAAAATTACTCAACTGACCACACTTATAACATCCACTTGTGCCATCATGACACTCCCTAGAATGGGGCCTACCACACTTGCCATAAGGTGGGTTTTCAGTAGTTCCTTATGCCACACTACCCTGTGTCTGAGATATGTGTTTTGAATTCTAATTATTTTAAAACCTATGATCATTCCTATTTCTCGGTGCATGAGCGCTAGCTGTTGATAGTGCAGGTCCAGTTAACCTTCTCTAAGAAAATGACTTATTACCATTTCTGTTTCTCTGCTGATTGGGCTCAAGACCTGCTAACTTTACCCTCTTACTCTGGTGTTCCTCTCTATCTTTATGTTTATCCTCTTCAACCTGCGTAGGATACACCACGAGTCTAGAGATATCCATATTAATGATCAATAATGTGGCAATAAAATCTTTCTTCATATGCTTGCCCAATCCGACACAAACTTCCTCATTCTAGTTCTCATGTCTGGAACCATCTCTAGAGCATAGAGAGATAGTTGGGTGAACTTAAGACCATACTCTTTCATGCTCATACCACCCTTTTTATGATTCACAAACCCTTCCACCTTAGCCTCTCTCAGCTCCTCGGGAAAATGGTTCAGAAATGCTTCCTCAATGCTATCCCAAACTGCTGGAGTGGCATCCTCACCACAACCTTCCTCCGACTGATCATACCATATATTTGTAATATCTTTGAGTTGATAACCATCAAGTTCAACTCATTCAGTTTCAGTAGCATGCATCACCTTCAAGATTTTCCACGTCTCAATGATGAAGTTTTGAGGGTCTTTTTCTACCTTTGACCCTGTAAACATTGCGGATTCATCCTGAGAAATTCCCTAATCCTTGAAGCACTTGATGGCTCCTGTGCATTAGAGTTAGTAGGTGTTGTTCCCTGATGGCTTGACTGAGTAGAAACTAAGTGAGCATTTGAATATCTCCCTTAAACTTTGCCTTAGAATTAGTAGTACGGGGATGCTGAGGTTCAGGTGGTTGTGGAATCTTCACTGTGTTAGCAAGCACAACTTGAGCCTCAACACTTGTGCCCTGATCTATTGAGCGACTTCCATTCCTAGTATACATCCTAGTCGGTAGAGGTAGATTACTTGCATCGCTTCCCGCAGGAACCTCAGTACTTGCAACATTCCTCTAATTGGTGGTATGCTTTGGATGCATGATCTAAACTACGTGAACACACGAGTTAGAAGAAACTTTATAGAGTTAAACTCTATTGCACGAACTATAATATGAAAGAATGGTGGTATTTCCTAATATCTTGTAGCCTCTTTATTATAGATGTGGAGAAATTCACACCCATAAGAAGGACTCTACTAGACACGGTTTCATAGACATCTTAGGAAACTTAAACTCTGAGCTATGATACCAAGTTTATCATGCCACAAGCCTACGTGGCCAACACTCTAAACTGTTTCTGGTCCTAAGCAAACCCTTGGCCTGACTTACTACTAAACTAGAAGACTGAATAACTTATGCAAAAACTTTATAAAAGATGACCATCATAATGATTTAAACAAAAGTAAATCATCTCAACTACTTTATCTAAAAAACTAAAAATCCTGAGTAGTAATAATAATAATAATAATAATAATAATAACTGAGTTCGAAAACTTTTGAAAACCACGACTCGACTGACTCATCTAGCTTGTCTATGAAGCCTCTAATAACCTGAGGATAGGTGTCGGGACAAGATTCTCGACTACTTGAATACTTTACTAGAAATATCTACTAAATACTAAATAAATAAGATAAATAAGAGCCTTCCTAAAGCATGGAGGTCTCACCAAATGCTGATGGGAAAATATCCTAGTGAAGCATTTGCTGCCGATCCTAAATACTTGAATTTGAATCATTAAAAGATGCAGTGCAAAATAACGTCAATACATTGAATGTATGGTATGTAAAATAGCTGAATGAAACAACTATTAAACTGAATTGAAAGAGTAAGTATGAAGGTAGATTGTAAAATAGTCAACTGAAAAGTAAAGCATGCATATGTACTTTAACAACCATGCTTTAAAACTGAATATGTATTCAGTAGTAGCAAATATTGAAAATAATATAATTTACTTTTTTTGGGGAGTTTCTCTAACCATTAACCATCATGTGAGCTTATGATGATACAACGTCTTGGCCACATTGATAGAGTCATTCTATACATTGCCAGAGTAAAGGACAAACTTAGCTAATGGATCCAATCTCTGAGCCCTTACCAGGAGGTTTATGAGGAGTCATCCTAATCAACGGAACGATCCAATCCTAAGCTGGCAGCACAATTATGAGGTTTAGATTATCTAATCCTTACCCAACTCGATGCTCAATACTACTTTCAAAATAATGCAATAACGCTCAATAACTTTATAATGTCCCATTTAGGAAAGAATCCCACTTTGGAAGAAAGCTCATAATCTCTGTCTTAAGTTAATAATCAAAATGCCTCTTTATAATTGTACTGAACTTTCTTCAAAAGACTATGATTATATGAAAAACTAATTGTACTTCTTGAAACTAAGATATGCTTTCTTTAGAGATAATTATGCTTTTCTTTATGCTAATAATGCACTTGAAGAAATTCATACTTTCTTGAAACTCTTTTTAAAATAATGCTTTAAAACTTGGAATTCACTATGCTCATGAAAACAATGCATATGAGTTAATATGTCAAGGTTTTCAAATAACGCTTAGCTATAAAAGGTTCATGGGGTATATTAAACATAAACAACAATCAAAGATCATTAATAATATAAAGTAATGAAATTCTTATAATGAAATCAAGAATAAAAAATAGGAATATAGGGAGAAGTTCGAAAATATAAAACTTTGAGGTAAAAACCGTAATTTTGATCTTGCTAGTTGAAATTGTAGATATAGGGAGTGAGAAAGAACTTAATCTCTCACTATGATAGCCTTACATATCTGGGAGAACAAGAGTTCTTGAAGAAAGCTTGATTGAGAAAATTTGAAACCCTAGGTTCGTTCTTCTTGATTTTTGCTCTAGGCTTGGGATGAAAGATATGAGAGTATTTAGAGGTAATACTACGATTGAATTCCCAATTAGGTAATAAAACATTAAGGTTTAGGCTTATGAAAAATGGAAAAAGATTGAAATAACCCCAATTTAAAATCTATTAAAACATTCCACGAGGGTTATCTATGGATTGTGGTTTGATCTACGGCCCGTGGATTTCGTCTGTGGAATTCAGGCCTAAAATCTAAGCCTCATAAGTTCATCCCATGAGCCCTAATTATAGCTCATGGTTTGGTTCATGGATAGTAGTTTGAATATGTAAAAATTAGGCAAGAAAACACGTTTCATCACTTCATTCTATGGGCTCAATCTACGGTCCATAGATTGATCCACGACCACTAGATTGGGTCAGTAGAAATCAGGATAAAAAATGAGCTTCTGAAGTTTGATTTCATGAGCTCCATTTATAGCCCATACTTCAATTTACGACCTGTAAAGTTTGTGTCTTTGGTAAAATGGTCATAACTTTTTACTCTAGACTCAGATTAATGTAATCTTGATGGCATTGAAAGAAGACTCATAGACGTTTAGTTTGATAGTTCATGGACCACCTAACTCTTTATATGTTGAGAGATATGGTCATTTGAAGTTGACCCTTGCATGAACTAATGTAAAAACTTAGTCGGTAGGAACACTATGAACTTGACTTTGTACTAGAGGTCCCTTATGACCCTAAGCCACTTCTCATGCACTTCCCACACTTTGGAATGGAACTTAAAACACATGTACATGTACGACATCACCTGGTTCAATCTTATATACTTACGACGAATGGTTTGGATCCTTAGAGTAGAATTCATGAGGTATTACAAACCAAGCGAAGACATCTTTGTACTCGACCAATAGCTTGAAGTATTCCCCTTTTTCCTAAGGTGTAAAAAGTGTTCTAATAAAGGTTGGGTGTGGATCTTATAGAGTGCCTAGATTTAGTTCCTTCAGTTTATCTACAGTCAATCGTATGCCATCTTCTAGTTGAAGGAGAGCCTCTTAAAAACTAATTTAGTTCCTTTGGCCTCCTTTGAAAGCTGTGATGGCTTCTTTTTGCTCCTCCTTTATTTCTCCACAAAACTAATTGGTGAAAATAATAATACTTCTTTTCACCTTCAACAAACCATGTGATGATTGATATTACAACCTTCATCTTCATAAGTGATGGGAAAGTACTACAAATCTCTGTCATCAATCCTTTCACTAAAATCTTGTATTTCATGCTCCTACAACCTCTTCTCTGATAATGACTTCCTTTTGGTTCCCAAGCTATCAAACACAGAGGTTTTTTAGGTTTCAGGAATACACATTGAATGGTGAGATTACCCATTGAATTTTTGGTAGTAGATCCATGATAATAAAAAGTCTTTGTTATTGACCTAGAAGGAATGAAACAAAAGATATGGTAGAGCTAGGACAATTATTATATGAGGTCTATCCAATGCTAGATGCAGAAGCACATAATAGATCGATATAAACATCATGAGGAAATCTCCTTCTATCTATTTGGATGATTTAGTTTTGTCTTTGCATTCTAATCTTTCAAATATAAAAACACGAGGTGTCAATCTTCGTACACACTCAAACACTGAAGGTTGTTGTTGTGTTTCCTTATCATAACCTTCCTTTGTCTTTTGTAATGAAGTATGGTATGATGAAGTGTAACACCTCGGAAATTGGAATGTTGAAAGGAAAGGAAAAGTTCAGATTTTTGGCACTGAGACAGTGACTACAAGTCCTATCTACAGATCGTAGGAAGTCCTACAGGCAGTAGAAGGGAAGTGGTAGAGTTGAGTTAACTTTTTGAAAAGTTCAAATTTCTAAAGTTCGACCTACAAGTGAACATGATGGGTCGTCATTTGGACTGTGGGTCGTAGATGGGTTCCGTAGAGGGATCCCAGACTTAGTCAAATTTTGGACTTGAACTTGGATTCTACGAGTTGGCTCTATGAGTTGTAGAAAGTTTGACGAGCCATAGGAAGGTCTCGTAGAAATTGATTGAGATTTTGGGTTTCTGAAGTTGAGTCTACGGTTAAACATTATGGACCGTAGAAAGTTCTATGGACCGTAGGTCCAAATCGTAGAACCAAGTCGATAATTAAAATGAAGGGCATTTTGGTCTTTTCCTATCTACCCAATCCCTAAACTACGTCGTTTTGGACCTACAACTACCCTATAAGTGTTTTTACCCACTTAACTTATCCTAAATCCCTCATTCTCACAAAATCCCTTAAAATTCTCTCAAGTCTCTTCCCTAATTTTCTCTCAAGCTTCAAAGTGAAGAAATCTAGGGTTCAAGCTTCAAACCTCCTTGTTCCTCCATTACTTTTGGGCTTTGATCATCAAGGTATGAGGGAGTTCACCATTGGATTTCATTCATCCAATGGTTCCCAAAAGATTTCTAAGTTTTCAATTCAAGTTCACCCTAATTGCTTAGGGTTTCATGTGATCTCCATGGGTCTTTCTTGATGTTGATTTAATTATTCAATTTCAATCTTCCGATGCATTTTTTGATTAAACTACATGATTTTTAATTGATTTCTATAAAACCCATGTATTGTTCATGATTTTGACTATGAATTTATAAAGAAAATCCATGATGTTATGAATATGAATTATGAAAGTTATGCATGTTTTATGAGAAGAATATTTATGATCTAAGGTTGCTTTTAAGATAAGCATCATCTAATCGTGAAAGGTTTTCTCACATACTTACGTTATCACGATTGATGAAAGGATTTCTCACATATGTATGAATCATGATTTTCAAGGGAGCTATTCTAATATAAACTTATGATTGAATTGGTAGTCTAAAATGTTGCCTTTCCAAGTATCTTGACTATGATATGATTATGACTTTTTCGATTCCGTTGGGATTTTACTTAGCACCGAGAGGACTTCGGGATGGAGTCTCTCTCGTTAGTAGAGGTCGGGTCTCTAGTAGCAATCTCTTCGTCCCTAACTATGTGCCCCCATAGGATTGGTCTTAAGTGACATAGCTAGTTGATCCACCTAAGCTAGAAGTTTATGGTCCTTACCTTGGCAAGTAGGACATCTCTTTTTGGTGTGGGAGGAAGACACCAGATTTCACATTATAACTCACGTGGTCTATGTCGGTTAATGGTAAACATCCCACAGAATGAACTAAGTTACTTCAAAGGTTAAGCTTTCCTTATGTTTTAGAAATGCATTGACTATGTTTTATGATTAATGATTCTTTTAAAGGTTTTTACCATGATTTAGTTTGGTCATGCATATCATGTTCTAATGATTTCATATGCTCATGTTTTATATCCCCATACATATCCCCATACTTAGTACGTGTGATTGTAATGTTAATGAATCGATTGTGTTTGGTATGCACTCATACACATGACATTTGTATTTGTCATTCTTTGAGCTACAAATGAAAGAAACTTGTATTTGAGATCTTTTAATGGTTTTGTCGTTATTTTTACTTGTTTTGGGCTTCAAGGAAGCATATTACTCGTTTTACTCGAGGAGACTAGAAATTTTGAAAGGATTTACACCATTTGTTGGGGCTTTCGTCCCAAAGAGATATTTACTTTAAAATTAACTGTTTTACGTTTGAGGATTGAATATATTGAGGAAAAATGCTAATTTTATAAGATTTTTGGACAAAAAGGAAGTCTGTTTTAAACAAACGAAATTCTACGGTTTTTGATTGAAGGATGGATTGTTTGAATACTATATAGATCATCTCGAGTAAGCATTCTGGGTGGCCCAAAGAACTTTTCCGGGTTTACCCCGTTTACTAATTAGCTCGTGGAAGCATTTCATGTGGCTTGAGGAACTATCCCGGGTTATATTTTTGCAATTCACCAGTTGTCAAGTTTGAGGAATCATTCTGAGTGGCCCGAGGGATTTTGTGTGGAATCTACTTTTATGCATTGCCTGCACATGCATTGCATCTTACATTATGTGTCTTATTGTAATTTACTTATTTTGGATGTCGAATGCTCATTATTTTATTATCTTCACTGTCAATAGTGGCTGATATGTTTCTAGTTAGTTGTTGAATCGTAGTGTTAGCACTATCGTGCCTATTTTATTTATATAGTTTCTATTTTATCTAGGTCGGCCTATGATGCCTACTGAGTATCCCGTATTTTGGTACTCATACTTTAGTTCAATATCTTTTTCTGATGCAGCTCCTAGTACGAGCCACCCTCGCTGATTCCAGACCTTCCAAGGCCATCGATGTTGGATCTTGGTGAGCTTTTGGCGTTCGGAGATTTACTGCTCTACCTCTATTGTACTGTCTATGTATTCTGTATTTTGATAAGACGAAACTATTGTATATCATCCTTTTTGTACTTGGATGTTCTTGTACCGGTGACACTATGTCTGGGGTTTGGTTTTTATGTATAGTTTTGTTTTTCTTTTATCACTTTTGGGCCTTTCAGTATATTTTGCATCTCTATATACATATCTATGCTTATGGGTTCCACTCCTTGTCTATTTTGCTTCTGTGTAGTTTTACTTTAAGTTATTTAGCTTATCGCTTGTATTTTGTGTTTTGACTTGCCTACTGAGGTTTATGGTAGGCGCCGTCATGACCTGATTTCGGATTGTGACACCATTTTAGTTTAGGATAGATCGATAATATAGATGAGTATATGTATTTCCCTTGCTCATTCTAGTCTGATAATATGGATCAGTACTGATGTTTCCCTTGCTCACTCTATTATTTTCCACCTTCTATTTGCAAATTCTATTCTCAGTACTCGCGTTTGGCGAGGAGTTTTTGAACATTAAGGCTATCAGTTGGAGTTATTGAGATGAGCTACTTGGTTGATCCACATCAACAGACTTTACCTTGTTATTTGTGATTAACACAATGGAGTTACATTAGTATAGTTATAAAATAACATTAGCCTAAATATAATTTTTTATTCGACCCCCTCCCAAATAATTTTCTAGACCTCTTATCCACTATATCTGTTAAATTTCAACATAAAAAATAATTAGATTTAGTGAAATCCAGTAAGGGTACCCTTTCCTCTTCACCTGTCATTAATGTCAATCCTCCATAAAAATATCCTAGAATCCAATCTATACATATCTACCAACAACTAAAATATGAAACGAAAAAATTGAAAAAGAGGAGATTATGAATACATTGATTATACAATGAATTCACAACTTATGTTGAAACTGTAATTGAATATGTACTCTGTATAATCAATTTAATATAAGTATGTATATATTATTATACATTAAATATAGACTAATAATATATCAACTATTCATTGATTATGCATTAAACACTAGTGACAAAATCTATGATTCCACAATTAAAAATATCAATTTCAGCGAGTAACTAACAATTGCTTAGAATTGCTTAAAGACTAGAATAATCGCCAAGTCTTCATCATGAGGCTACTAACAACCTTATATTTTCTTTGAAATGACATCCATCACCACAACTCCAACCACATAAAATTTTCTTTAATTAGTAACCATTAAAACTCATTCAAACAACTTATATCCACTATCTCTATCAGAATTTCATCATCTTGAATAAAACTCTGTTATAACAATTCAAATTTGGCAACCCTTACCAATGACTTCAAACCCAAAATTATTGCAAAGATATGGAGTGATAGAGGATATAAAGGGGATGAAAAATAAGAATAGAGAAAGTTCAGAGAATAGCAGAAAATGGGGGAGAATAGAAAATGGTTAAAGAATAAGAAGAAGATATATAGGAGTGAAAAAGAGAAGGAGTGAAAGCTGAAAATTGTGATCTTTTAGATCTGAATAATTATTTTGGATAGTTTATAAATACTGAGATTTTTTAATACGGTGATTAATAAATAATTAAATATGGGGTAAGAATTTTAAGACTTAAGCATGCACGTAAAATACGTTCGGTTTAAAATATAAACAGATTGTTAAACGAATATGTTCACTTTTCCAAAAAAAAATAGAACCTTCATTAATAACTGAAATAAAAATACAAAATCACAAAATGAATTTGAAAATGAAATAAATAAAAAAACTATTAAAAATAACAACACCAAAAAATGATAGAACAACATAAGCATTACATTATCAATTGAGGTCCTTGGAATATCCATTATCTCTAGCATTGATGACACCGCCTTCAGTTGGTGCAAACTCGATATTGTTTCCATCCTATAAACTAAAATAATTGTGGTTATTAGCCATAGTCTCAACAAACCACATTTCATTGATCAAATCATTCATTGAATTTGGTAATGGGGTAACATTTTCGTTTGCGAACTTGAAGTTTGAGGGTGAATTTTGAGGTTGAGAAGATTGATGTTGTTGATTGACTTTTTCCTTTCTCTCATGAAGTTTAGCTATCTTAGTATTAGACAACTTTAATAAACCTTGAATTTCTCTAGCAGTAAGTTCAACGATACTCTTTCCCTCCACAAGTTGATTGAAGAGGATTTCTATTTCCTTCTCCTCATTCATTTTTTCTATTTTTCTAATTTTTTCTTGTTTCTCTTTTACTTTCTTTGAAAGATACCTTTCATGTTTCATTAACTTTTTAATCCTTTCTTCCTCAGAAAACTTTGAATACCTCACTAATACCTCCTTAGCCAGATTAGTAGATTTCCGAACAATGGGTTGGATTTCTCCTAGGCAGAAAATAATTATAGAAACATCTACATCACATAGAAGAGAAAACTCTTCTGCTTTCTTAAATAAACTTGTTGCTCTTTTGTCTAGAGGGAGTTTCTTACATTTTCACTACGGTACCTAGAATTTCTAAGCCTCTTTCTATCCATATTTGATACTCAAATATAAAAATCACCCTCTGTAGGAGTAGAATACTGAATACGTAAAGTGTGAAAAGGTGTGTTGCTTTTATAGATGTCAAACATGAATTATTACTAGAGCCATCAAGAAATTTTAAGTTTATTGAGACAGTTTAGTTAAAATATTAAATTAACTAATTATCATAATCCGATTCTAAGAAGATTATTATATTTTTTCTTTAAAAAATTTAAAATTATTAAAATTCATATTCCATGATTATTTTTGGAGTTAGAAAGTGCAAATAATTAACTTGTGGCATGATAACATTTGGTAGAATATGCATATTCATACAATAAAAGGATTAAAATTAAAATTTATTAATAATTGAGCGATCAGAGTGTAATTTCTCTCAATAATTTTCTTATTTAGTTGTTTTAAGTAATCATATGAGAATAATGATTAATTAGTAATGACATTACCATTTTAGACTTCTAAATAGTATCTAGTCAAATTTGATATTATTTTAATATTTTTACCTATTTTACTTATACTAACATGGTATGATTTTAATATTTTACCATGCATAATCATATAATTATGACTTTTCTATATTACAAGAATCAAAATAAAAATTTATTTATAATTGAGAGAGCAAAAGTGTTATTATCCTCAATAATTTTCCTGTTTAGGCATTTGAAATAATCATCTAAGACTAAAATGATCGATCATTGGTAATGACATTACCATTTTAGACTCCTGCACAATATCTAGTCCCATAGGATAATATTTTAATACTCTTACCTTTTTAATCATTCAAACATGATATGCTTTTAATATTCCTTTTTGAGGAAATATGCTTTAAATATTTTACCATTCATCGTTATATAATTAAGACTTTCTTATATTACAAAATAAATTTATTAATAATTTAGAGAGAAAAGTGTTAGTATCCTCAATAATTTTCTTATTTAGGCATTTGAAGTAACAATCTAAGGCTAAAATGATCAATTGGTAATGCAATTACCATTTTAGACTCTTAAACAATATCTAGCCTAATAGGATAATATTTAAATTCATTTACCTTTTTTTAATCATACAAAAAGATATGATTTTAATATTTTACCATTTATAATCATATAAATATGACCTTTTTTGTCATGCCCCAAAAAGGGGAACATGATCAATGCTTATTCCATTATGTAATGAACCTCAAGGTTATTTTCTCTATTTTATGGTATTTTCAATGTTTAGAGTTTTCCTATAGCGCCTCCAAGTTATTTATGACTTGCTGGAACTGACGGTTCGGTCACCTAGACATTCATTTGGTTGTTATGCAGATTTATGTGTTTTGGAGCTTTTGAAATTTGAACAGTTGACTTTGGTAAAAACATCAATTAAACGACCCCAGAATGCAATTATGTTGGTTCCATTAGCTCCGGAGTGTTGAGTTTGGACTAGGTGGGCCTTAGCCTTCTTGAGGTAGTGAGGAGTCACCCAAAAGTCAGTACAATCCTATCCTACGCTGGCTAAGTAGTTATGGGGCTTTGAGTTTAAAATGAACTCTTACCCAATTTGGTGCTCGATACTATTCCCAAAATAATCAATATCAATATGCTCAGTAGTCCTCTAAGACAACTTTACCTTTTTCTTCACTTTTTTTTACTGAAATACATTTTAGAAAATCAATTATACTTTTTTCCTTCTCGATTTCTCAATAGTACATATGAAGCCATTCATGTCCTTAAAAAAACCCTTTACAAAACATGCATTTAAAAATTATACTCATGGCTCACCTTTCAAATCCGAACTCAATGTATAGGAAAAACTCATGTAAAAGCCTTTATGAACGTTACTTTTATAAACAAATAGGGTTCATGTGATATGAAGCATGAGCAATAGTTTAGAATTCAATATGCATAATAGAAATCAAAATCTCAATGATTAAGGAGTCAAAACTCAGAATAGAAACACAAATTGAATTCAGATTTCTAGAAACTGTGGTTAGAACCCTAAACATAACCTTTTTATGACTGAATTTAGATGTAAGGCGTGAAGACGAACCTAGTCCATCACTATGAGTAGCCTTACATACCCGGAAGAACAATATTCATGGAGAAACTTGAAGAAAATCTTGAAATATGAAATGTGGAGAAGAGTCTTGGATTAAAAACCTTAGGTATCTTGAAAATAATCTTGAACTTGGGGCCTTTAGATCTTGAGAAATTGGAGAAATCATTTTCTTGGAGTTCTTGATCTTTGGAAGATGGAGAATTAGGGATTTTGAGAGTTTCTACATGTATAATGATGATATTAGGTTATAAGATGGGCTTAGAAAAGTTAATTGAGGATAAAAGTTCAAGAATACCCTTCTGGATACGTAAGAAGACCATAGAAATCAAAGAAAATAACCTTTTAATGAATTTCGTCGGCCAAATGGGAGATCTGGAGGTCCCCCCCTTGCTGAAATATTTAGCGGGTCGCCGAATAGGGCATTAGATCAGCAAAATAGACAAAGACTTAGGGTTTTCAGGACATTTTTAAGAGCTAATTCGGTGATTTTCCAACCCATTTGGCGAGTTGCCAAATGAGCAAGTGTCCTCACTGAATTTCTCAGCTTGAACATGTTCCAGTAAACACAACCATAACTTTTGCTCCAAACTTGAAATAAGGAAAACTTGGCGGACGTTGGAAAGAAGAATCATAGACTTTTAATTTGATAGATCATGGGCCTCCTAATTTATTATATGTTGAGAGATATGATACTTTGAAATTGACATAAGTAGAATCTTATATGAAATCTCAATCGGTAAGGAAGCTTTCAACTCAACTTTGTGCTAGGAGATTCTTGTGACCTTAATTCATCTCCAAATTTATTCCCACACTAAAGAATTGATCTTAAAACCTAAGAACAGTTTAAGAATTACCTGATACGACCTTCTACGCAAATGAAGAATGGTTCGGGTCTTAGCTTAGAAATTTTTAGGGTGTTACAATATCTCCCCCTTAGGATCATTCGTCCTCGAATGATGGCTAAACTAAGCATGGAAGGGAAAGGAGTTACTCATACTATCTTTCTAACTTTTGAACTTGCCTTTTAGCATAGGCTGAACTGATTCATACTAAGAGTTTGGAACTGTCTATATCACATAAGACACGAATAATATGGGTTTGAAAATAGTCATGCTTTATCTGAAGTTATTTGACAAGAAACAAGGGTATCTAGGCACGAAGTAAGAATATGACTACTATACCTTAAGTGATACGGCAGCTAGCTTACAAGCCTAGAAACACCTCAAAACCATGCCCTTCTTTATGAATACCACACCTCATTAGCGGCAACTCATAGCTCCTACAAGGGTATATGACTACTCTTACATTATTTAATAATGTAAGGTTAGACACTTCTCCCCCTCTCGCTCGTAGCTAGTTGATTGCTCGATCATTCGAAGACTTGGTGAGCCCTTATGTTTCGAGGACCATGTCACCTTTACTATGCTTTCTTATGTCTTTAGTTTTTAGATGTTGTATGTGGTGTATGGGTTACATCCCAACCACTCATTTGGATGTATTAGATTGGTTTGTCAAGACAATGATTAGACTTCCGCTCTTATGTTGAACTTTTCTATGATATGGGACTTTCTACTTTCAATTCTCGTATTTTCTATTATATTATGTTGTATGTATGTCAAGTGACTTGTGTAGGGCCTCTCGAGGTTCTATACGCCATGTTACGTCTAGGGTATACTTTGGGTCATGAAAAACTTGGTATTAGAGCAGAAGATTTTAGAAAAGTTCTTAGGATGTCCGACAAGCCGCATCAAGTAGAATCTTGTTCATGAGTGTAAATCACGTCACATTTATGAATAAGAGGCTATGAGGCGTTTAGGAAACTTCACCTATTTCATTACTCTAAAGTTGTGTCGCAGAGTTCATCTCTATAAAGGTCCTTCTCCTAACTCTTATCCGATGCTTTTCAGGATATACCTCCCCAAAGAGCTTATGTGAGAAGGAATGTGGGTGAGAATATGGAGCCCGAGGTCCCTCAAGTTTCGGTGGATCCTTTGGCGAGCAAGTGAATCATGCTGAATTCTGAGCCTCTTTTCAAGTGTTGGCTCAAGCTATGATGGCCTAAGAAAATAGAGATGCCGTTGATCCCATGAACCCAAATGTGGGTACGGCGGCAACAAAGATAAGGGACTTTATTTGGATGAATCCTCTGAAATTTCATGGGTCGAAAGTTGAAGAGGATCCTCTTGAATTTGTTGATGAGGTTTATAATACAGTTGAGATTATGGTAGTGTCACCGGTAAAAAAGGCGGAATTGGCTGCTTATCATTTTAAGGGTGTTGCTCAAGTTTGGTTCAAACAATGGAATGAAGAGAGGTCATTGATGCGGATCCTCTTGATTGGGAGAAATTCAAGGAGCATTTCTTGATCGTTTATTTCCCTTTTAGATGAGAGAGGCAAAGGTATTTGAGTTTATAAACCTTCGTCAAGGAAATATGAGTGTGAAAGAGTATGCTTTGAAGTTCAATAAATTAGCTAAGTATGCTCCAACTATGGTTGCCGACTCTAGGGCAATAGTGAGTAAGTTTGTGTTGGGTGTGTTCGAAATGGTGGTCAAAGAGTCTTGTACCGCCATGTTGATTAAGGAAATGGATATCTCCCATTTGATGACCCACGCCCAACAAATCGAAGAGGAAATGCTAAAGGAGAAGTCTAGGGAGTCAAAGAAGGCAAGGACTGGTGATAGTGACTTTTGCCATTCGAGGTTCGGTGGACATAGTTGTTCTAAATTCTGGCAATGGTTTTTCGTCAAGGTTCTTCTAATACTACAACCTCTAAGTTCAACAAAGATAGGGTGTCTAACTCTAAACCTCAAGAAGGAAATGGTGATGGATCTTCTATGACTAAGTGCACTTGATGTGGCAAGAAGCATGATGGCAAATGTTTGGCCGGTATTGATAGTTGTTTTAATTATGGAAAGAGTGGTCACAAAATGAGAGGTTGTCCATTCCTTGCTATGAAGGGAAGAGATGGTAGGCAAGCTCAGCCTAGTGGTTCCAGTTCGGGTGCTCTAAAACAAAACATATTTTATTCACTTCAGACTCGACATGATCATGAGGGTTCTCCGGATATTGTGACCGGTATGTTGAAAGTTTTTAATTTTGATATGTATGTTTTACTTGATTCGGGTGCTACGTTATCATTTGTTACTCCTTATGTGGCCATGTGATTCGATGTTGGTCCTAAAATCCTTTCTAGTCCCTTCCATGTCTTTACTCCCGTTGGTTATTCTATCTATTGTTGCGAAAAGAGTTCATAGAAATTGTCCTATTTTCATTTACCGTAGAATCACTCACGTTGATCTTATAGAGCGCTGGGGATGGATTGGCGTCATGGATGTTATGCTTCCATAGACTGTAGGACCCGATTAGTCACATTCAAGGTTCCGAAAGAACCTATCATGTCATGGGAAAGTGGAAATTATGTTCTTAAAGGTTACCTCATATCTTGCCTAAAGCCTAGGAAGGTGATTTCTAAGGGTTGCATTTATCATCTTGTCCGGGTTAGGGACACAGATTCCAAAGCCCATACTCTTGAGTCAGTTCCAATTGTAAATGAGTTTCCGGAAGTGTTTCTTGATGATTTTTCCGGTATTTCTTTCGAAAGGAAAATAGACTTTGGTATTGACCTTCTCTCAGATATGCAACCTATCTCTATTCCTCCTTATCGAATGGCCCCGGCATAACTTAAGGAATTAAAGGATCAGTCGAAAGACTTTTTGGATAAGGGATTCATTAGACCAAGTATCTCATCATGGGGGTGCTCTGGTGTTTTTTGTTCGAAAGAAGAATGGTTTCCTCCGAATGTGTATTGACTATCGGCAATTAAATAAGGTTACCATAAACAATAAGTATCCTACTCCAAGGATTGATGATTTATTTGATCAACTCCAAGGTGCGACTTACTTCTCCAAGATTGACCTTCGGTCGGGTTATCACCAATTGAGGGTGAAGGAAAATGACATTCCAAAGATGACTTTTCAAACACGGTATGGTCATTATGAGTTTTTGGTAATGTCTTTTAGTTTGACTAATGCCCCAGTGGCGTTCATGGATTTGATGAATAGGGTCTTTAAGCAATATTTTGATATGTTTGTGATTGTGTTTATTGATGATATTTTGATTTACTCACGGAGTGAGGATGAACATGTTGAGCATTTGAGGATTGTGTCGCAAATTCTCAAGAATTGTGAATTGTATGCTAAGTTTAGAAAATGTGAGATTTGGTTATGGTCTGTGCTTTCCTTGGCCATATTATCTCTGGTGAGGGTATTCAAGTTGATCCTAAGAAAACCAAGGCGGTTAAGAATTGGCCTAGACCTTTGTCCGCTTCAGATATACAGAGTTTCTTAGGTTTGGCTGGTTATTATAGAAGGTTTGTGGAATAATTTTTATCTATTGCTTCGCCCTTGACGACATTGACTCAAGAAGGTAAAATTCCTATGGTCGAAAGCTTGTGAGAAGAGTTTCCAAGAGTTGAAGGATAGACTAACTTCAGCCCTATATTGACCTTACCGGAAGGGTTGGATGGCTTTGTGGTATATTGTGATGCTTCAAGGATTGGTCGTGGTTGTGTTTTGATGCAACATGGGAAAGTCATTGATTATGCTTCATGGCAATTGAAGGTACACGAAAAGAATTATCCGACTCATAATTTTGAGTTAACAGTGGTAGTGTTTGATCTAAAGATTTGGAGGCATTACCTATATGGTGTTCATGTAGATTTGTTTACCGACCACAAGATTTTGAAATATGTGTTCACCCAAAAGGATCTGAATCTTTTGAAAATGAGTGGCTAGAATTATTGAAAGATTACGACATGAGTGTCCTCTATCATCCGAGGAAAGTGAATGTGGTAGCGAATGATCTTAGTCGACTATCGATGGGTAGTGTTTCTCATGTTGAGGATGGTAAGAAAGAGTTAGTTTGAGATTTTCATGGGTTGGCCCGATTGGGTGTTCGTTTGGCTTATTCCAATGAAGGTGGAGTCATTGTTCCAAATGGTTTAGAATCGTCTCTTATATCGGACGTAAAAGCTAAGCAAAATCTTGATTCGGTATTAGTTGAATTAATGAAGTTGGTTTCCAAAAATTCCATAGAGTCTTTCTCCCAAGTGGGAGATGGGGTCCTTCGATATCAAGGTCGGCTCTGTGTTTTGAATGTTGATGAGTTAAGGAATCAAATTTTGATAAAAGTTCATAGTTCTCAGTATTCTATTCACCCAGGAGCCACCAAGATTTATCGTGACTTGTGGGAAGTCTATTGGTGGAATGAGATGAAGATAGATATTACGGAATTTATTGCTAAATGTTTGAATTGTCAGCAAGTGAAAGTCAAGCATTAGAAGCCCTGTTGTTTGGCTCAGAATATTAGTATTCCGATATGGAAGTGGAAAGATTTGAATATGGACTTCTTTATGGGTTTACCTTGTACTCGGTGTCAATTAGACTCGATTTGGATATTGTGAACAGAATGACAAAATCAGCTCACTTTCTTCCTGTTAAGACTTCATTTTCAGTCGATGAGTATGAAGATTTACATTCGGGAAATGGTGAGATTGCATAGAGTGACCTTGTCTATTATCTCCAATCGTGTTACTCAGCTTACGTCTCAATTTTGGAAATCATTTCAGAAAGATCTTGGTACTCAAGTGAAACTTAGCACGACTTTCCACCCTCAAAATGGTGGGCAAGCTGAGCGTACTATTCATATCTTAGAAATTATGTTAAGAGCTTGCATGATTGATTTCAAGGGTAATTGGGATGATCATTTTCCTTTAATAGAGTACGCTTATAATAATACCTATCATTCTAGTATTGAGATGGCTCAGTTTGAGGCTATTTATGGTAGGAAATATAGGTCTCTGATTGGTTGGTTTGAAACTGGTGAGGTCACCTTGATAGGGCTCGAGTTGGTGCATGAGGCTATGTAAAAGGTTTGACTTATTCATGATAGGTTGAAAATGGCTCAAAGTCGACAAAAGTCTTATGCTGACATTAGGAGAAGAGAGCTTGAATTTAGTGTTAAGGATTGGGTTTATTTGAAAATCTCACCCATGAAGGGTGTGATGAGGTTTGGAAAGAAAGGGAAGCTTAGTCCCCGATATGTGGGCCCATATTAGATTATGGGATGTATTGACAAGGTTGCTTACGAATTGGAGTTACCTAATGATTTGGCATCAGTACACCTGGTTTTCCATGTCTCTTTGTTAAAGAAGTGTATTGGAGATCCGACGTCCATTGTGCCTTTGGAAGGTTTGAGAGTTAAAGAAAATCTTTCTTATGAAGAGGTTCCGGTTGAGATTTTAGACCAACAAGTTCGGAAGTTGAGAAATAAAGAAGTTGCTTTTGTGAAAGCTCTTTGGAGGAATCAATTAGTTGAGGGTGCTACTTGGGAGGCCGAAGACGATATGATGTCCCAATATCCTCATCTCTTTCCCTCTGCTCCTATTCTAGCTTGAGGTATTAGTTCTTCATGGTTCATTCTTTCGGATTCATGTATTTTAGTCATTCTCATGTTTCCATATGCATGCATGTTCATGAAAAACTTGATTTTGATGTTATGATTTTGCTTGGAGTGATTTTCCATGTTTATATGCATTATGATGAGATTTTCATTTGGTTAGATTATTATTCTCTCCTACTCTATTCATGCTAGCATGAGTCTCATTCGAGGATGAATGTTCCTAAAGGGGAGATATTATAACACCTCAGAAATTGAAATGTTGAAAGGAAAGGAAAAATTTAGATTTTTGGCACTGAGGCAGTGATTACGAGTCCTATCTACGGACCGTAGGAACTCCTACGGGCCGTAGAAGGGAAATCGTAGAGTTGAGTTAAGTTTTTGGAAAATTCAAGTATTTGAAGTTCAACCTACTAGTGAACAGGACAGGTCATCATTTGGACTACGGGTCGTAGATGGGTTCCGTATAGGGGTCCCAGACTTAGTAAAATTTTGGACTTGAACTTGGGTTCTACGAGTTGGCTCTATGGGCCGTAGAAAGTTTGACGAGTCATAGGAAGGTCTCGTGGGAATTAATTGAGATTTTGGGATTTCTGAAGTTGAGTCTACGATTGACCAGTATGGGCCATACAAAGTTCTACGGACTGTAGGTCCAAACTATAGAACCAAGTCAGCAATCTTAATGAAGGACATTTTGGTCTTTTCCTATCTATCCAACTCCTAAACTACGTCGTTTTGGACCTATAACTACCCTATAATGGTTTTTACCCACTTAACTTAGCCTAAATCCCTCAAAATTCTCTAAAGTCTCTTCTCCAATTTTTTCTCAAGCTTCAAAGTGAAGAAATCTAGGGTTCAAGCTTCAAGCCTCCTTGTTCCTCCATTTATTTTAGGCTTTGATCATCAAGGTATGAGGGATTTCATCATTGGATTTCATTCATCCAATGGGTCCCAAAATATTTCTAAGTTTTGCAATTCAATTTCACCCAAATTGCTCAGGGTTTCAGGTGATCCCCATGGGTCTTACTTGATATTGATTTAATTGTTCAATTTTAATCTTTCTATGCATGTTTTGATTAAACTACATGATTTCCAATTGATTTATATAATACCCATGCATTATTCATGATTTTGACTATGAGTTTATGAAGAAAGTCCATGAAGTTATGAATATGAATTATGAAAGTTATGCATGTTTTATTAGAATGATGTTTATGATCTAAGGTTGCTTTTAAGATAAGCATCATCTAATTGTGAAAGGTTTTCTCACATACTTACGTTATCACGATTGATGAAAGGATTTCTCACATATGTATGAATCATGATTTTCAAGGGAGCTATTCTAATATAAACTTATGATTGAATTGGTAGTCTAAAATGTTGCCTTTCCAAGTATCTTGACTATGATATGATTATGACTTTTTCGATTCCGTTGGGATTTTACTTAGCACCGAGAGGACTTCGGGATGGAGTCTCTCTCGTTAGTAGAGGTCGGGTCTCTAGTAGCAATCTCTTCGTCCCTAACTATGTGCCCCCATAGGATTGGTCTTAAGTGACATAGCTAGTTGATCCACCTAAGCTAGAAGTTTATGGTCCTTACCTTGGCAAGTAGGACATCTCTTTTTGGTGTGGGAGGAAGACACCAGATTTCACGTTATAACTCACGTGGTCTATGTCGGTCAATGGTAAACATCCCACAAAATGAACTAAGTTACTTCAAAGGTTTTATGAAGCTTTCCTTATGTTTTAGAAATGCATTGACCATGTTTTATGATTAATTATTCTTTTAAAGGATTTTACCATGATTTAGCTTGGTCATGCATATCATGTTCAAATGATCTCATATGCTCATGTTTTATGTCCTTATGCATATCTCATACTTAGTACATTCTATGTACTAATGCATACTTGTACCTACATTGTTTAATAATGTAGGGTCGGGCGCTTCTCCTTCTCCTGCTCATGGCTAGTTGATTGCTTGATCATTTGAAGACTTGGTGAGTCCTCATGTTCCAAAGACCATGTCACCTTTACTATGCTTTCTTATGTCTTTAGTTTTCTGACGTTGTATGAGGTGTAAGGGGTATGTCCCAACCACTAGTTTTGATGTATTAGATTAGCTTGTCAAGACTGTGATTAGACTTTCGCTCTTATGTTGAACTTTTCTATGATATGAGACTTTCAACTTTAAATTCTCATATTTTCTATTATATTGTATTGTATGTATGTCAAGTGGCTTGTGTAGGGCCTCTCGGGGTCCTATAAGCCAGGTCACGTCTAGGGTGTACTTTGGGTCGTGATATGAAGTCATTGTCCTGCCCTTTTAGATTAAATTCCAAGAGGCTTTGCCAAGATGAATCCTAATCCAAACGTAGGAGTGGTGACATAATTCCCTTGCATCCTCAAACTCATCTAGGATTAAGTTAGCCCATGCATATTTTCGCCTGTGATTTTATCTTTGAGATCTCCCAGGATTGTTGGATTTGAGAAGTTGTAACTTGATTTTTCAAATAGTGTTAAGACCTTTTGATCAAAGTGCCCTTTTATCTTAATATTGCCTTTAGAAGACTCAAAAGCGATAGATAAGATTTGTGCAACTAGGACAATGATTTTCTTCTTTAAATCTTGGAATGTTATGTGATTCATTTCTTTCCTTAAAGGGTGAACTTATTGAGTACATTCCTCTAGCAAGGATTGTCCCATTTTTTGATGCTCACATGGAATGTAGCAAAAATCTGGTTGCTCATTATCAATATTCATCTGCATGTCTCCTTTAGATGGTGAAAGCTTAATGGAGACCTCTTCCATTCTCTTCTTAGACATCTTCATAGCGGCCCATTGAACTTTACTCTCTTCTTCTGAATCAACATCAATTTAGTCGACTTGTATGGGTTTATCCATATTTTATCTTCCCAAATTTAAATATAATTTTGCATCTGCAAAGTATGACTACATCACAGTGAGAGGATTCATGGTTGCATCGGTCTTGACTACTTCACTGTCTTTTATATACTTCATGCATTGATGCAAAATAGACGGCACCACTCCATTTTCATGAATTCAAAGACTTCCAAGCAATAAGTTGTATGATGCTTTGGCATCTATAACATGAATCAGAGTGTTGATTTCATGTCGCCAATGAAAAATCCTACTTGAATCTTTGATATGACTCATTTTCCTTCTTGATTGAAACCTTGGATTATTAGGTTACTTTTGGACAATTCATCAACAGAGATTCTGAGCTTCCTTAGAATCATTTTCGGCATGATATTGACTATCAAACCATCATTGATTAGTACGTGATTGAGATGTTGTTCTCGAATAGCTCCTACTATGAACAAAGATTTATTATGTAGCTTAGACCCTAACAACAAGTCATCATCTGTGAAGGCAAGTGTAGCAAAACATAGGACACCTTTTTTTTAGCATATTATTCTTGTGTTATTGTTGGACTCACCTTTACTTTACTTTTCTTCTTTTCATCTATGTTGGATGTGTCACACCAATTTGACTGTCGCAAAGGAATTTATCATAAAAGAATTCACACAATGTAATAGACTTGTGGACCTTCTGCGACAAGGAATCATTGATCTTCGGGCTAGAATAAGTTTTGGTATTTTTTGATGGTTGTAGTTGATTTACAACACTCCTTATTATTCTTGTCTTAGAAAGTTGATCCTACGAATTGCTTGATATCTTCGGTTCTTATCAGTAATCAGAGTCTAACCTAATCTTCATTGTCTTTGTGGCTTTCATCTATCACTAGTGAATCTTCAAGAGTTTTCCTTGGAAAATCAACTTAAACAGGCGTGATACTCTCGAATTGCAAGAAAATGGTGTTTGACATGATTTGCGACCTTGAGCACTTCTTTTGATTGGGTACCACACTAGCATGATTTTCCTCTACTGTTTCATCCATACCAATGATGATTTCTTACTTCACTTACTAATATCATGATTTTCTCCTTCAAGACAAAGAATTTACTTGTTGGTTGGCCAATGACGCAATGGAACTTGCAGTATTTGGGATCACCAACCTTATTGATTTCTTCGAGCCTCTTTGATTCAAAGAGATCAATGGCTTTCTTGGCTAGCAATTCATTAAGGATCATAAGTACGTCTGAATTTGGAAATAGTTAACCTTTGTCTCTAGCTCCTTTAAGGTTGGACAAGGTTTCTCCTCCTTTGAATATTGACTCAGGGCGTCCTCCTCTTTCAGTTTTTTCTTGGTTGTGACCTTTACATAAATTGCTTTCATTGACATAGATTCTTTAGTTTGGATCTTTAAGGTCATACCTTTCTTGAACTCCTTCTTTTCTTTTGTTAGATCAGCAAGAGGAGATTTCTTCCCATGACTTGGGATGCTTAACTCCATGACATGTTCTTGTGTGGCAAGTTCTTCAAAAATTTGCGGTTTGATTCCTTGTAGTATGTATAGAAATCCCCAATGCATTCCTTAAATGTATATTTCCAAAACAAATATTTCAAAAAGGCGGTCTTTGCCATCCAAAATCAATGCTCTCCAATGATTGATGTAATCCATCACAGGCTTATCCTTTCTTTGCTTAGTGCCAATCAACTATATCATGCTTACGGTTCGATGAGTATTGTATAAATGATTGAGGAATTACTTCTTGAGTTGCTACCAACTATCAATGGACTTGTGTTCCAAGTCGATATATGAGCCAAATGTGATCCCTTTCAGCAAACGAACAAGTTGTTTCACGAAAAGGTCACCATGTGTTCCAACATTGCTACAAGTTTCAACAAAGTGAGTGATGTGTTACCTTGGGTTTCCTTTGCTATCAAATTGTTGTAGCTTTGTGGTTTATAGTTCATTGTCATGGATAGACAATCAATCCATCTGGTATATGGCTTGGAGTAATACAATGAACTTTATGGTGTTCTGTCATATTGAGCCCTGATGGTGTTTGGTATCATGTCTTGCAACTAAACGACAAATAACGCTGCAACTGAAACATGTTGTTTCTCTTTTTTGAAATTTGGACTTAGCTAGAGATTCCTCAATGTCCTTGTTTTTTGGATTGAAGCTAGGTGAACAATTGGGGATGTGACTTGACTCTCCAAGTATGAAGGCCTTCAACTTGTTCATAAGTTGAGCAATATGAAGATATTTATCGTCAACACACTTCTTCAAGGTTTCAATGGTTTGCTCCATCATCGCAAGCTTCTCGTCCATGTCAATTGAGTTGGCCATCAAGGCATTGACGTTCATTGAAATTGGAGAATATGTTGAATCATCAGATTCACTAAAGTTGGAGACAGTTTGAGAAAGTTCTCCAAAGAACATCGACGTGAAGTTGCACCCATGGGTTGCAGTTATAGCTGTCATATGAGAGTTGTTGTTTTTTACCGTCTCCAAAGAGGTGAAGTATTCAGATCCATTTAAGTCAATGGTCTTTCACATGCATCGAGTAATTGGGTCAACATGACTCAGATAAGTAGATATGACAGCCGTAAAGTCTTTGTATGAAGCATCACTGATCTTTTCGAAGGCTATTGCAATAGTTGACTTTATAGTTTCTTATTTGCAAGAGAAAGAGATGAAGAGCATAATTGGTCCCACTAGGCATGCCAAAATTTGATCGCAACAAATTTTCAAGACATTGAAAATTAACTGCAATAAAAATAAATAAAAGAAAAAGTAACTTTTATTTGATGAATCGTGCGAGTACAATTCTGTTGCTCTCTTGATTCTTCTCTCCTCAACTTCTACGAGATTTGAGGGCCTTCTATAGCATATTTCTCAAATTGTTAGGTGATTCAGACCTCCTAGAGATGTATTTTAATAGCTAAGAATGTTGGTCAGAGCTTCGTTGCTTTGGAAAGATCACCGAGAAGAACTCTGTTGATCACTCCTTGGAAGAACTATGTAGTTGATGTTTCTCTCATGCTTGCTTCATTCCCCCTAAAAGATTATGCAATTCTCCTATTTATAGTTGTAGGGAGTAGATAAGGTTGCTTGTAATTGGTCAAAACGTGTCATTTTGGACATGTGGTGACTTTTAATTGGTTTTTGAATTTGACTAGAATTGCCACATCATTTGAATGTGTGGCATCATTGTCATGACCCGAAGTTCACCCTAGTCGTGACATGGCGAATAGGATCCCGAGAGACCCTAAACAAGCCACTTGACATAAGTATGACATAATAAAGTACAATTCAAGAGATATAAACGATATAAGTCTCCAATCATAAGATGACATAAGCGATACCAACAAAGTAAATAAGAAAATACGTGGAATACTACTAAGTCTAACATAAGCCTTTCTAATATCATAGGAGTGGTTGGAACGCAATCCATACATCACGTACAATTTGAAACAAAAGGGACCATAAAAGCAATAAAAGTGTCTACAGCTTTGTTCTCAAACCATGAGGACTCACCAATCCAATGATTAAGCTGAGCAATCCAAGCACGTCGGGGAGGAGGATGTCGAACCCTATATTATAAGAAAATATAGACACAAATATGCATTAGTACTATGAATATACTAAGTATGGGGAAATGCATAAGAACATAGGTGTGATAATATGAGAAACTTTAAACATTGTATGCACGACCAAGTAAAATATAGTAAGAGCCTTTAAAGAGAATCCATGAATCATAAACAAGGTCAATGCATACTTAAAATCATAAGGAAAACTTTCATAAAACCTTTTTACAAAAATATAGTTCATTTGTGGGATATTTACCGTTAACCGACAATAAGACTATGTGAGCTATAACATGGAATTCGGTATGACCCTCACACTGAAAAGGGGAATCTACTTGCCCAGGTAGAACTCCGTCTCATTCATTATTGCTATGGTGAATCCACCAGCTAGGTCATTTAAGACAATCCTACGGGAGCACGTAGTTTAGGGACAAGGAGATTGCTTCTAGAGACCCGGCCTCTACTAATGGGAGAGCCTCCATCTCAAAGCCCTCTCAATGCTAAGTAAATCCCAATGGAAAAGATATAATTATATTCATAATCAAAATACCTAGAAAAACACAATTAAGACTACCAATCCAATCATAAGTTATAAAAGAGTAGCTCCTTTCAAAATCATGATTTCATAAACTTCTTTATAAGACACTTCCTTCCTAAGCATCTATTCATTATTTCTTTCATATGTGAGAAAACCTTTCACAAATCATTGACACTTTATCTTGAAAGCATCCTTTAGTCATAAATCATTCTTTTCATAAGACATGCATAGAGAAACCCTAGCTTTTCACCTTGGAGCTCTTGAGAAAATTTGGAGAAGAAACCCTTGAGAGATTTTGTGAGTTTGAGTGAATGGGAGGGAATGAGTTAGGTTTTGTAGAGTAAAAATGATTATAATGGTAGTTATAAGGCCAAAACGACGTAGTTTAGAGGCTAATTGGGTAGGAAAAGCCCAAAACATCCTCAATTAAAAACTGCCAGAGAACCCTACGGTTTGGACCTATGGATCGTACTCGTCAACCATAGACCCAACTACTGAAACCCAAATTCCAGCCAACTTTCCACGGATCCTTTCTACGGTTCGTCACCTTTTCTACGGTCCACATACCTCTATCCTAGAACTCAACTTTAACTCCAAATCTCACCAAGTCCAAACAACCTCTATGAAACCTTTCTACGGTTCGTAGAACACCCTGCGATTCGTCCTGTTCATTCGTAGGCCAAACATCATAGACTTGATATTTTTCCAAAACTCAACCCAATCCTACGACTGTCTTCCTACGACCCGTAGGACTTCCTACAGTCCGTATGTAGGACTCGTAGACCTACTGCATCAGTGCCAAAATGTAAACTTTTTCCTTTCCAACACAACTTCCAATTTCCGAGGTGTTACAATCATCTTGTTGGTCTTGAGTTTGACGGGGATGCCAAGTCACCTTGACTTGTGGCATGAGTTTGGGCTTTAAGGTGAAATGGACCTTGGACTTGAATTTAATAAAATGGACTTATTTATTTGTAAAACCCAAATTAATTATTCAACCAAATAAACATGAATTAAATCCAATTTTTTTATGAATTTAACCCAACAAAATTTATATGTCTACAATTACATACTAAATAATTATACAAAAATAAATAAAGTTAATAAAATTTAGTAAGAATAGGCGGGTAGGGTTATGTATGCATTTTTGCTCAATCCATTTCAGCCCAAGTAAGTTCGACTCGCCCATTTATTTGCTCAGTCTATTTTAACCTCCACAATTCAGCTCAACGTGCTAAGTTGATACATCTCATCCTGTATAAACTTGGACACTTGGTGAAAGGATAGTTCCATGAAATGCCGAGATGCTGATGAAAAACTAGTTGCTTGTCACCGTGTAAGAAAGTAAGAATAGTTCGTCTGCTTTAGTAATTCAAACGCTACAGGCCACACTTGATAATGATAGGTATATATGCATGTGCATAGCATATGCATGTCGGCGCGACCTTAGGTGAAGTGTGGTCATGCACATCATTCGTTGACAAGTTATGTGATGTATAAAGGTTAAATATTAGTTATTATGAGTGTATATTTAATTTTGCATACCCTTAATACAACTGAAAAGAAATCGCACATCCTTCACCAAATTTTTGACTCCGCAAGTGTGCACACACAACCTATAGTATATATCAATATAAAGGGAAAATATTTAGGGAAATCCCATTCTGCTATGCAAATAACTCTGAAATAACATATCTCACAATTAAATCAGTTACATTTCTCTTACAACTGTTTCTATACAATTATCATCTCAAATGGTGTCTGTATCTATGATAAAAAGACTTTAAAAAATCATAAGGAAAAAAATAAAATGAAATGTAAGTGTACTATTGTTTAGCTGCAACCATTGAGAAAACATTCAAATTGGTATACAGTTATTGGCAAGCTTGTCTCCATGTAATAACAAAACAAGCTCCATCTTTTGCATTTATCATTAAATTGATACATCAGGTGTCCTCTGTAAAAACTTTGAATATGTAATCGCGAAAACGTCTTGAGTATGCCTTTGGATCGACAGCTGAGATAGAATTTGGATCACATTGGATAGATTTATATGCATGCTCAAGCTTCTTTGTAATGTCATAGTCTTGAAGTATGTCTATGATTCCAAAAAATAATATGACATCATAGAACTCCCCTGTTGGTTCTCCTACTAACTGAAAATCTAAGTCATTTTTCCTCTCTGTCCTTTCAACGCGCGCTGACACGTTTATACCCAAACTTCTGCCAGCCAACCTGGCATGTTCAGTTCATGTTAGTTGTATGGTTAGTATCACCAACATTATATGTGTGTATAGAATGAATAAGCACCGGAATGTATTCAGCCATCAGATAGAAAAACACGCGTAGTATAGCATGTCAATGTTGTATACTTTGAGAAAATTATGATTATTTGGAAGATAAAAAGTGTACCCTGAAGGATCAAGAAGCAATTGATCCCTATCTGCCCGAGAAAGACGAGGAGCTGATCCATCTTCCAATCCTTCATTATCTGCAAACAAGGGAAAACGATTGAAAGACCTGTCTTTGCCAAATGACTTATGTTTCATGACGAATAACGATACAATTAGGACCAACCAGTAGGTGTTCTACGACCAGGAGGAGGAGTTTGATCTCCAGTTGCTTCCTTAAAATGAAGACCAACTAAAAGGCTGTAGTCCATTACTCTCTCTTGTTCTAGTAGCTCACAATCCCTATCAACTTGCCTGAAATTTGAAGACATGTTAATATTGGTAACTAATGATTATATTATGGAGATGAAAAAAAAGGATCGTACCTTCGGAATTCTTGGAACCATGTCTTAGGTAACCTGAATATAAAGTTGAGATCAAGGTCCTTTAGAGTTGTGGTTGCATCAATCTCTGATTCTGGTTTATCTGTCATCCGACCAAACGTTGACCCTTTCAAGTCGAATCGTCTATGAATTGTATAATCAGTGCAGAAGAGATTCCCCATGATAACAAATCGTACCTAAGATATTAAAAACATATAATAAGTTATATTGTTGTAGTAATCGATCATTTAGCATTGATGTTTGCAGGGGCGTCATATCATGTCACTACCTTTTTCTGTGCTGGTCCGGTTAGCTTAACACAATGCAGGCCAAAATACTTGGTCACTAGCGTATTATCAAAAGAACGAACGTGACTGAAATAGGCATGGAGCATCCTTAGAAGCACCTAAGAACCATCCATGGACAAGAAAAGTTAGTCATTGTTTTTCGGGCAGAGAATGCTAAGGCAATTTCACTACTAAGCATGCATATATATATAGAGAAATCTCACTTTCACTTCTGCCTTCTTCATTGTTTTGATCATGTATCTATCATCATTTGTCAAGTAAAAAAAGCTTCCACTTTTTCCTGGGGAACATAGCTCCCGGAGGGCGTCATTACCACAAATAGACAACATATAATCAGCTGCATCCACTTTGAATAACATCCTTAAAGCCCTGAAAACTTTTGGGCAATAGTCTTTCCATCTGAATTCACAAGATGGATGAGGAGGTGTGCTTTTTGATCCTTCAGGTGGGAATCTTGTCCAGTACTTCTCTTTCGGATCAAATGCCGAATGCTTAAGATCTAGAGATGGAACTGGTCCTGGCCTTCCTACTGAATGCCTATGACATAATTTCACATCAGAAGCAAATATAACAAGCAACTTTGTTCTGTTTGATTTCCATATGAAAAATGTTGTTTATTATATGACTTTATTTCACATTATTCACACAAAATTAATGAAAAAAAAGTACCTGATTCCCAACTGCAAATTGAGCATAAGGTCATAATTCTTATGCCCTTTGGAAATAGTCTCTCCTTGTCTTTTTGCTGCTTTAGGATGTCTAATAGGGCTCCCTCTAATATAACCATCCATGGCACCATCTATACAAGAAATTCTTGGAGGTGTTCCTGCACAATCCGATAAACGCATTCTACCAAATTCCCTATCTACAGGGGCTGCGTCTATTCGTCCATCTACTGACATCCTCCTGGGCCTAACGGTGTTTTCTGTCGCCTTGGCAGACCTCCAAACTGCCAACTTTTTCTGAGAAGGTAATATTGAAACCTTCTCATTTGGACAAATGCTACATTCCATCAAATCAGTATTGTAAACCTCTTGAGGATCCCAATCAAGATTTCCACCTTCTAACAATGATGCAGATGGATAAAAAGTTCCATTTTGTTCATTTTGATCTTTATTCCAATTTCCAACATAAAAACTCCCTTCATCCCATTTCAATGTTCCATTTCCCTTTGGTACTCCATCTTCCCAATTCCCTTCATACACATTCCCATTTTTCCAACACATCTTGCCTTTACCGCATATAACACCATTCTTCCATTCACCAACATAACAATTCCCATTCTTCCATGCATACTTCCCGTTTCCTTGTTGTAATCCTCGATTCCATTCTCCATCGTAAACATCACCATTAGAATATTCTTTAACCCCATGTCCATGTTTCAAATTCATTACCCAAGAACCTTTAAATGAGTCTCCATTAGGCCCCGTAAACGTGCCTTCACCATCCATATATCCACTCTTGAAATTCCCCTCATACATAGCACCAGACGGCCAACTAAACGTTCCTTTCCCCATCTTTTTCCCTCGAAACCAATCACCTACATACATGCATCCATCAGTCCACCAATATTTTCCATGTCCATGGGGGAAACTATCGACCCAATAACCACTATAGTAATCTCCATTGGGGAGGAACCTCTCCGAATGGTAAACCTCCCCATTCGCGTGACCTTCATTGTCCTCTTCTACATCTACTTGATCAATTATCTCTTCCTCAACGTGAGATGGACCATACGTACCAAATATTGTATTAGCTCGTTTCCTCGCCACTGCTTGAGTTTTCCTCACCGTTGCCTCCCAAGCCTTCATGATAATATTTTAATTTTGATGATAAATTTGGTCCTGGATCAAGAAATGCATCAAACAGATCAGCCATGCAAAGACATGCAGATGATGAGATACAAAATCAATATCTTCTCTTTCTTTCATTTCTCTCTCTATCAGCTCCGGCTTGCTCGCTTTCTCACCCTTATTAAGATCACAAGATTAAAAAATATTTTAATTACGAATTAAGTTCTAGTATGCATATCATATATTTTGTATTTTATCAATGGACTTATTCACCTTCTATTACATCTAAGACTTTACGTGACACTTGTAAGGATAGGCGTATTTGGGGTAATCCAATTTGCCAATATTTACACATAAGATTATTTTTTTCAAATAAATCTAGTGACATTATATTCCATTGTTCTCAAATTTAGAAAATTGTTTTCTAAGTTGTAAGCCTGGTAGTGTTTTGTAACTAGTGATCTGGAAATGTGCGTTTCACGTTTATTTCAAACAATAATGTATTCATCACATCTTCCACACAATTAACAAATTTTAAAAGAATAGAAATTAATATTGTGCAACATAAAAAATTCGTTGTAAAAAAATAAGAGATTCTTATCAAACTAATATATATAATGAATCATCAAACTTATCACATATAATTAAAGCTATATCTTGTTATTGAGTAATAACAAACATAAATATAATTAAATGTAGTAATACATACATTAAGAAGGAATCAAATAAAAGAAAAGACTTTGAAATTAACGACTGAACACTACCGTTTCTTATGATTTATTTGATATTGTTCAATGTCTTAATTTATAGTTTGCAAGATCAACTTTTTCTTCATTCAATATGAGAAAATGAGAAGATAAGACTTTTAAAATTAATTTTTTAGAAATGAAGGGTCTTGAAACAATGATCTTTCAATTTTCATCTTTCTTAATATCTTTCTCATTTAATTGCATTTAAAAGTTGATTCAACTTTTGTTTTAACACTTTCCCACTTCAGTATTTAGTATAATATATATAATATTTAATTAATTAAATATTTAATTTAGTATATGAATAAAATAACAATTCAATTTCGCACTTTAAAACTTTTCATTTTTAATAATATATGATGACTAGTTGAGACTCATTTGAGGGCCATAAAGTATTTAAAATATATTAACAGACGTATGATATGATTGGAGATTTAGTTTGAGCTATAGAAAGATTAAAAATACTTAAAATGAATAGATAAAACATCTCAGTATCAGAATATGAGTCATGACTCATGCATCATATGGTGTCTGGGCTACACACAGGGTGTCCTTGTCCCATATTTATGTTGAATATGAAAAGAATTTTGTGGAGAGAGAAGTTCATATACTTCTATAGGTTTTAGGGAGCTTTTGAAGGAGGGAAAACGACATACGACCACACCAATCCATCCAAGGTAAAAACACAATCATTGTTACATTAATTCTAGTTAATTAGCCAAAAAAATTAACATGAAAGTTTACTACTTTCTGTACAATCATCAAGAACTCAATAGGAAAAAGAATTATGCTAAGTGTTGTCAACCTAGTATTTTAATCTTGATATTTTATTGTAACTTCTGAATTATTTTGTTGTAAAGTTTTAGAATTTAGAAGTTAGTTGTAATGTGTAATGTGGTTTTATTTAAGCACAATATAATAAGTCAATTTTCAGAATTTAAGGGATTTGACACCTCTTTGTGTATCTCTATATAGAGTAAACTTTTGTTCTATATATGAAGAAGATTAGTTCCACTTTCTCCAAATTATCTTTCTTCTTTTGTGTTTGTTTGCTCTTTCTCGTCTTCAATTTTTATCAAAGTATAATTGATCTTTGAGGAACTGACTTTTTTTAGGGGGGAGGAGGGGAGGGGGGGGGGGTCCAATTTTCATCAACTCTCCTCTTTCACCCCTTATTTTTAATGGCGAAAACTACTAAATTTGGCAATGAAGATGAAAAAATATTTAAAGGGTCTTGGATTTATGGAAGTATATTAAGGAGACGATGCTGCATAACCTTTGAAAACAAACTTAACTCTTCAACAGATCAGAAATGAAGAAGAAATCGCAATCAAAGTCAATTATTACGAGAATCATGACATGTGAATCTGCTAGGAAATCTCGAGATATGCTAAAGCAAGAATTTCAGAGGAGCACTAGGACGAGGCAAATTCAAATATTGAATCTAAGAAAAGAACTTGAGATGTTAAGAAAGAAAGAAACCGAAAAGGTGAAACATGTCACGATCCAAAAATGGACGTGATGACATTCATCTAATCCCACCAAGACAAGTTAGCCTAAAATCCAACAATATGAAAGAAATGCGAAAATAAAGTAATAATAACATAAGCGCTGAAAACTTAGTCATTTCAAAATACCCCAAAACTTGATTATCACGTGTAATAAAGAATTTGAAAGATAAATACAAGTTTCAATATCTTTGTCTCTCGAATAGAACAAAATATAAGTAAGGAACAAAAGGGTCCACCAGGATGACAAGCAGATACCTCTCAAGTATTCACAAAAAGCCTCAGATGTAGATAGAAGAAGAGCAATCAAACAGATCCCGGCTCAAAACCTGCACAAGTATAGAAGCAAGGAGTGAATATCAAACAACACGGTACTCAATAAGTAATCCACTAAAATAAGGTAAAGCTAGCTAGAAAATGAAAACTCCTTTCATCCCAACCGAACCGCTACAGCTACAACCTGTATAGAAATCAGTCCAACCTAACATTTTACAAAGCACAGTTCACAAGGTTTCATAGTCACAGTTCAACAGTTACATTTCATTAAATCCCACGAGTCAAGATCATCACTCACAATAGTCAAGTCCTTCTATCGCAAGTATCAAGATTATCTCAAGTCTTTAAAAAGAAATTAAAGACTGTAGATGATAGATGGAGACCAATGGAGATCCGGAAAGCAAGATCTTACCATAACTCCGAAAGAGAAGAAACTGCTACATCCAATCAATCGCTACAAAGATCACTCTGACTAGGATTTGCATTAAAAGGATAACAAAATTAGGGGTTAGTATAATCCACATGTACTCAGTAGGTTAGATCGACTGTGCATAAGCAATTAATCCGACTTAAGAAATAAACTATGAAATGCTTCCACCTACACGCAAAAAAGTTTAATTCCGACATTAGTACCGTCAATTTATATAATAATGGCGCAAAAAGAGTAAACATAAAAGGATACAGATAAACAAGTCACACAACACAACAAAGCCGGCCAATGCAATGTAATGAATGATGAGATGATGAAATGATGTGGTGAAACCAAGGTCGTGGCACAACCTATTGTATACACCGTATCGAGTTTTAGCTTCTAGAAAAGGACTCATGCGGAACTCACAGTTCACATACCAATCTCATAATCTCAATATCTCATCAGCTTGCCACCTAGCTCGTGGTCAAGGATATAAGTAAGATGTCTTGTTTTCTTTTAAAAAAAA
Organism: Solanum appendiculatum; assembly: GCA_018342035.1. NCBI lineage: Eukaryota > Viridiplantae > Streptophyta > Magnoliopsida > Solanales > Solanaceae > Solanum > Solanum appendiculatum. The sequence continues at coordinate 162,403 of JAGDQO010002109.1, forward strand.
TTAGTATTTTCCACTTTCTTATATTTTCATGAACAATGATATGCTGAATGAGAATGAGTGCATCACAATACATACAACACAAATGCATAATCAATTCAACAAGGATTTTTAATAGCGTAAAGTTCTCAAACTCACAAGTCATGAAACACATCCTCAAATGATAGGGATAGGGGAGGAATCCATTTGAAATCAGTCTTTGCCACTTAGAAAGCATTTTTTTCATTTTAAGATGATCAAATATTAACTCAAGCCCCTAACTCGGGCATCTCAATGTCAAATAAGGATAAGTCACACAGCTCCTCGCTCGGGCAATTATTCACATATCATAGGTTTTCAACTACAATTAAAGGTATCATACGAGCCTCCACACGGGCTAAACATCACAAATAGGCATCACACGGACTAATTAAACAAGAAGGTCAATACTTACCAACCTCTAAAACTCATACTACAACTCATTTCACAGTTGACTTCCTAATAAAGATTACTTACTCATATTAGTCTAAAAGAGGGATAGTCAAATCTACCTCGAAGGTCGAAACTTCAGTCGAACAACTTTGTTGGAGCACTTCCTCAATCACACGATCATAGAGACTACCTCCAATTATCAAGAATGGAAAGAGTTCATCAAAAGGAGCCCAATGATATCCATATTCACAAGATTAGAAACTGGGAGTAAAATAGTCCAAAAATCACTTTGAAAATTGAAAAGATAAAATTAGATTTTCAGTTGAAAAACATGTTCTACAAGCTAAGAGGGATTTATGGTTGAAAAATCCATTAAAATCGATCAAGAAACGAGTTCCAATTCATGAAAATATCAATTTTCAAACTTAGGGGGAAAACCCCCAAAACGCACATTTAAATCATGATTTAAAGAGGTTTTTAGAAGATAAAAATTGATGAAATCAACAAAGGATTTGTAGGGAAAGCTTACCCACACAAATTTTCACAAAACGCTCTCAAGAATCGCTTTCCCAAAGCTCTAAAAGATTGAAAATGGAGGAAATGATATAAATAAAAAGAATCCCGAATTTAGGTTCTGTCCAGGTGAACAATGGTCATCACGATCGTGAGCTACTAACTTCCATGATCGCGAAGGACATTGAGGTAACGCATCGTGAACACGAGCCTATATGCCTCGATCGCGAGGGTCGCAGGAGAAGACTCTTCGCGAACGCGAGCCCCCTGGTCGCTATCACGAAGGCAAGGAGGGAGACTCATTGCGATCGCGATGGTCTACCATACCTACACCAGAAACAAAAACCAGCAATTCAACTCAAGGAAAAATGCCTCTGAATTATGAACCCTCGAAAATCGTTCGAAGTTCGATAAAAATAAGTTGGACATGCTATTCCACTAAATTCTACATTTCGAACTCAATGAAATTTTTGTATTTCTAAAAAGAGGTCAAATGACAACATTACCCTCCCGGGCCACTCTTAAGGCTTAAAACTCAACTTCTCACCCCAAACATCCAAAACTCAACTTAAGGCCTTGGAAATCTTACCAACCACCTTACTAGCTCAAACTTAACGTTCCAGACTCGTTGAAACTAACAAAATTCTCATCCGATGCTCGAAATTTAAAATGTTGACCAAAGTCAACCATTCTAATGATACTCAACTCAAAAGGGCCAAAGTCACCAAAACACACCCGATTTGCATCGGAGACCACACCAACCATTCTTGCAACACAAACTAAGCTTGAAAATGCTAAGGGAAAGGGTAAAATGGGGTCATTTCACAATTAAAAGTAAATTCACAAGAAATGGGACATTACATGTCTCCATTAGGGGGAGTAAATACGCGCTGCACTTTTTTTTTCTTAATGAAGGTTTTTGTCCCATTGATTTTCCTGGTATGATTTTTAATGAGGCAACAAATAATGTGTATTACTACAGTTTTTCTTTCACTATAATTTTTCTTTTACATGAACATCCAAAGGGGAGTGTTGTAAAATGGATGTCCACATTAATATATTATATGCTGTAAGATAAATATACACACAATATATTATGTGTTGTAAGATAAATATACACACAATATGTTAAGTGTTGTATACTAGCTAACCATATAATATACTTGGTGCCCAAAGTATATACATGAAAAATATATACCCATATATTACACTTGGTGCCCAAGCATATACACCTATATATACCCTCTCTTCGTGTAACAAAAATAGTAGCAAGAACAAGTGAAAAAAATAGTTCTCTCTTCCCTCTCTTTTTGTATAGTTTATTCTTGCATTAGTTTTTATTTTATTTTATAACACGATCTTTATTTTATAACATTTCCTACTTTTTTCTCCTTTATTGATTCCTTTTATTTTTTCATTTTTTGTTTTATTTTCTCTTTATTTTTTAATTTCTTTATTTTATGTTCCTTTCCTTTTCTTTTCTCTTTTTCTTTTTTTTTTCTTCTAATTATTTCTTTATTCTTTATTATTTTTCTTCCTTTTTCATTCATTTTTTTCTCAAATCCTAATATTATTTATTTTTCATCATAATTTAATTTCATATTTTTGTTCATTCTATATTTTTTAAAATTTTTTTATCATTTCGTTTAGTTTTGTTTTCGTTTTTTATTTCTATTTTTTTTCATTTGCTTCATTCTGTAATGATACTAATCACAGTATATTTGTACCCTTTCATGATATCATTGATGTATGCTTCAATACTTTAGTGAGATCTCCATGATACCATTGCAATATATCTATATATTAATATAATATCATTAAGATTTGCTTCAGTTCGTAATGATACCACCACAATATATCTATATATTGTCATGGTATCATTGATGTGTACTTCAATCCTTCAACGACATCTCCATGATACCATCATATACTGACATAATATCATTAAGGTTTCATATAATTAGTAACACTTCTCAAATCATGTATGATACCATCACAATATGTGAATATACTGTAATGGTAGCACTAAAGTTTCCTTCCTCCATCCACTCACAATACTACTTGTTCATTAACGATACCATAACAATATATACATATACTGCTATGATATCATTAAGGTTTCTTACATTCATTCATATACAATCAACTCATTCCTCAATGATACCAACACATTATATATATAACAACTGGTATCATTGACTAATAAGCAATCCTTCAAAGGAAAATCTCGTAATTTCTCAATGATACCATCACAACATATCATATACCACTAAAATAAATTTGATTATCAGGGACAAATTATTTCGTCACTAAAAATCTTGCGAGACGAAAAATATTTCGTCAATCAGTCGTCACTAAATGTGTGTCGCTAAAAGTATACAAAGACGATTTAGTGCTTCGTCACTAAAAGTATTATATTAACTACAGAAAGAAAAATCGTCCCCAAATGCATAAACATTTGTGACAAATTTATTTGTCATAAAAGTATAATTTTTTTGTAGTTAATAGTGTGCTTTGTCACTAAAAAGGTTATTACTATCGACAAAATTATATCGTCACTAATTATTTTACTTCAATCAGTGACGACATCAATTGTCTCTAAATTTATATGTATTTCGTAGTTGAACAAAATTTAATTTCGTCACTAATGACTATATTTTATATACAAAAAATTATTTTGTCCTTAAATGTATTAATTAGGGGCAAATTTATTATTATAAAAAAAGGTTAATAATTTTGTCGTTAAATCTATCATTTTGTCGATTTAATCCAATTATTCAATTGCAATTACAATACTTTTCACTTTCAAATACACACATAATTTCTTTTTTTTCATATTTATCCCCTCCCAATTTTTTTTTAACCCCTCCCTAGAACTCCCACATTATGCTTCCTTGGGGGCTCGAACTCACAACCTTAAGGTTGGAAGTGAGGAATGCTTACCATCCGATCAACTCTCTCTTGTCTCTCATTTTTATTTTATTTTTAACTTCATTCACTTTTTTCAAATTTAACTTCTATAGAAATAATATATTATATTATTATTTATACACATACACAAATGCATGAAATTTACCACGCACAATTCATTCAAATGTAGATTATATTTTATGCCGTCCAATATTTGGCAAGAGTTTGCACGACAATATTTTTTTTCAATATAACACTCATATTGTATTTATCCGTATCCAAATAGATGAAAGTCATTCTCTCTTCTCATTTTACGTTCACTAAATCAAAGATGTATAGATGTGTTTGGTATGAGGAAAAATATTTATATATTTTTTTTATTTTGGTGGGTTTATATGTTTGTGTATGTGTATATTTAAGTTTAACTTCTATCTTATTTTTTACTGTCAATATAGATAAATGAGTTTTAATTATCATTAATAATATATTATTATGTAAAATTTACTTATCCTTTAAATAGAGATTTTTTTAAATGTATAATAAAGTTCACTACTATTTTTATTAATTAAATTTTGTATTGCGTGGTTGAAACATATAGTGCAAATAATGGATCGGATACACTAGAAATAAAACTTTGAACTTACGTCCAAAATATTTATAAAAACAACAAAATTAGTAGAGACTACCAAATTGCCACAAATCCTCTTTAGTGGCGATGATGTCTCCGCCAAAAGACCTTTTATAGCGATAATTTCTTCGTCGCAACCCAGCAATTTTTCAGGCATATTTTTTGTAGGATTATTTGTGATGACGGAGATTAAGTCGTCACTAATATGTTATCTTTCTTGGCGATTTCAAGGGTCGCCACTAAAACTATACATTTTGTCGCAACATTTATTTGTCGCCACTGCTTCATCTCATTTTGTGGCGATAAGATAAGTGACTACGAATAGTTAAAGTACTAAAACTAGTAAGTGTACAGTTAAGGGACTAAAAATGGCAAGTATTTAATTAAGAGACCAAACCTGGTAACATTTTGAATAGTTAAAAGACTAAATCTGATAAATGTATAGTTAAGAGACTATTTTAGACCTAATCCAATAGTTCAGGGACCATTTATGACATTTTCTTTAATTATGAACAATCGTAGCCAAAGAAAATTTTGTATTTACCTATGAACTCTCTTTGTAGTAAATAGTTGAATGATTTAACTACAAATTTTAAGTCGTCGCTCTTTAACACCTACATATTTTGTGACAATTTTTTTTTGTCATTGAATCGCGGGTTGATTAAAGACAATAAAATGATTGTCACCAATTGCTTATATTATTAGTGACGAAAATAAATGTCACAATTAAATCTAAATTTTTATAGCTAAAACTTATAATATTTAACTACAAGCACTAATTTGTCACTATTGTAACAACATAGTTTTTGAGACGAAATTATTTTGTGTCCAAAGATTAATTAAGTTTAAGACAAAAAATAATTTGTCACGAATTAGATACATCATTAGTGACGAAATAATGTGTCACTAGTAATTTTAAATTTGTGACTAACAGTACCCAATAAATGGCGCCAATTTATTTTTTGGTGGGAAACTTTAGTGGACAAAACTTTTCTACGAACTTTTATGTTTCGTCACTAAAAGTATCTATCTCATATATTTAAGCACGAAAAGTAATTTTTGTCACTAAAAATGAATAATTAGTGACAAATTTCATGTCGTAGCTAATAATTTCGTAGCTATATATCATATTTGTTGTAGTGTACTGACATGGTATAATTAAAGACTATTTCATATAATTTGTAATACTCTTCCGATCATGTATGATGCTCTTCAGATCATGTATGATACTCTTCAGATCATGTATGATACCATCACAATATATGAGTATATTGTTGTGGTAGCACTAAGATTTCTTTCATTCATTTATTTACAAAACTACTCATTTCTTAGTGATATTATAAAAGTATATTCATATACTGTTATGATATTATTAAGGTTTCCTACTGTCATTCATGTACAATCAACTCATTTCTCAATGATACCATCACAACATATTATATAATGACATGGTATCATTAAAGAATGAATAGTTTTATAAATAAATTAGTGAATTTAATATTATTTTTTATTTTTATTAATCTAAAAGTAGTTAGTTAATATTTTTATCTTTGTGATTTATTTTTATTTTTGTTAAAAAATAAAAGTATCAAAAGAGAAAAAATAAAAATAAGATAAATCATTAAAAAGAGAAAAAAATAAACAAATAATAAAAATATTACGAAATGATATCTCTAATAAATAAAAATTAAAAATTAAAAATTAAAAATTAAAGTAATAAGACATGATATTAAGAAAGATTATTGCAGTTCTTCAATAAGACACTTTTCTCAGTCCTCCATGATACGATCAGAGTATATCTATATACTGACATGGTATCATGGAGGACTGCTTCAGTCCTAATGAGACAATCCTTAATCATTCTTGATTATTTATTGTTTGTGATTTATTTTTTAATTTTCTTATTTTTATTAATTTAAAAATAGTTAGATAATATCTTTTATCTTTAGGTTTTATTTTATCTTTTTAAAAATGGATTAAAAAGAGAAGATAATCTAACAAAAAAAAACCAACAAGAGAACTTTTTTTATAAACATATATTTTCTGTTAATTTAAATTTGAATAAATAAGATAGTGAGTTTAATATGTTTCTTTACTATTTATTATTATAATCTGAATATTTAATTTTTATATTTTATTAATCTAAAAATAGTTAGTTGATATTGAAATTAGCTATTAACAATTAGTTCGTGGGCATTCCAAATACTAATTTTTGTTTCACAGAGAAGTTGAAATATTAGTCAAAAAGAAGAAGAAAAAAAATCCCATAATGACTCTAGCGCAATTTGAGCCACAAAATTTGATTAAAAAAAAGATATCATAATTTATTAAATAAACTGAAAAAGACTCAAAATTTTGAGGTATCTCGGATAAATAATTTGGGCGAAAGGGGACTTACTAAAATTAGTATGAGAAGGGGGAAATTAGTGGAATTAATTTGCTTTTAGGGTTATTTTGTGTACTTTTCCCAAAAATTAAAGACCACCCAAAAATAAAATCATTTATGTGAGTGACTATTTATTAAATTAGATGAATTAAGAAGTTGAATCAACTGAAAAAACAAACATAATTGTTCAATGACCCATAATCCTAGATCAATTTTTTTAAAACTAATCCTAGATCAATATTATTTCATTGATAACATAAAAGTCGAACTGAAGTGCTTGATTCTAAGATGGGTCATAAGCAGTTGTATCCGTATCAAGCCTACCATCTGTTCTCACATAAGACTTTCCATCCCATCTCTGAAAGTAAATATGTTCTTTCTTGATCAAAGTTTATAATTTGTTTTCTTTTATATTTAGTTAGTTTATAATTATAAAATTGAAACTTAATAAATAGTTAATCAGAAGTCTCTATGAAATAATATTTAAATTCTTATCACTTTATTACTTGTACGACTCGCATATACACAACACCCCTCTTCTTCTTCTTTTTTCTTTTTAGAGAAAGATACTTTTTTTTTTTGGAGGGTGAAATGAGGGGTAAAATATTATTAGGGACAATGATTGTTCAATATCATTCTAACAGAAAAGTGGTAATGTGATCTTAATATTGTGACATAATACATAAATATGATCTTTAACTTAGTTTCAGCAGATATCTATGTCCTTCAATTTTGGATGTGTATAAATAGACATTTAAACTTGTTTAAAATTAAACAAGTAGACACACACGTCCTACGTGACATACTTCACATAGAACTTCACATAGGACACAAAATTGCCACGTAGAATACCACAGAAGATAAATATGTTTATTTGTTCAATTTTATACAAGTTAAAATGTCTACTTGTGCACACCTAAAATTAAAAAGCGTAGATATAAATCAAGATTAAGTTAAAAGACATGTTTATGTATTATGCCTAATATTCTGAAAGCTCAAGTCCTCTTTCTGTACCATCCTTCACTACTTCCCAAAGAAGTGGAAGTTAAAAACAACGTTCAAATCACAAAGTGCAAAACTGATATAATTGAAAGAAAAACCTCATCATTTTATCAAAGCATCAGCTTGGTTGAAGGAGCCAGAAATCTTGAAAATACAACCACTATTACAAATAAATAATCTACACAAAGATATCTATAGTAAAATAAATGTGAAGACAGTTAGAAATGTGATAAACGTAGGCAATAATTTCGGAGAGAAAGAGGTAGCTATCTGGATGGTGAAGTTACAGTTTGCTTGAGATATATTCTGATCGGTCAACATTGCCAGACCCTGAAAATTACAACTGAATTCTTCTTGGTTCTGAGCCTGGTAATACATATTGAATGCATATGATGCATTACCGTTGGCATCCAACCCGTTGCAAGAAGAACCATATCCTAATGCTGTGCAATCTGAGAATGTGCATGCATAGTTTATGTTATCTGCAAGTTTACTCAAGTCCTTGGCATTCGGATTAAACATGCACCATTTCTTGGATAAATATTCCACATTTTGTGCAGCCACAAGAAACTTATCCTGTCCCTGACCCGTAAGGTCCATGGCAAATTTTGGCTGCCCATCATACCGAAAGATTCCCCAGTGACGCTCAAAGTTACCTGGAGCAATACTTTTACCATCCTCATCAATAAGCCCAAACAAGTAAACTTCAATAAATCCAGGCCGAAGAGGTGTTCCTGTGTTGGCTGCAAGCCTGGGTAACAGTCCTTTATAGAACCGATAAGCAAGATTGACATTGGCGTTTTTGTCACCATCTGTAGGCCATCCAACTTCTCCAACTAGAATGGGCAAATTGCCAACACCTGCTGCTTTCAACGCTGAAACGAGGGTATCAAAGTTGGCATCAAATACATTGGTGTATGAGAATCCATTATCAACAATGGGGTTACTGGCTCCATCAAAGAAGGCAAAATCAACAGGGAAATGCTCGTTAGCATAAAGACTTAGAAATGGGTAAATGTTTACTGTGAATGGTGCGTTGTTCTGGCTCATGAATTGAACAATCTGGGTCATTAGATCATTAATGTCTTCACGGAATCTCCCAGCAGATGGTACGGGATTGTTCTCTGGAGAGAAATAAACATCAGCATTTAGAGGCACAGTTGCTTTTATAGAGCTCCCAAGTCCTGCTTCATTTAGAGCATTTTGAATGTTTTGAAGTGCTGGGAAGGTCGTGTTAAGAAAGGAATTGTTGTAGGATGTCAGGAAAGGCTCATTACCAACTGCAACATATCTGCAGAGGGATTAAGATGCGGAAAGTTATACAGTAGTCAGCTATATAAAGTTTGAAATGCTTCTACACACTTTCTTTTTAACCGTAAGTGAATTTTTATTGATGAGAAGGCCAGGAGTAAATCGGTGTGCAGAAAAACAGTAGAAATGAAATGTTTTTACACACTAAAGCACAAATTCGTCGATGAACATCAATCGACAATAGCTTCAATTTTCAATTACTTATAGCATCATATGGTTTCAGATTTTATTACTCCAAATGAAAAAACTAAAGATCCGGTACAGATGAAAAATGATTCTCCCATACTAGGCAAAGAAATTAAGTACAGTTTGAAGAGTTCTTAAAAATATCAAAAAATTTATACCTTCTGCAAAATCAAGTGCAAAACTTTTAAAGTCAAGTAATTGTTTGATCATACTAAAATGATAATATGAATCAAAATAGCATTTCAAAGACATAAAACTTCAAGCGATAGGATTTCTTAGATGTAACTCACTATTTTCCTTCACTTTGTAAAGGATCAAGCTAACCATCACTTGTTCTTTCCTTTTTTTTTTCTTGATAATCAGAAGTTCCCAAGGGCCAACGGTGCACGGCTCAAAACTTTGGATAATGGACCTACTTAAATATTGCTCTTATCTACAGCAGGGCTTGAACGCAGAAGGTAACCATAACTTCAACCAAATACTAGCTCAATTTCAAAAGTCAAACTGGATGTTTCAGCTCAAAACAAAATGAATTGACTCGACGTTTCAGTCCGAAAGAAAGTGAATACACAGTGTAGACAGAAAGATGCAAAAGTATGATTCACAGAAGAGAATAATCATATTACTGCACTTCAACAAAGATGAACCTGAGCCACTGCACTATTCTTTTAAAACAAAAAATTATCTGCTTAAAGATGAATATTTGTAGAGTCTCACACTAGACCATGTCCAATAGACCACATGAAGACTGGTTGTTTGCAGCCAAAATGAAAATGAATACTAACAGAAACATATACTAGCAATCACTCAAGCTCTCAACCTTTGTATATACCAACGACTGGTTTGTTTGCAGCCAAAAAGAAAGAAAAGAAGTGAAAATGAATACTAACAGAAACATATTCTAGCAAAGGTTCAGGTTGTTAACCTTTTCATATACTAGCAATGGTTCTCCTATTAGGATAACCATATTCCAATGGGGGAAAAGCAGAACATAGTTTTTTTTAAAAGAATAACATGGGCAAAAGAATATGCACTCAAAAGGACTTATCCCTAGCTCTACGTTGCTTGGACTCTTCAAAAATGTCAATGGGTGCTTGTCGGATTCTCCAAAAGTTGTGTATTTTTGGAGAATCCGACACAGGTGTGGCATCGAAAGTGAAGAGTCCACGCAACTCAGCACTGGCTAATGTATGGGAAATACATTTCAATGGGAAAAAGCAATACAGTTTTCTAAAGAATATGCACTCAAAGGACTTAAATGTGGAAGTAGGGGGATGCAACCATCCTCTAGCATTTCTACAAAGAGATTGTTTCTACGACTACGCCACAAACCCATGACCAATGTGCAACCAAAGGACCAACTCTATGGTTATGTCAAGACTCACCATCATACGAAAACATCGCATTGAAGGGAGGAAACTATTCTTTTTCTTTCTAAGCTCCTTCAATATATATTCATAACTGACAAGAAAGAATTTGAAGCATAGCTTTTAATTTACAACCAGAAAAAGCTCAAGAAAATCCACTCTTTCAAACAAATGCTTAAACTGGCACAGATCATCAATATAAACCATACAACATGTCAAATTTAATAACAAGTAGACACTAATAAAAGGCAAAACAACAACTTCCAGCTTAATCTTACTTGATATTGACACCTCCTTTGAAATTATATCGCGTAACATTGCGCTTCACCCAATCTTTAGCTCTATCATAATCATTCATAGCAGAAAGCTGATCATTTGGAATAGCAACCATAACTTCAAGATCACTACCAGCAAGAGCACTCATAGTAGATTGATCTGCATCAAACAACTTTACTTTCCCAATACCATTGTCCTTTAACATCTGTACCACTGTTTTTGGTGGCAATTTATGAGTTGCCATAGTTCCCCAGTTTACTCCTAATCCATCAACACCACTTAAAAATAACAAAAAAATCCCAACTTTAAACATTTTCTCAAAAAAAACTTGCAAATACATTATCCCAAATAAGAATCTTGAACTGTAATTTGAACAAAGAATTGATTTTTCTTCAATTGAATACAGAAACAAAAATGATATAATTAAAAATCAAGAAAATGGAGAATCACAAATTGAACGTGGGTGGAACCCAAAAACCCCTCAAATAGCCAGAAAACCACCAATAAACTGCCAAAAAGCCCAAAAAAAGAATTGATTTTTTACCCAATCAGAACAGGTAAAACGTGGGGGTGATATATTGTTGATAAAAAAAAATGAATATTTAGAGAAGAAAGGGAAATATTGAGTTTTTAAAAGAATTATATATAGGATTTATTGTTGGTAAAGGTTTTTTTTTTTGTCAGACTAAATCGAATTCTCTCACATTGGGGGCTGGAATAAATCTGAATCTCACGTTGAAAATAAAAGGCTCCTTAATAAAAGCAATTAACTCTATAGTTAGGAGACTCGAAACCTTACTCCATCACATTTCACCACCTTGTTGGTTGTTGGTAAAGGTTTGTTTTAAATGAATTGTTGATAAATGTAGCAAAACCTGTATATGTATACACTATTAAATAAAAGAAACTAGGCAGATTTCATTGTCCGTGTAGTAGGAAGATTTCAAATTCAAACAAATAAATGTCAATATTTTAATATATAAATAAATTATGGCTACTTACTATATAGAAGATGCTAGAAACAGGTATTTTTTTTATTCATGTATCTAGGTATTTTTTAAAATTTATGTATCTGTTTTTAATCGATGGTCTTTATGAGGTTTTTTGTTGTTGTACTTTTTGGCTTTTATTTGAGTTGTTTTATGTTTAAAAATTATGTAAAAACATCTATAAAAAATGTTAGAAGTAGTCAGCTTTTTGTTCAAGCGAGGCCTCTAAACGAGGGTATTTATGAAATTTTTTTATTTTTTTGTTTGATTGTCTTTTTGTGTCTTTTTATATATTTAATAATTATGTAAAAAAAATTATAGATGGTGATAATTAACAGATTAAAACATTTAAAGATATTAAAAGAATTAGTTGACTCTTGAAATTTTATCGATGCTACATAAATTAGAATAAAAGAGGTAATATATCTTATTTGAAAATAACATAAAATATTTTATAAATTACATAATTAACAACTTGAAATATTTGTAAGACATTAAAAATTTAATTGATTCTTGAAATTCTATGTGTGACATATATATTAGGATGAAGGGAGTAAAATATATTATTTGAAAATTACATTAAAAATAATACAAATAACAATAATTAATAACTAAAAATATTTAAAAACTATATAAAAATTTAATGACTTTCAAAATTTTATCTATGTCATATAAATTAAAATAGAGAAAATAACCTATATTAATTTCGTGTTGGTACGTATTTCTATATCTACTAGTTTGAACAGAAATGGCCAACGCGTAGAATTGATTGAAAAGCTAGTACTTTCTATAATTTTCTTCTTAGGTTTTGTCTTTATAACAGTGTAAGTTTTTATCTTTATTCCCTTTATATTAAGGGATTTAAAATATATAAAAAATAAATATGAGAAAAATTTGAAAGAAGTACAATATTTACATTTTTTTTAATTAAAAGAAAGGAGTTTAACACACACACATATATATAAATAATGTAATTTTTTGTCGAATATAAATATCTTCGTCTTTATCTCACTCTGCTCCTAATAGTAATAGTGATGAAGAAAGTATGTTAATAATGTTGATATTAGTTAATAGTTATGTTAAGATTAATTCTTATGCGTTGTTTGATCTTGTGTATAAAAAATAAACAATATAGCTTAATTTCTAAAAAATTATTTGTCTGCAAAAATACCTTTCACAAGTACAGTGAAAAGGATGTGGAAAATATTATGAGAATTGTGTGTTTAATTATATTAATACATACATTAAAAACCTCACACATTACTAATAGTATAATTTTGTATATATTAGTTATACATAACATTTTTATCCATAACATTTTTATCCATAACATTACTAATACAATAACTTGTCATGCATTAAAAACTCACATTATTAATACTCGTGTTATCAACTAGACCCCTACATTCTCAACTTTATCAATTGAACATTAAAAACTAATAAAACTCAATATTTTAAATATCTCTAACCGTTAATCAAACTTATATGACAGTAATATGAATGAAATGGACAAAATGCATGATTTACATGTATATTTGATGTGTGAATTGATGATAATTTTAATTATAAAAATGATTAAAATGAAATAATGAAAAAAAAGAAAAAAAAATGACTCACTCCCCTTTTAATTTCAGTCACCCACCTTATCTTTCTTCTGTCTTTCATTGTCATAGCCTTATCATCTCACTCTGCTAGCTTTCTATTTCTTCCCACGAAATCAATAAAATCATATATTATTACAATTTATAGCTTTATACATTTAACAAAAAGATAAAATTCAAAAAAATATACTAGATATTCTTAATTTTAATATTCCTCTTCTAGATTTTTCCTCATTTCATTCTCTAATTTAATTCAAATCTTAGCTAGCAAACAATCTCTAATTCTGTCTATTTTGATTTTGTTTTATTTGTATTTCAAAAGAAATTTGGGTGTATAATGTGATTTTAGTATTTGAATTTTTCTCTAGTTTTTTTTTTTACATTCCAAAAAGAAAAATTGGTATCTAAATTGAAGGTGCACTATTGGTTGTAAACTTGGAAATATATGAAATATGATATGAGTATATTTTTATTTAGTTTGTTAAGGATTGTTTGTTCCCTTTTTTTTTTTTTTTTCATTTTAGTTGGAAATGAATTGAGTTATTGGTGCAGTTTAATCTCATTATTATAAGTCATCTAAATATTGAAAAATAATTTTTTTTAAAATAAATATTATTTAATAATAATGATAAATAATAAATTAGCTTTAAATTTTTTAACATGAATAAATAAAAATAAATATTTATTTTTAATATAATAGACAAGTAAAATTAAACGGAGACAGTCGGAATGATGCATGAGGAAACAAGAAATTTGAAGACGCGGCCGAAGTAGAGGACTTTAAGAAAAAAGTGTTCCTCAAAAGAGAAATCTGAAAAGTAACAAAACTTTTGTGAATAGTAGTCATTTGTTGGGAAATGAGTATATTGTGGGGGCAAGAAGTAACGGCTATAATATTTGGTAGAAAAAAACATAACACAAATGGACAATTGTAACAGAAAAATGATTAAAAAAAAAACTTTTAAATATAATTAATAATGTACTTCTTGATTTGTCAAGAATATGATTCCTTAATTTGAAATCAAGTTTGTGTTAGTGATATTCTTTACCCCTTTAACAAAGTTGCTTTCTGAGTTAGAAAAAAATAATATTCTTTGTTTCATTTAACGTGCTATTCTTTCCTTTTTTTAGTTTTTCTCCACAAAAATGTAATCGGATTATAATTAGTAATAATTTAATTTAAAATTTTCTAATTTACTATTAATGAAATGATTTATAACTATACAAATATCTAAGGATTGTGACCACAAGTTTTAAAAATATTTGTTTTCTCTTAAATATCGTGTCAAGTCAAATGGTGCCACACAAATGAGACGGATGGAGTGTTATATCCCATTTTAACTCGAGGTTCAAACGGTATACAACATATTGGTGAATCTTAAAGCTATTCTAAAGAGTCGCCACCTAATTATTTTAAAGGTGAATTAGGACACCAATTTTGCTAAAGTTATGCTAAGTTAACTCTAAATTAAGGTCTTCTTAACCTTATGCAATTCTAGGTAAGAGTTCTAATTTATCCTAAAGGGAAGGGATAAGGCATCCGTTAAAAACAGTTAACCGGCCAAACTTAGGTTAATTAATTTTAAGAGAAATGAGTGCTAAAAGATTTGAAAAATCGTAAGTTGGAAAATATGTTGACATTTGAAAAAAAAAAACTTCTTCATATTTGGAAAGAATTGACTTGTGCCTTTTAAAAAATAAGTAATAGAGATCACTTGTTTAAAACAAAATTGTTGTACAAAAAGTTTTTGCACGAAATATATTAAAATAAGTGCATATTTTGAAAAAAACATTTTTTCACAAGTAAGTTGACCTTAAAAAAAGATGGTGATGCCCCTTTTTTTTAAAATAAAAAGAAATGATTACCGGAACTACAAACATCTATATTATGCTGTTTGAAACAAAAAATAACACATATCCAAAACACACAAGCAAGTTAAAACAAATAAATGCTAAAAAAAATAACAATATGAATAGCCATTTAAGCGACCCCAAACAAGTTCCGCTTTCCTTTGTTGCTATTCGGATAGTCTAGGATGTAGTAAATGCTCCATGTGCAGGTATGATAGTATCGAGTCCATGAGACTCTAATTTTGCGAGAGTCCCTAATTGAGACTCCATTTTTGCTCCAAAAGTTCATGCAAGTAAAGAAAGGGTAAAGAGATTAGTAAGATAGTCAACTTTAAATGATAGTGAACGAGAATAGATAAAGCTAAATAAAGTCACGCCACAAAATATATATGAGCATCGGAGATTTTTGAACCGAACTATATGCATCCAAGCTTGAAACAATCATACATGACTTTTGAGCATAAGGTAAATTCAAGTTTAACATATTTTTAGCTATAATAAAACTAAGTGAAAACTTAAGCCATAATGTAACTGCAATTACTTAAACTAAAACACAAAGAAGTTTAATTAATCAAAAGGGTATACAGCCTAAAATTAATACTCACGTGCCAAGAGTAAGGCTTTATAAACATGCCTACAATCATCACTTTCTTTTTCATTTTTTATGAAGGAAGAAACTTGAAATGCATAACTATCCATATACTTGAGATGACGTAACAATGACTAAAAAAGACTAAAAATGTGTGCACAAGAACACGAAGTGGAGCTACGAAATAGGCTAAGAATGAACAGGTAGACATGATCTACTCAACATTTCTAGCTAAACAAAATCATCTCTTTAAAGCACATTTCTACCTAGATAAGCACAAGATGTAAAATTCTTATAATATAAAGATATTCTATCTAACATTTTTAACAAACATTATTGACAGAATGTGCTGATGCACATCAAAATTTCTTTTGACAAAACAAACAAGAGGCTTTCATGTAATGTAATTATAATGTCCAATTCGTGAATAAAACAAGTCTCAAGCTGTACCGATATCAACAAAATCTAAGTACATTTCGGCATCAAATAATTATTATAACTAAACTAAGTAAAAAAAATAAATTCGCAAGACGATTCGACTTTCATGGAAATTAGAGCCAAGTAAAGTTATATAACGAATATACTATCTAGAACATGTACATACGCAAATATTAGACTAGATACAATTGACAATTTATCGACCGAACTCAAAGCAACCAAGCCACCAGACATAAACTCGAGTCCGAACACATTTTAAGCTATAATGAAACTATTTGTTATAGATTGGAATGGAACTTATACCATAACCTTTCCAAATTTTATACATGCCCTATGTACCGATAAACTTTTTTTTTTTTTAAAAAAGAAAAACTTATACAGAGGAGCTTAAACTCCTGCTTTGTATGAATATAAAAATATTGAGGAAAGCTACAATAGTGTATCTGCAATCGTGACTTTAAATTTTAGTAGGTGCACACATAATATGCACAATATTTTGATCAAACAAAAACATAAAAATAAAACATATCCCTCAAACATATTTTTAGGGAACACAAAAGCTGAAAGCTCTTCATCTCAGAGAGATACTGAATGAACTAATTGATCGGACTGAAACTAGCTTCACATGAATATCTAATCTTTAAACGAAATCAATCATATTCAAGTTAATGATGGCTAAAACGCTTCAAATCTGTACAGATTTCAAAAATGATACAAAACATTTTCAACATAACTTTCAATATAGCTAAAATAAGCAAAAAGAAAAAAAAAAAGAACTATTGACACATAAATTTTAAAGCATACACAACATTTCAGTGACAAAAACAGGGGAAGAAGGGGGGCGAGTATCACCTGTTTCGAGGCAGTGAACGGGGGTGCTTCAATCACAGGTCTATGCTCGAACACGAAAGACGAGATTAAGCAAGTTCACACTCAAAACTCGCAGCAGAAAAATAAAGAGAATGTGGCTTAGTGCAAGGTGTGGCGGCCAAAGCTATCCTCCAAAAATGAGGCTGGGTGCAAGTATTTATAGGCGATTTGAGGCTAAGGTTCGTATTTGGGCGGGATAGCCGTTTGAATTTCAAACCCTCTGCTTGATGCTTCTTACTCAGAAATCTCCAAAGTCTTTTGGCCTTTTCTTGACCAAATTAAAGAGGAGAGATGTGAATGAGGAAGAGAAAGAGAGTGTCTGACTTTTCACAGAAGAAAAAGATGAACATTGCATCAAAAGGGAGCTGATGACCTCTATCCTTGGCTGAAGATCAATGGACATCTTCTTAGAAAAGGAAAGGGGAAAAAGAAAGTAAAAGGATAGTGGTGAACGTTCTGCTAATAGGTTTAGGAATTGAATTGGGCTAAATTTAGTTTGGGCCTATGTTTTTGGGCTATTTTCAGACATATTTGAGTATAAAATTTGGGCTGAAACGTTGGCCTGATTTGGTCCAAATTATTGGGCCTTTTCCTTTATTTCTTTCAATTATTTTAGAACTTCTAACTTAATAATTAATACAAAATATATGATATGATGACAAATACTAATTACAAAATTAAATTATATAATGTACATACAAAATATGAACTTATAATTTTAATAAGATACGAAACTTGACATAAAATGACGATGATAGATTATTTAAGAAAAAAAGGTGTAAAAAGTGATAATAGTAATTTTGATAATAAAATATATAATTTTAGTAAATAAATAGTCGTAGTAGTAGAAAATACTTGTGAGAAAAGATAATTAATACGTTATTAAATTAGAAGCTCGAAAATAATAAATTAGAAGAAAAGAGGGTCAAAATTTGGTGTCAACATGGAGTACAATAAAAACTTTTTGATAATAGCCACCGACAAGAGATATAACTAAAGATATTGGGGGAGTGATAGAAATTTTATATCTGTCTGGTACAAATGAACTGAATTGACTTCTTATTTATAGAAGAAAAGAAGTTGATGGGAGGCTTTTCAAAAGAAGTTGCAAGACTTTTCAAAAGTTGTTCGTAGTTTTTCTGTTTGAGCTACTTACAGCTTGTCTAATTGATTGCAAGCATGAGGAAGTTGCTACAAGGTTTTTCAGGAAGTTACTTGCAATTTGCTTGCCCAAACTACTCGCAACCTGTCTGCTTGAGCTATTTGCAAGTCGCATGCATGAAGTGGAGTTTACTAGAGATGAGGTTTAGAGGAAGAATAAGGCTCCGGTTGATACTTTTTAGCGGTTGATGTTGAGTTGCTTGAGGGTGCGCAGTCCCCTTCTACACCGAGTGTCCCAGCTCCCACATATACTTCTAGTCCCAAACATTTTGTTACTACTTCCACATATCGCCCTCATTTGACATGGGTTGCCATGATTAAGATGGTCCATCTAGCATATGTAGGAGATGTGTGTTCCTCTCGTTTGGAGGCTCAGGTGCCTTCCATGATTCAAACAACCATTCAGGGTGCATTAGCAGCCATTCGCGAGGAGATGAGGGGTAATAAGAAGACATTGTATGTCTATGATGAGCAGATGGATGGTTTAGATGCTAGAGTTTATGAGAGAGAGACATCGAAGCGAGGGGTAGATCAGATGTGGATCGGACAACCTTGAGAGATGAGTTGGTGATGTTGAAATCAGAGGTGGATCAGTTGAAATCCAATGATATTATTAGCCTTTGGGTTGAGTCATTTGTACTTAAGAGTGACCCTTCTGAGGCACCCCGGTCTACTCCCTCAGTTACTATCGAGCTTGATTATGATGATGCCTCCGGACTGAGAAGGAGGAGCTTGGTGAGCAGAAGGTGGAGGACAATAATGATCTTTTATTGGGTATATTTGATGAGATGCAGGACTTTGAGGAGGTGATGATTGGGCACACCAACTATGGTAGGTGTAGTGCGTCCAAACCCAGTAAGGAGACTTTTGACCCTCCTCCACTTTGGGAGATGAGTTGAGCATTGATGCCCTAATTGAGGCCACACCAGTAGGTCAGACTTATCCTTAACAATAGCTCGTCACGAGGGGAACCTCTCACTCTCTCTATTCTCTTACTATGTATGTTGTGGCATTGAGGACAGTGTCCTGTTTTTAATTGAGAAGAGGGGGTCGTAATATTTGGATGTTGTTTTTGTTTATATTCTATCTGATTTTGTAATTTGGATGTTGTTTTTGTTGATATTCTATTCGATTCCGTAATGATAATGATATACTGATGTTTGATAATTTATAATTAATTTTTGGCTTGGTGCTTGAATTCCATTATTGATAGTGTGTGGTTTGTGGTGTAGTGTAGTTAGCTTCTAATTTTACTCATTTTTTCTTTAGTTTCTTTCACAGCAAGTTGTTTACTTTCTAGGTTGATAACTTGTCCCAAAAAGGTTCATTTGTTTTTGTATGGTGCTCAAAGTCAAAATGTACTAGCAATAGAACACGTTGACTTAAAGAATATTCTTGTGAAGATTCATTCATGTTAGAGCATAAAATTTTCAATAATGTTGCCCATTTTTCTAAAAGAAAAGTTTGTTGAATTAAAATGGTTGGGCATCCTTTGTATGAATATTTGCATCTTGTCTTGACTAATTGAGTACCATTTTTGGATCGTGTGATGATCATCTTATGCAAGCTAGGAATTTAAAAATGTTGCTTTGATGAGTGTTGAGTGCCATATGTGGTGAGATTTTTCTTGGCTTTTATTCATTGTTTCCAACTAGAACTTGTCTTGTTAGTTCATTGATAGTTGTAAAGCATGTGAAATCGGAAAAAGAACCTTAGGCCTTCAATGAGAGTTGATGTCACATGGTTTTACGATACTTTTGATGTTTAAAGCTTAGAATTGTTGTAAGTTCTTTAGCTCTATTTAATAGATTTGACGTGTTTTGTAGATATTTTGAATGTAAACAAGATTTGAAAGCCAAGTATAGAAAAGAAGAGGTTGTGAAGCCATTTCTGAGTTTCACCAAGGTGTTATATGAGTTGTGATTTGAACCACGAGCCATAGATAAGTTCGTAAAGTAGATATAAAATGTATGCAAAATGCCTAATTTGTATAAGTGAAAATCACAAGCAGTAAAAGTGTTCACGGATCATAAATGGTGATCGAAAATGAGATACTGCGGGTGTGCAAAAGAGTCTTGATTCTACGAGTGAGTATCATGAGCCATAGAATCATCCACGGACCATAAACCTTGTTCATGAAAATGATCCTACAGCTGAATACTTACCTGACTTTCATGAGAGTGTTGTTGAGCCATCTATGACTCGTAGTCACTACCCATAAAAGTTGTCGAAGACTATTGTTATGTTGTGATTTTACTTCTTTAGAAAAACTACTTTGAAATGTTCTAAGTTTAAAAACAGTTTAAAAAATATACTTAGAAAGAATCTTCATTTAACTTTTTAAAAGAAATTAAGAAAACATAATTTTAAAAAGACTCAAACAGATTAAGTCTTTAAGAATTTATAGAAAACGGATAAGAGTTTCTTAGTTTCACTTTAAATGTGAGCATTAAGAACAAACTTAATATGTTCAACACAGGTATTATATAAAATTATACCTTCGGCAAGGAGATCGTGGATTATAACATGCAACTCCTGAACTTGAGTGACAACAGTCTTACTGTCTATCATCTTATAGTCCAGAAACTTTGCGACAATGAACTTTTTCATTTCGGCATCCTCTGTTTTGTACTTTTTCTCCAAGGCATCCTACAGTTCTTTGGATGTCTTTATATAAATGTATACATTGTACAGATCATCTTGCAGGCCACTCAAAATATAATTTTTACACAAAAAATCTGAGTGTTTCTACGCTTCTATTACCATGAATCGTTCTTCAATTGGGGTTTCATCCGACAGAATAGGAACGTTCTCATTAATAAACTTCTGCAAATTCAACGTCGTCAGGTAGAAGAACATCTTCTGCTGCCATCTCTTGAAATTAGCCCCAGAGAACTTTGCAGGTTTCTATGCTGGTGCAAGAGCAACAGTTGAACGATTGGTGCAATCGATGTTGTTGCAACACTCACTGTTCCAATAACTTGAATTGAATTAGTTATTTTTCTGTCACAAATGACAGACACTTTAGAATATAAAATACTAACATTAAAGATTAAATCTTTATACAACTTGTTTCTGATTTAACGATGACGTTCTTATTTTTCTTCTCTTCATTAATCGAATGAATTCTTAAATTCAAACAGAGTAGAAAATCCAAAAGTTTTATCCTCCAGAAACCTCAAATACAAAAACAAATCTATAATAAATTTTTTAAGCTTGTTATCTCCTGTATTCAGGTTAGTAATACAGAAACAAAAAAAAGATGAAATTGAAAAATAAAAAGTAAATAATCCGAGTCCACAGAACCCACTGTGTATACTTAAGAAATTTAATCCCCTCAAGTACTCGAGGCTGTAGATTAATTCCTCCCAAGAAAAAACGGATTAACTATTAAAGAAGTAACGGTACCTCAAACTTCAATAATCTCAGCGAATTCAAAAATCAGCAACGAGATCACACACACAGACTCAGTCGATCGATAATTTTATTTGTAAGAAAATGTATACAGAGAAAATTTTCAGTGTCGAAAAATGAGAGAAATCCTCTCTTTTTATAGCCAATCATAGGTGTGAAAATACATGTTCAGAATGAACATATCTGTTCAGAACGGTAGTGTCTTTTGGGAAAAGAAGCATCTATTCGGAAGGAACAGGTTCCTTCTGAGTGACGCAAATTTTCAAATAAATTTCGTTACTCCTAACTAATTCTGTGAATTAATTAATTAAATAACTAATTAATAATTCAAAATTAATATTGAGAATATTATCAATCAATCACATCATTTGCCAAATCCAAATCCAAATCTAAATTTGAAGCCGAAGCTGAGGCCGAGCGAGCGGTGACGATGGCGCCGGGGGCTTCCTCTACTTAACCCTTTAAGAGCTAAAGGAAGTGTTTCGTAATATAAGGACAAACTTTTTCCTTTCTTCTACCAATATAGGAGAAATGGGTTTTCATTTTCCCTCCAAATTGGTTCCCCCACATTTTCTTATTTCTCATTCATTCTTATTTCCCATTCACACCTTGCTTAAACCCTACAGTATATCGGAAAGAAAATTTCTAGCTATATAGGTTCGGTATTGAGGGATTTAACGTCAAGATTAACTCGAAATTGGACGAAACATAAAACTCTAATATTGAACAAGCTTAATATTAGAAATCGAATCATGTGTATAGAGTTGAGATAGATAAAAGGGAGATGGGGTATTACCTTTTATGGAGCAGCGAACTTTGAGACAATGAGCAAGAGTGACTCCAACACCACCAGTAGAGCTTCGTAGGAGAAGCTCAAGAGCAAAATAAAACTTAAAGAAAGTAAATATGTATTTATACTAAACACCATTTTAGGCTATTTATTAAATATTTATATAATAGATGAAAATAATTATATAAACATACATAGTTATTTCTGAAAACTAATAAAACTATTTAGAGAAAGATTTAAAATATTTTTTTGGATCTTTCAAAGACGAGAGTATTTCAAATTATTTGAAATTAAAGAAGCTTGATAATTAACCTAAATTGCATATGGTCAAAATTGGGTGTCAACAATTTCCCAATTCTATGGATAGGGTCAATGAAAGAGAACCTGGGCAAAGAAAATTGACGAATACAATTTAAACCAAACCTATTTTCATCTCTTTAAAAGAAAAGCTCGATATGGATTTTGAAGAATTATGGCTAGACCCTATTATTGGGTTTCCTACATATCTCAGGATACATGAGAATTCATGTCATTTGTAATTCGAAACGACGCTTGATTTGGTGCACGACATAAGTAGAATTCACAAGCTTTCCCAGTTTCGAATTATGGCGAGACTAGAAAGCTGGGAATAAGATTAAGATAAATCATTGAAATACAACCGAGTTTTCAACATCGAGTATGTCTGTATATCCCTTGACATGAGGAATCAGGTTATTTGTAGTTCAACTTAATTGATTGAAAAAGTGATCTATATGCTAAGATATCCTTTGGCTCGGGAGGAGTGACAAATATGTCGAGTTACGAAAAAGAGTCTTACAACCTCTTAGTCGTGAATGTGGAACTATTCACATCCATAAGTAAGAATATACGTAGACATTATTTCCAAAGTTTTTGGTATATTGTATCTCGGATTTGTAAATTTGCTTCCAGTCAGAGTTAAGAATTATATCGGATGCGAAACTAAAATCCCAAGAAAATACCCACATGGCTTCTGATAGGGGCGCGTTTTAATTGTGGTGGAAGTATCTCTTCAGCTCGCTTCAAGGGAGTTTGATATTTTTCCTCGGAATACGTCTCAATTCGTTGCTAAGAAAAAGTTCCACGTTGTGCTGCATCCTTTTTTATGATATCCGCACTATGTTGGCATGTCAACCTCCTTTGAATTTGTCGTGGAGAAACTAAGACACCCTTACGAAGTTGATCTGATTTATAGTAAATTTCTCGAATGTCAGCCTTCTCCAGTTTTGACACAATATACGATGAGTTGATATGATATAATATGTTGATGTCCCTCTCGACAATGATATCACCTCTTCTGGAAAATTGTATGGATTACCCTCTCAGCAATGAAATTATCACCTCTGATAAAATAATATGGATGACCCTCTTGGCAATGATATTACCACCTATGATAATATAATATGGATGACCCTTTCAACAATGATTTTACCATCTCTGATAATATAATTTGAAAGGCCTTTCAACGATGCACATCATCGCATTCGGTATTGATGTGACTTAGAGATACCCTGCAATGCCAGCCTCTTACGACTTTAACATGAAAATGGATATTTTGGTAGATTACACTTCAAATTCTCTCCGATATTTGTTGTGTCTTATGTATGCGCTTCAAACATATTTGAAACAGGAAAAATGCAATATGATGTCATTGCCGATATTCATGTATCTTGAAAGTGTCATTGTCTCAATGCTTTCACCTATTTTGCCTTTGAACACTTGTATGTCTGTTGTGGCTCCTGCTTTGCTAAGGGATTTGAGCTAGGAATTGTTACTCAAATGCGAAGCTACTTTCCTTTTTTTCTCAGTAACTTCAATGACTTCTCTAGGTCCACAAAAAAAGTTAGCCTTGGGTGTTTTTGCTCTTTTGATTTTCTATATTTGCTGAATAGAGGGATATGGTGATCTTGTGATATCCTTGTTAATCTACATCCACAGAAAATTTATTAGTTTTAAACTAACTAATCTGTGTTGACTTCTTGATTGCTTGCTCCTTATTTCACTATCTTTGGTTGATTGCTTCCAACTTCCCGTTTCTCGATAGACATAGGACATATCTATATTGTATACTAAACATTTGACATATGTATAGAGTTTTTAGAAAAATAGATTTTTAGAAAGCTCATTTTGAGCTACCTTACAAATTTTGGCTAAAACAGAGCCATGGGTGTGGGACCCATTCTTTATCGAGACAAATTCTGATGAAAGTTTTGGCATCTCTGTTGAGTTTGAAATGTCAAATTTGATGGGGTAGCACGATTTTTTTCTGTGCACAGATTTCTCACCAATCTCGAGCATTTGATCGGAGTCTATTAGGACTTAGCAAAGTTGGTTGGTGCTTGAGATGGTGAAGCCACCTAAGAGGCCATGGACCACTTTAGCGGTGGTCACTTAAGCAACCAGGGAGCCACTTTAGCGGATTCCACCATCAAGGGGCCTATCTTCAAGTTACCGCTAGCGGTTATCGCTCGCCGATAGTTATATCTATTTTCAGCCCTCATTTCCTCTAAGTATTCTTTAATTGTGGGTCTTAGAGGGATCAATTCTTGTGGGAAATCAATGCTTGTTGTTGGGATTAGCTGGGGATTTTTGGTGGGACCTTGTTAGACTCGTTGTTGGCACAATTAAACTTGCAAATCTTCTTATATTTTCCTCCGTTTTAGTTATCTAATCGTGAATTTATCAAGTACAGTTCATGACCTATTTTTGATCGTTTTAAAGGTCGGATTGTGCCCATTTCTAGGGGCACAAGCTCATTGAGCTAAATGTGACTTATTTACAAAGTCAATTTCATATTTTCTTGTGCGGGTCCCATAATGCCATTTTGACTCATTTTTAACCCCATATTCAATTATTGTGAATTGGATGTCAAATCACCTGTATTAATGTCATGATCATTAATTTGATAGCGCGACAACAATCGAAGGCAGTTAGGAAGGGAAAAGCTCCAAATTCGTAGACTTTGAAGAGTGCATGATCGGCGTCGAGGTAAGCCATGGCTTTCCGATCTTTGACTATGCTTGTGTTAGTACTTAAATGGTGTTTATCTAGTTTTGGGAGGTTTCTTAACATGATTCTTTTTTAGTTGATAGAACTCTCTCCTTAGGTTACATTTTCGATTACCTTCGAGGAAATTGAGCATGTTTTACCTTGCCTTCGATGCCTATCATGCCTTGTTGATTCTTTATGCCTATTGTATTGTTATTTGTGAGTTATTCTTGGCCTTATTCTAGTCTTAGACTAATGGTTCCCATAAAAATTTTATTTGGAGCCATGTGCCTTAGAAAATCCTCCGACGTTGATTCGGACGATTCTAGCTTCCTATAGACTAATGTAGTAGACTTGGGTATGATAGTGTGAAGCCTTAGCCTGATTAAAACTCCATTCTTATTAGAATTTTATCCATAATCTCCCTATGCTATGGCCCCAACATTATTGGTGTATGACTTTAAGCCTTGTTGGATTCTTTGAATTTGGACTTGGGTTTCGAGCTGGAGTGAGTCCTTTTGTAACTCTGAGCGTGGGTTTCGATCCACGATATTCCCTTATGATGATGAATGTTTGGTTATGGAATTTTCTAGAATGTTCTAGCCACGGTTTGAGGTCTGGACACATTCCTACTCGTCGTGGTTCGAGGTCTCGGTGCATTTCTACTAGCCGCAGTTTGAGGTTCGAGTTTATTACTTTTAGCTGGGTTTGAGTTCTTGACATCATGGTTTTATTAGGTTCTTTGGGGTGCGTTATCAACGGTTTGAGGTTCAAGTTTCGGTTTCTCCAGTTCTAAAATATATCTAATCTTATTAGGAATAACTTTAGCTCTTCTGTGTACTCATCAGGCTTATGGGGATCCGTTTGAGTTATTTTCATTTTCATTGTGCACAAGTATACCTTCTGGGCTTATGGTGGTCCAGTTAGGTTATAGTTAGTTGCTTTACTTTATTGCCTATTTCTAGATAGATTATTGAGGTGCATAGCTAGACTTATCACTATTGTTCAGTTCTTTTGCCTCCTTGATATCGTTTTACTTCTCGCTTTGCATTACGTATTTACTTTCCAAGATCAGTCAGCCTAAGATGCCTATTGGTTACCTATTGTTTGATACTTAATGCTACATTCTACATCTGTTTTCTTGATGCAGATCTGAGCACCAGCCGACAATGTTGATCTTGTGCATAGCTCCTGGACATCTGGAGATAGAGGGTGAACTGATGACATTCTAGTTTGACTCCTCTCCATCTGTATATAATTTTGACTAGTCATTTGTATTTGAGACAAATTTGTATTTATTTTATTTATTTTGGAGCTTGTACTCATTTTAGTAGCTTTGTACCATCGTCCACTAGGTCGTGTGATTGGATCACGTATTGTTGTATATAGTTATGTCATTTATGTTTCCATCTTGTATTTTCCTTATTATGTTGATTATCTTCCGTTGGTTTTTGTTTTCTGCCCACTAGGCGTGTCACTTATCGTTCCAGGCTACGAGTCGGCTTACCTATCGGTGGGTTTTGGTAGGTGCCATCATGACTCAAGTTTTTGAATCGTGACAACATGTATAATTAGGTAGTTTTTCATTAACAAAATATGGGGCATTTGTCTCATTTACACCAAAAAAAGTAGTATGTTGGGTATTCATTAACATCTTTTGACCCTCTTGTCATTTCAACACACCATCAAATTTTACCAAACGCACCTTAGGCACATTTGTAACATTTTATTGACATCCTTAGACTTTTAATAACATTAATAAATGGTATAAATCTAAAGATCTCCACACACGAATTAATAAACATAATTCAAGAGGTTAGCTTGTAATGTATATAATATATAAAATAGAGAAGAGGTGACTTGTCTTTATGTTGATATTATATCATTATAAATTATCAATATTTTAAATATAATATTTTTGTCAAAAATCAAACAAAATATAGACCAAATAACCTCATGCAATAATTATAGAATTCTAGTTAAATTCATTTTTTCCAAGAGATCTGATTGGAGTATTGCTAATATCGATCGAAATTTCAGGCTGGTTAGGAGGAATACATGTACATTTTCCAGATATACACCATGTACTCCCCTTGCAATTATCCCCACAATCACTCCAAGTGTTGTATGATGGTTGGCGTGCGGCTGCTCTGACTTTCACACTCTGCAATCCTATAAAAAATAAAACTCAAATTTAGTAATAAAGTATGTACAAAGTTTTAACTTTAATAAGATGAGTATAAAATTAAACTTGGATATGAAAAATGCGTTAAGAATTTGTTGTTTTCATTTCCACTAAATGATGTGATAGAATTGAAGAGATTCATTCGCTTTTAACCAGATATCTCAAATTAGAGGCCTATTAAATTTTTTATAAGAAGAGCTTTCCCAAGGCCTTACACAATGCATATATAGATTTGTTGAAAAACTACTTCTGAATATTCAAATGATTATTATAAAAATAGGCTCTACGCATAAAGGGGATCTTGGAATTGATAGTTCTTTGAAAAGGCATTATACTAAACATTTATGTTTCAAAATCCAAAATATTAATTTAACCCAAATAACAAAATATAGTTTCTTGTTAAAATTTCAAATAAGATATTAGGCATATAGAGACATTTTTGCAAAACGAGAGAGTGATAGTGAAGAGAGATACATGTTGCGAGGAGAATGAAACAAATAAAGGAAATCAAAGTGAAGGAAACTTTCATCATTGCTAATTATCTAAATAGATCTATAACAAGTTGTAGCTTTTGTACAAATACATGTTTCATTTGTTGAGATATATATAGTCTTAAGGATCATTTTATATTTATAATTTAAGGTAATGCAATCTGATTTGAGTTTGAAAATATTAGTAAGTGATTTATTTGTGATGATTTGATAGAAAGAAAATAAGTTTGACTTTCATTATCATAGAAAACTACTTTCCTAGTAGTGATGTAATGGAATCAAATTACATGATCCATATGTAATTGCATGATCATAGCTAGCAAAATCTAACTTTAAAATTGGAGAGAAAAATAAAGAAATATAACACAAATTTATGTGATACGACCCAAAAGATAATCTAGGACAAAGAAACTAGACACTACAACTAGGGATCGTCAGAGTTTCATTAAAAATTGATTCAAATCAAAAATTGATTAAACCAATTAAATGAACTGGTATATTTTGGGGTTTGGTTTTAAAAATATAAAACTGACAATATTTAATTTGATTTTGATTTTGTTAAAAAAATCGATGAAAAATGAACTGAATTGAACCCACAAATTATATATATAAATATATATATATATACACACACATAATAATTTTATTTATGCGACTAGTTTTAGATATCTTATATATTTTTTTCATCGAAAACTTATTTGAATTTTAAGAATATTTAAGGAAAAAACGAAAAAACTTTTCCCGAAAAAGTTATTTTTTTAAAAGTAGATCTGACTGTAATCATTTAAAATTTATTAAATATAAATTTATAAAATGATTAGGATTATATTAAATTCATGAATATATTAATCCAAATAAATATTATGGATTAATATAATTCGGTTAATTATTCAAGTCCAATAAATATAGATTTAATTAAAATCCAAATTAATTGATTTGGGCTACAATAGATGAGCCCAATTTCATCTCATCCTAGAGGCCCATTTTGGTGCCACGTGGCACGCCAAGTCAAACAAAGGGAGCCAATGGGATCATGCCATGTGTCAAAAATGACAAGCCCGCTCCATAAAGCCCATATGTCATGTCACTTAAATCTGATTGGCCGAAGTGAATCCTATTCCAATCACAACTCCTCTATTCTAAAACTATAAATTGGGGTCCTCATAATTCAGAAAAGGGGACCGAAAATTCTAAGCAAGAAGCTAGAGAAAACCCGTGGTACAAACGCCATAAATTTCTCTATAAGCTACAAGTTTAAGAATTCAAGTATTCAAGTTCAAGAAGATCAAGATCAAGACCATTGTATTCAAGAACAAGCTCGAAGCCCTTGAATCCAAATAAAAGTCAAGATCAAGATAAAGTTCAAGTTCAAGTTTATGTTCATCGAAGATTCAAGAACAAGCTTTAAAGCCCTTGAATCTGAGATCAAGTTCAAGTCAAATTCAAGATCAAGCTCAAGAACCCTTGAATTTATATCTGAAAAGGCGAATCCAGAGGAATCATAGAGATTGTAACACTCACACTTTGAAATCAATAAATACGATTGTTGCATTATTTTTTAAGTCTTGATTATTATTTTCTCGACGCGAATTTTATTGTCTACAAATTATGGCACACCCAGTGGGACAATCTCTACCTCTCATCTCAACTTTTCAAGAATCAAAGAATATCAAGATGACTTCTAAGAAGATCAACTCTCAATCAACTACCTCTAAGGCCACAAACTCAAAATTCTCTACTGAAATTGAAGGATCCTCGGTGTTACCTTTGGAAACTTCGGAGCTGTCATGAGGAGCAAGGCTGTTACGCTAGTACAAAAAACACTGTCGTCCACATCAACTCCTGTTTTTGGGTCTTCGACTCCAAAAAGGATCTAGGTCCTCCACTAATGCTTTAGAAGGATGAAGCAGCGTTGCTAAGAAGATCAAGATGGTCTTAGCTCTACTTGAGCAATCTGGTTCCAAGAACTCTTCCACAAAGGGAATTATGATTCAACCAGTGAATCATCTCTGCGTACATCACGTAATGTGAGTCCATTGAAGATTAACTTGCGCGACAATCCATGCTACTCTCCTACATCCCCAATGATCATGGAAGCAATGGTAACTGATACGTCTTCCACTGAGGAACAACTTGCAAATCTGATGAAGTTGGTTGATGGATTAACCAAGCATGTACAACATCCAGAGTCTCGAATTGACAAATTGATGGATAGGATGGAAGGCCTTTCAGATGGAGAAGCCAGTCATGTGCCTGGAAAGGGTGTTGAAGTGCAAAAGATCGAAAATCCTGCGAAGGAAGCACCGCTTGTCAAGGAGATTCCAGTTTCTTCTGAAGGAATGATCCCACTCGATCGCCTGAAGGAGTTCATTGAAGGCACAATCAAAGATAAGTATGAAGTCTCCACCAAGTCTTCTCATATGTATTCTAAGCCATATACTGCAAGAATTGATAGCTTCAAAATGTCTGTCGGCTATCAACCTCCAAAATTTCAACAGTTTGAGGGTAAAGGAAATCTAAAGCAACATGTCGCACACTTTTTGGAGACATGTAATAATGCTGGGACCTATGGAGACCATCTTGTCAAGCAGTTCGTCCGCTCTCTAAAGGGAAATGCCTTTGATTGGTATACGGATCTCGAGCCCAATTCTATCGATAGTTGGGAGCAACTAGAGCACGAGTTTCTCAATCGCTTCTATAGCACAAGGCGCTTAGTGAGCATGGTAGAACTCACAAATACTCGCCAAAGGAAGGATGAGCCGGTTATAGATTTCATAATTCGATGGAGAAACGCGAGCCTAAATTGTAAGGATAGGCTTAGCAAAGCCTCTGCAATAGAAATGTGTATCTAAGGAATGTACTGGGAGCTTCTTGACATCTTACAAGGAGTAAAGCCAAAATCCTTCGAAGATCTA
The DNA here is from genome assembly GCA_018342035.1 of Solanum appendiculatum. Classification (NCBI taxonomy): domain Eukaryota; kingdom Viridiplantae; phylum Streptophyta; class Magnoliopsida; order Solanales; family Solanaceae; genus Solanum; species Solanum appendiculatum. The sequence continues at coordinate 193,690 of JAGDQO010002109.1, forward strand.
GCTACTTGCGCTCATGATATGGAGTTGAGCATGTCCTCTGTCGGAAAAGATATGAAATTTGTCCATGATCCTCGCAAAGGAAGAGAGAAGCAGGAACCCAAGAGATGGAGCAAATTTGTGCCCAAGAATGACAACAAAGAATCATGAATGTCAATGTGTCGCCTGTGAAGTTTACTACGAAGGATGGTAAGAAGCAAAGTGTGAAAATGACTTTTCAAGCACGGTCGAACCAAAAGTCGGCCCTAAGGGAGATGCAAGAAAAGGAATACCCCTTCTTGGATTATGACGTTTCTGATATTTTTGATGAGTTGCTTGAGTTAAAGCTCATTGATTTGCCAGAGATGAAGCGATCTGATGAAGCCGAAAAAACTGATGACCCAAATTATTGCAAGTATCATAAACTTATAAGTCACCCTCTTGAAAAATGTTTTGTTTTCAAGGATAGAGTTATGCGACTGGATAGAGAAAAGAAGATTGTCCTTGATGATGAGAAAGCTAGTTCTAACCAAATCTCTATCACATTTGGCTCGCTTGATCCAGTCCAAATATGTATCTCTGGAAAGCATGAAGAAGAGTCATTGGAGCAAGACAAACCTCAAGTTGATATAGATGGTGATGAAGGTTGGATTCTTGTGACTAGGCGAAGATGCAACAAGTCAAGCTTACGAAAAGAATCATCTGAGAAACGGACTAGGAAGAAGATGGTGAGAAAACTAGAGAATCAGAAATCAATCAAGCGCCCAAAAGAGGACAAAGGTAGAAGTGTATCACTACCAAAACCCCCGACGTCCTGTGATTCTAGAGGATTTCTTGCCAAGTTGGTTTCGCATAAAGTCTACTCAAGATAATGTCGAGGCATCATGTTTCAATGCTGATAAAGAAGAAACAAAGAAGGTGTCTCCTACTAATAAGGAAGGAACAACGAGTGAATCCTCACCAAAAGTGTCTCCTAGTGACGAAGAAGAAGCAACGAGGGAAATCTCATCAATGATGAATCCTTCGTCTTCTGAAAAACTTATTGAACCTTCTTCCCAAGAAGCACACACATGTGATACAAAAATCATATTTACAGATGATGATCTTCAATTTGGTGAAACACGACACAATCGTCCTTTGTATATGGTGGGTCACGTGCTAGAGAAGAAGATAAACAGAATCTTAATAGATGAAGGATCTGGAGTCAACATTCTGCCTATCCACACATTGAAGGAACTCGGCTTCACGACTAAGAAACTTAGTGAAAGTCGTTTGTTGATACAAGGATTCAATCAAGGGGGACAGAGGTCCACATGCTCTATTAAATTAGAAATCGACATGGAAGATTTGCGATCAAGCGCATGGATGCATGTGATCGATCCAAAGACTTCGTACAACATATTGCTTGGCAAGCCTTGGATACATGAGAATAAAATTGTCTCATCTTCCTACTATCAATGTTTGAAGTATCTTATAGGCGGATTTGAAAGGAAGATAGTTGCGGATGATAATCCTTTCATGGAAGTTGAGACACACTTCGCCGATGCAAAATTCTATTTGAAGAGTTATGTTGTGAAGGGAGCAAATCCTGATGACGTTAAATCAATCAAGTCTGTTAAAATCCCTGGCAAAAGAGTTGATGTGGTTGTCGAAAAGGTCAAAGTTGACACTATAGAACTTTGTCCTATTCTGAATAAAGGAAAGAACATGTCTTCAAAGAAGAAGTTGACTTATGTTCTTCGCTATGTTCCAAAGGTGAAGAAAGGGGAAGATCAATCATCTAACCATCAAGAGAATGCGCTAAGAGGATTAACTCTTCCTATCAGACAAATTGATGCAATAAACTTATCTTCGAAGCTATCGAAAAAGTCAATCGCTCAAAATCCAATGCAAGATGTAGCACTCCCTACAAAACACATAAGAGAAGGCTTTGATCCCAATGCTTACAAGTTATTTGTGAAGGCTGGATACAACCCTAATAAACCATCAAACTTTGGGAAACTTCCATCAGAAGATACAACCAGACAAGCATGCGAAGGCTTAGGCTATAGCCAACCGCAGCCAATTCACATTTCCATAAGAAGGGCAAGCAATAACCATATAACTGTAGAAAATGATGTCACTTCTTCCAACAAAAAGCCTTCCATCTTTGAACTTCTTAGAGAATCGACTACAAGAACTTTTGTGTTTGAAAGGTTAGGCCCATTGAAGAGGAAAAATAACAAGCATCGGAGAAGTTATCTAAGAGTGACAACGCTTGCTTCACCTATGATTCAAAAGGATTTCAAAAGTTTGAGTCCTTCTAGAATGAGGCGGCGAGTGGAACTTGTGGTTTCTTGTAAAGAGGAACTAAAGGCAAAAACTCACACTGTGGTTTACACCAAGGAGTGCGAGGAAGATGAAGAAAGTGTAGGCTCCTCATGTCATGTAACAAATCCAGAATGAGCACGATGCCTTGCCTCAAATAAAGATTGATGAAGAGTTGGAGGATATTGTCTGGTGTTATCACATATCTGTCAATGGAATGATCCTCTAGAAGAGGAAGACACTGGAGATGCCCTACCAAAACTTGAAGAAGGAGTGAAGACCACAATAGATCCCTTAAAGAAGGTTAACCTTGGCACTGATGAAGATCCAAGGCTAACTTTCTTGAGTGCCTTTCTAGAAGTTGAGGAAGAAATCGCTTATATAAATATACTTAAAGAACATAGGAATGTCTTCGCTTGGAGTTATAAAGAAATGCCTGGCTTGAATCCTAAAGTAGCAGTCCATCAGTTGGCAGTCAAAAATGGTGCTCGTCCTGTTAAGCAAGCGCAAAGACGTTTTAGGCCAGACTTGGTTCCGTTGATAGAAAATGAAGTTAACAAACTCATTGAGGGGGGATTTATTCGTGAAGTCAAATACCGTACATGGATTTCAAGTATTGTTCCTATAAGGAAAAAGAATGGTCAAATTCGAGTTTGTGTTGATTTTAGGGAGCTCAATAATGCATGCCCTAAAGATGAGTTCCCTCTTCCCATCCCGGAGCTGATGATTGATGCCACCACCGGTTATTAGGCGATGCCATTCATGGATGGTTGGCTATAATCAAATTCGCGTGTCACCAAAGGATGAAGAACTAACCGCATGTCGCACTCCTAAAGGTATTTATTGCTACAAGGTAATGCCTTTTGGTTTAAAGAATGCTGGTGCCACATATCAAAGGGCTATGCAAAATATATTTGATGGCTTCCTCCATAAAAATGTTGAATGCTATGTCGATGACTTGGTGGTGAAATCAAGAAAGAGGAGTGACCATTTGAAAGACTTTAGAATGGTGTTTGAGTTACTTCGAAAATATCAACTAAGGATGAATCCATTAAAATGTGCCTTTGGAGTTACTTCTGGAAAGTTCCTTGGCTTCATTGTCAGACATCGAGGGATTGAAATTGATCAAGCCAAAGTTGATGCAATTTTGAAGATGCCCGAGCTTCAAGACATTCATGAGTTAAAAAGCCTTCAAGGAAAGTTAGCCTACTTGAGGAGGTTCATCTCAAATCTAGCAGGAAGATGCCAACCATTCAGTCATCTCATGAAGAAAGGCACTCTCTTTAAGTGGGACCAAACATGTAGCGATGCCTTTAAAAGTATCAAATTGTATCTAGCGAAACCTCCAGTTCTAGAAGCCTCTATACCTAGAAAACAATTGAAACTCTACATTGCGGCACAAGAAAGGTCTGTAGGAGCCTTGTTAGCTCAAGAGAATAGTGAAGGAAAAGAAAATTATCTTTATTACTTGAGTAGAACGATAACATCAAATGAGTTGAACTATTTGCCAATCAAAAAGTTGTGCTTGGCGCTAGTCTTCTCAATTCAAAAGATGAAACATTATTTTCAAGCTCACGTCGTTCGCCTTATTTCTAGAGCAAATCCCATCAAGTTTGTTATGTCAAAACCTGTCCTAAGTGACCGACTAGCAAGATGGTACCTCCAATTCCAACAATTTGAGATCGTATACATCCCTCAAAAGGCTGTGAAGGGACAAGCATTAGCAGACTTCTTGGAAGACCACCCGATACCAGATGATTGGGAGTTAACCGATGAGCTTCCTGATGAAGATGCAATGGCTATCGAAATTAAATCTCCTTGGAAAATGTACTTTGATGGGGCTGCACATCGTAGCAGAGCTGGCGCTGGCGTGGTGTTCGTCACTTCGCAAGAAGAGATTCTACCATTCTCATTTACCTTGGAGCAACGTTGTTCCAACAATGTCGCTGAATACCAAGCATTGATACTTGGGTCCGAAATGGCTATCGACATGAAGCAATTACAATTACAAGTCTTTAGTGACTCTCAATTGGTGATCAATCAGCTCCTGGGAAGCTACGAGGTCAGGAAACCTAAACTACGTCCTTATCATGATTATGCTCAAAAGTTGAAATGATGGCTTGGAGATGTAACCCTCCAACATGTGCCTAGAAAGGAGAATAAGAAAGCTGATGCTCTAGCTTCTTTAGCTTCAGCGCTAACTCTTTCTGATTAGACACAAGTTACTATCTGCCAAAAATGGGTAGTACCACCCACTGCTATATCACTGTATCAAACATGATTTCAAATGGTAACTCCCGAGTAGGAGCAACCAAGATAGGGGCTTTAACTAAATTCTTCTTCAACACCTTAGAAGCTCTAACACAACTTTCATTGAATTCAAACTTCACCTCATTCTCCAACAGACTACATAGAGGTCCAACAGTCTTGGAGAAGTCCTTGATGAATCTCCTATAGAAACCTGCATGCCCAAGAACTCCTTTCACTAAAACTGGAGGTTGCAGTTTATCTATCACTTCAACTTTGGCTCTATCAAGCTCCAACCCATTCTTCGAGACTTGATGACCCAAAAGTATGCCCTCTTGAACTAAGAAATGACACTTTTCCCAATTTAGTGCCAGATTTGTCTCTTCACAATGAGCAAGAATCCTGTCAAGATTGTGTAGACATAACTCAAATGACTTACCAAAAACTAAGAAATCATCCATGAACATTTCCAAAAAGTCCTCCTCCATATCGTGAAAAATAACCATCATGCATCTCTGGAAAGTGGTCGGCACACTACAAAGTCCAAAGGGAATACACTTGAAAGCATATGGGTCACAGGGACAAGTGAATATAGTCTTTTCCTGATCCTCTGGCGCAATCACAATCTGGTTGTAGCCAGAATACCCATCTAAGAAACAATAGTACTCATGCCCGGCTAACATGTCCATTATTTGATCAATGAAGGGGACTAGATAGTGATCCTTTCTGATAGCCTCATTCATTTTACGATAATCCATGCAAATCCGTCATCTAGTGACTGTCCTTTTAGGGATCAACTCATTCTTATCACTCGTCACCACAATCATGCCTCCCTCTTTAGGCACACATTGCATGGGACTCGCCCATTTGCTGTCTGATATCGGGTACACTATCCCAACATCCAATCACTTGATTACCTCTTTTCTCACTACATCCTTCATTACTAGATTCAGACGGTGCTGGTGTTGTGCACTTGACTTGTGGCCTTCCTCCATGTAAGTCTTATGCATGCATAATGCCAGACTAATCCTATGTATGTCAAACATCTGCCAACCAATAGCTCCCTTTCTTTTTTCCAGGATGGCTAAAGCCACATTGACCTGCATTTCAGACAACTCTCCAAAAAGAATTACTGGTAAGGTTTCATTATCCCCCAAAAATGCATACCTCAAGTGAGATGGGAGTGCTTTCACCTCAAGCGCAGGAGCTTCTTCGATTGTAAGCTTAGGTGGAGGCCCCAATACACTATTCAAAGGCTCCCTGCTGCTTCGTTGCATCCCCAAACTGCATACATCTAATAACTACACCATCTTTTCTGCCTTCGCATCACTATAGATGTCTTGTCCCACCAATACTCTCTCTTTAGTGGGTCTCTAGATGAGATGTAATGAGCTTCCGCAACAAGATATATGACCATAATGGATGACAATTCTTCATATACTGTAGGCAACTTCAATGCTCAATACACATCAAACACCTCCACTTTATCATGTGCCCTCATTGTTAGCTGAACTGTTACTACATCTATCAAAGCTTGCAGTGGAAAAGAAAAGGTCTCCCTAGGATAAATCACACCTCAGAGTCTGGTTCAAAATTCAACACCACAAAGTCAACAGGGAATATTAATAACCCCACTTGAACCAACACATCTTCCATAACCCCCTACGGTTTAGCCACTGATTAATTTGCAAGTTGTACGATGATGTTGGTTAGTTTAGGACTACCCAACCCCAGTTTTTTATACAGAGATGTCGGCATGAGATTTATGTAGGCACCTAGATCGCACAACCCTCAATCATGAATGCTCTACCCTATAATGATCTATACCGTGAAACTCCCCAGATTTTCACCTTAGTAGGCAACTTGTTTTGAATTCTAGAATTGCACTCTTCAGTAAGTGTCACTATTTCATACTATGTCAACCTCCTCTTTTTTGCTACAATCTCCTTCACATATTTCGCATGCTTTGGGATTCTCTGCAACACATCAAAAGAGGTAGATTAATGTGAACTTGTTTAAGTAAAGAGAGAAACTTACCAAAGCATTCATCCTTGCTCTGGTTTTTAAACTTTTGTAGGAAGGGAGGAGGTGGTTTCACTTTAGGTGTTGCACTTTCTTCATGCGAATTCTGCCCAACCTCACTACTCTTCATTTTCCCACTCACTACGTCAGTACTTCTCTTCTTTGGAGCTAACTTTTCTAATTGCAAACCACTGCGAGTACCTACGAAATTACCTACCTCGGATTTGGATCAGTATTACCCCACAAGCCTCCTTGAGGATGTGAATTTTGGGCACTAGAAATTGCCAAAATTGCTTCTCCAAATTCTGAGTGGCCAATTGGTTGTTTCTCATATCTGCAACAATTTTATCCACATTTGCACTTACTCTGGCATGTTCTACCATGATCCTCTTTAACATTTCCTCAGTGCTCATGTTTGCTTGCTGGACACCTTGATTACTACCTTGCTCAAGGAAGATTCTCATCAACTCTTCATTTACTCTTTTGAGGTTTGCCTCTTTTGCTTTTGTGCGTCCATTTCACATCTAATTCATTTCTTGCCATTTCTTTGATCATTTCACCCACCTTTCAACCTAAAAACACCTAATCACGGGGGTTAGTTCGAATGCATAAACAAGACTCAAGCCTTATCAACATAATGAAACTTTGCTCTCAAACTTAGCTGAAGTATGGATTTCATTTGGTGTTTGGGCATATAAATATGCCCAAGATCATGGCACTATAAATAATTATTCCCTTGAAGTTATCTTGAATGTGCAGGCTCAGATTCTTAAAGACATAAAAAGAAATTTGAAGTGCCCATAATGGGTTCTAAAATTTGTCTTTTGGGATATCATTTTCTCTAACTTTCAACTAATGATAGCCGGATCTGAGGTTTATCTTAGAGAAACAAGTGGCATTTTGAAGATAGTCGAACAAGTCATGATTCTAGGAAGGGGATACTTATTCTTTATGGTAACTTTGTTCAATTGGCGATGATCGATACACATTCTACGGAAATCGTCTTTCTTTCGCACGAAAAGGACTGAGTACCCCAAGGCAAAATTTGGTCTAATGATACCCTTATCAAGGAGATCTTTTAATTACTATTTTAACTCAGATGGAGCCATTCTTTATAGTGGAATAGATATGGGTTGAGTATCAGGAAGGACATTTATTCCAAATTATATTTTCCTATCGAGAAGGACTATGGGAAGATAATCAGGAAAAACTTCTGGGAACTCATTCACAATTGGATTGACTGAAGGGATGATGTCTCAACACAAGAGTCTCTAACTCTAATTAAGTGATATATACACCCCTTAGAAACTACCTTTCTAGCCTTAAGGTATGAAATAAAACGGCTTTTAGGCAATACTTTACTACCTTTCCACACTAAGATTGGCTCATGTGGAAATTGAAGTCAACATCTGGATCAAATAGAGCATAAGCATCTAAACATAAGACTTTTAGTATACTAGTAACAACATCTGGAGAGCTTACCTGATCCCGACGGCTAGACATAGCATACAAACGGTTTTAACCTCTGCCTATTCTTGTTGTAGTGCCCTTCTAAGCAACCCTGCCTGTGAGAGTTATTGAAGTAGACTGAGCTCTATTTTTCCATTATCTTGTCTCATCGATGGACACTATCTCAAAAAGTGATCTAACTGACCACACTTATAACATCCACTTGTTCCATTATGACACTCTCTCTGATGAGGCATACCACACTTGCCACATGGTGGGTTTCGCATAGCTTCCTATGCCACACTACCCTATGTCTGAGAACTCGAAGCTCTAAAATTCTGGTTGTTCTAGAACCTCTGATCATTCCTGTTTCTCAGTGTAGGTGCACTACCTGTTGATGGTGCAGGTGCAGATGACCTCTTCTGGATTAATGACTTATTTTTCATTCTCGTTCCTTTGCTTGTTGGACTCAGAACTTGCTGAGTTTGCCCTCTTGCTCTGATGTTTCTCTTTATTTTTTTTTGCTTATCTTCTTCAACCTGTATCGTACATTGCTTTAAAAAAAAACTCTAATATAAGTATTCAGATTAAACTATTTATAATATTTAATTCAAAGTACATGTATTTATTAATTTAAATAGACATTTTCAATAGTTCGGGGATATATTTGTGAGGCACGTCAAATAGACACCAATAGTTAAAATGATAGGCAATCTTTAGTTTATTGTTAATATGAGATGCTAATGTATTTTAATTACTAGGTAATTTACCTACGCTTTGCAAGGTCATAAATGACTTTTTTAAGCTTAAGAATAAGCCTCAATTATATCTGAATATATAATGAAAATAAATTAAAGTTCATCTCTTGTAAAAAGTAAAGCTATTCAGAACAATATTTTCAAATAAAAGTGAAGAGATTCAACATTATCACCTATTTCTAGAATCCAAAACTTTGTATATGACCCTATTCGAAAAATTAATTTAGCGTAGAGCTTTAAAAAGTTTTTTTTTTTAATTTGATAGTAACAATTCTAACTTTACCATTTTTTTTAAAAAAATATTTAATATTTTAAAGTATGGTTAGTAGACTCCATACCCAAAAAATAACTTTATACATAGAAGTACACATAAACAAAATGACTAAATCTAACTTCACTAAATTCTTAAATATCAAAAGGATTATCATCTAATAATTCAAAATTGCTTTTCCGAAAATAATTAAAGATATGTCAATGAAGATCAACTTTATGAAGCTTAGTTTCATGTCGCTAAGAAAATGTAACTAAGAGTTGTACATTTCTTCTCTATTGCTTTCAAATTTTATGTGTTTTATTCCATTGAATTTTTCACAAAAATGTAAATAATTCCCATAAGGGACATGCAATTAAAAAAACATAAGCACCACTCTATGTGCTATGCCCCTTGAGAAGGTTTGGGGAGGAGCATGATAATACTCCATTACGTAAGTCTTGACATCGCATGGATTAAATGTACTTCTTCCCCACTAGCCTTTTAAACACATGAATCCTTCACTAAATGCAGGCACAATTGCATCATCATCTATTATGAAGACACCAACTTTCAAGCAATCATTTTTATCCTCTTCATCAGTTAAAGTATCAATGTGGAAAGAAAATTTACATTCTGCTATTGATATTCTCCTGTAAGCATATGCTATTTCAGTTTGAATGTTGATTGCATACTCTAAATAGATCTCTATTCAGGAGCATTTGGTAACCTGTAGAACAAATCAAATTAAAAAACGCAACTAAGAATAAAGACTTTCGAAGAAATTTGAAATTTTATTTAACTTTCTAAGAACTCCAAACCGGGAAAAAAGAGAGGAGAACCCAAGAGAAGAGAATCTTAATGATAGTTCATACAATTCCCATGAGTCGCAAGAAAAACAAAAGTATCTAAAAAAGCTTGTGATTTGAACCTTTTCATGTTAAAAATAAGTATTTACAATAAGAAGAAAAGACATTATCATTACTTAAACTTTAAATTCAATAAAACACATAAGCATGTAGTAGCTGAAGAAAACAAAAAGGTGATATACAATTACAATTAACCTGGGCTTCAATCTACCAGAGAGAGACCTACTATCAGTAAATTAATTGACTTGATTATTTGGCGACTAATTGACTTGATTGTTTGGCTTTAGAGAACATAAGAGACATGAGATGTACTTCTCCTCTTCTTCTTTTTTTAATACAGAAAGTTAAAGAATTTGATTAAAATACAGCACTAAGCTAGTCTTAGACTACTGAAGATATTAACAAAAACTCTAAATCCTAAGAGCGGTTCAACAGAAACTGGTAAAATATAAAAATAGAAGTTATTAACGAAACAACTTAACTCATTCAAATAAAATTAATTACTTTTCATTCTAATGCTAAATCTTCTTCCCTATATTTATTTCACTTATGATATGCACAGGTTATTGATAGTTTAATAATTTAATAATTACTTTATATTCTGCTTTATCTTACAAATCTCATTGTTCGAAGAAAATAAAACTGCAAACTCAATTTTTATAGGATAGACTTAGGACACAACATAGTGCTTAGAAAAATAAGATATAATCACATCATTTGTTTAAAAAGTTAAAGAGGAAGAGAATGGATCACCTATTGCAAATGGAAAGAATATGAGGAAGCAAGAAGAGGAAGAGAACAAGAGCAAGTGAGCAGCTTGAAAGTTGGCTATTGAACTTCTTAAACAGAGTATTACACATATTCATGAATGTCACCCTCATTTAAATAGTGCATGTGTCTTTATTTTTTTTGTTACTAACCATTGTGCTTTCCTTTTGAAAAAGAAATAGTTTGTAAGTAGGAAGAATGAAAAGAAGAGACAAAAAATGAGGAAAAATATTAATAATTTCATTAACCGTAGAGGAGGTGTCTGTTTCTCTTCGTCCAACACACTTTAAAAACTAAAATAACAAACATCTTGCCAATGGATACAAGAAAATTTCAAATAAGACTAACCTTCCACCATACAACTTTAAGAACTCTAACACAACCTTCCACCATACAACCCCTTTTGATGTTAACTACTTTCTTGGTTCTATTCCCATAAACTTCATCCCTTTTCTTCACTTAAAAAATTCCACTTTGCTGCCTTTCTTCCTTAGAAGAAGATCAATATACAATCAAAACCATCCTCTATTTTTTATAATGAAAAAACATACCCAAAAGTGTCCCCTTTACACTATCTATTTCTTTCAAAACAAAAAAAGTTCAATACTCACTTGTAATTTTGAGTTATTCATCTTAAGCTTGATTATTAACTTCTTTCCTCTTGTTAATTATCACATCAAACAACATAGAGCCTATTTAGATTGGCTTAATTTAAGTGTTTTAAGTCAAAATAACATTTTAAGTTGACTTATAAGTCAAAAAAACAAAAGTCAATGCAAACAAGTTCATATTCACTTCGCCATAAAAGATTCAAGACACATAAATACATGAAACACCAATAAAATATGAGAGAGATAAGCACCTCACAAAATTAGAAAGAGGAGATTTCTTTTTTGTGAGTAGCAGTGCTAAAGTTCTCTTTTTAGTTTTTGTTTAATCTTTAAAATTGTTATGATGTAAATCACTCTGAATGCAATTCTTTTAAGAATATTTGCCCTCGATGTTTACTCTAAACTATACTAAGTTAAGACGTAAATTAAGACGAGACATGAGAATGTGAATTAATCAACTATTTTTATTTTTTTAATTGAAAGATAGACCTTTAAGGCCTTTTATTAAGCAGAAAATAATGTATACAACACTTAGGTGTAATGAACTTGGTTGGTCATTTTTTGGCATTCTTGTGAAATTATCATTTTGCTCCTCCCGATATCGACCCCCGAGTTGTTTCTTGATTGAGTTTTGGAAGTTGGTTCCAGACCTTGAGATAAAAGTAGAGATTTTAGTAATTTTGAATTTGAGAGGCTTAAGATGCTTAAAAGTGATTTTCAGAGTCTTTTGGAGCTTCGAGTATCGGAATGGAAATCCATCGATTCAATTAGTTTCATAATGTGGAATTTGATCTGTGAGAGTTGTCGATTTCTGATTCCGAGTCTTTTTGAAGATTTGAGGTCCTAAGTTGTGAATTTATATCCTTTGGGTTGACTTTGGTCAACATTCGGAGTTCAGATGCTCGAATCAAAATTCTGAGAGTTCTGTTGGATTCGGGGGATGATTTTAGGACTAGGGGTGGTCTTGATTGATTTTTCAGAGGTCTCGAGCTCATTTTGACCTTTTTGAGCGTTTGTTAGTTTCTTGTGATTTTCACGAATGTCGGGTCAAGAAGACCTCGAATTCGTGTTGTGACGGTTTCATTGAGTTCAGAATGTTGAGTATAATTGATTTACACATTTGATTTGTGTGTATGGGGTTCCGAACAAATCCCGAGGGTCGATTTGATGTTTGAGAGTTGGCTGAGTTTTACTGGTGTTGCAGGCCTCGCTTTTGTGAAGGTCCTGTCTCTTAAGAAACCTTTGCTTAAGCGGCCCTCGCTTTTGCGAAGGAGGGATCGCTTTTACGAAGCCCATATCTTTAGCGGGGTTCACTTTGCGACATCAAAGAGTGGTTTTGACCTGCAAATTCGAGGTTTAAGCCTATTTCACCATTTTTGAGCTTGGGATAACCTTGGTGGCAATTTTTGAAGGGATTTTCTGTGCTAGATCATTTGGATAAGCCTTTTTGATCCTAAACCTTCGTTTTCCATTGATTAGTTATGAGTTTAACATCAAAATATGAGATTTTGATCGGTGAATGTGGAGGTTTTCATGAACTCAAGTTTTTAAACTAATATGGTGATTTTGAAGTGGTTTTAATCCCCTTTTCAAAATGGTTTTCTCAAATGAGTTCCTAAAGCCTTGAGTAATGTTTTCAAGTATTAATTTCTGGATTCAAATCTTCTTTTTCAAATTGGGGTTTGTGTTAATTGACCCACTTTTCAAGAAAATTGGTGTGGGTTTTGTGATTTCCGGTAGATGATTGTGAATACTTGATCATTTTAGATTGTGTGGTATTGGAAGTGACTCGGAAAGGGAAGACTCAACTCTTGGAGTGATTAATTGATTGAATTGAGGCAAGTGATCTCTTAAACTTTGCAATTTGGTTGAGTTGTGTATTTCTCTTCATTGTCTATGTGTTGGGAGTAATCGGGAATGAGGTGAAGGGATATTTTGTTCCACTTGATTAATGCTAACCAACAAAAAGGGGGAAAATGAAAAGGCTTCTTGATGATAATAACAATTGTAAATTGTCTTATTGTGACCCCTATTTGATTGATGAAATGTTGATAGCATGAAAGTGTCTATGAAATGTTGTGACCCCTATGTCTTATTGTCTCTTCCGTATGGTGTGATATTGCTTGTGTGCATTGATTGTGAACACTGTGATGAAACATGTTATGATTATCATGCCGAGGTCTTTACCGGCAAGTGTTATGATGCCGAGGTCTTTACCGGCAAGTGTTATGATGCCGAGGCCTTTACCGTCAAGTGCTATGATATCGAGGTCTTCATCAGCAAGTGTTATTTTGTGATAAAAGCCGAATGGAAATGATTTTGGCTAGTGATGTAAATGCTGAAGGGAAATGATTCCGGCAAGTGTTTAATGTGAAAGCAAAAGGGAAATGGTTCCGACAAGTGCTATTTTGTGATAAAAGCCGAAGGTAAATGGTTTCGGCTAGTGATATAAATGTCGAAGGAAAATGGTTCCGGCAAGTGAAATAATGTGAAAGTTGAAGGAAAATGGTTCCGGCTTGTGACATTGAGCCAAAGGGAAATGGTTCCGGCCAATGTTGACTTGTGATCAATCTACTTGATGCATACACTTAACTTGTTTGATGCATATGATTGAGCTATTTGGTGTGGTTTGAATTTGTTTGTTTGATATGTGAGCTGAACTTGTTGCTATGTGGGCTTGAAATGCCTTTACATGAGTGTAAGTGACTTGATGTCTACCGATTGTTGAAATATGACTATTGATCCTGATCTTGAGCCTTGAGACCTGTTTATTGTAGAACTGTTAGGTTGGGCTATTTTCTGTGCAGGTTGTAGTTTGTGGAGGTTCGGTTGGGATAAAAAGGAGTATTCGATTTAGCTAGGTTGCCTAGTTTATTAGGTTGCTTGTTGGGTACCGTGTTGGTAGTACTCACTCATTACTTCTACACTTATGTAGGTTCCGAGCCCGGACTTGTGTGATCTCTTTTCTCTTGATCTTTGAGGCTTGTCAAGGATTGAAGAGGTAATTTCTTGTACTTGGTCAGGCCCTTCTCTTTCCTTTTTCTTTAAGCTTTGTTCTACTTGAGAAATAAAGACTGAGACTTGTATTTATCTTTCAAACTCTGTATTTACTTTAAAGGCTTGTACACGTGACAACCAGGTTTTGGGGTGTTGTTTAGAATGAATAAGTTTTCCGCCTTTGTCTTGTTCTTGCTTTATTTATTTCTACTCTTCTTTCATTTTCATTGGGTTGAGGCTGACTTGTCTTGGTGGGAAGGGACAAGTGTCATCACATCCATTTTTAGGTCGTGACAAGGTCCTAAAAGACTAAACCACAATAATCCAAAAAGTAAATATCTAAAAATAAAAAATATATAAAAATCTAGAACCAAAAAATGAAAGAGGTGCGGCTGTCTCTTAATCAACTATAGTTCAACTATAATAGTGTATGCAAAATGTGAAGACACGTGACATGTATTCATTTGATTGATGAAAATATCGGGAAGTGATTAAGTTCTAATCATCTTTTTCCTCTTTTAGCTTTTTTCCTTTTTACCCATAACTCTAAATAACTTACTCTTCTTCCTTCTTCCTATATGTTATTGTTTATCTCTTATGTATGTCAACTTTGGAGGGATCCTTATTAGTATCCGCATGTGCACTTATACCTGCAATTCTATTCCAAATGTCTCTACGCATGTAATTTATTATATTTTATTGGGGTTAATTGAAATTTGTAAGCTGTTCTTGTTCATTTTTAGAATGAAATTTTTTTTTTAAAGAAAAATCGATTAGTATATATTTGTTAATATGCAAATTTCATCACTACAACCAGCCTAAAATTAATTAAAAACCACAAATACTGAATACAAACGACGCATTATACTTCAAAGGCCAAATACACTATACTTTAAAGAACAATATATCTGAAAAGGTAAAGTTTTATTTAACTTTAAAGTTTTTTTAAAAAAATAATGAGGATTTGAATGTGATCTAAAATGGAAGAAGTCGATTTGAATGTTAACTAAAACGGAAGAAGTTGTAGTAAATCTAAATGAGAAAAAATTATGAGGAAAAAGTATAGAAAGCATAATACCTGGATGGGTCAAGGATTTTTGTGCGGCCTTTTTTACAACTTCAGAGTCTGTGAACACAACTTTAAATTGTGTTCACTACTGCCCTAGGTACATTGTATTGTATTCAAATTTCACAACTTACCAACAAATGTTAAAGGTAAATAACTTGGTGTTGACATATTTACATATATTTTGAACACCAAAACAAAGGGATTTACCTTATGCAAAATCATCAGGAAAATTTGAATCATCATTTGACTTCAGTGTAGTTGAAGGCGATGGAGAACCTTCTTGGCACATTTCAACTCTAAAAAATTTTGTGTTATGTTCTAATTAATCAATTTGGTTTCCCATCTAATCAATTGTTTGGAGTTATTGGTTTGCATTTGTTGATGAAGATTCAGTATAAATTAATTTATAAGTGGTGGTGGTTTGTTTTGTATTGGTTGCGGCCTACCCATCAATCCATCTATTCTGCGAGAGAGAAGGGGAGAAATGGCAAAATTGTGAGGAAAGGAAAAGAAGAAAAGGAGATCTGCCTGGTGTAAGGTAGAAAAGAATGGAACTCTAACTAAGAGGGCTTAAAAGAAGCAACCGTTTTCATTTTGGCTAGATAGGTGGCTCCCAAACCATAGAACAATTAGGGATATGATTCATGATCCACTATCCATGAAAGAATCTACCATGATGGTGAACGATGTAGTCACCAATAATGGTATTTGGGATTTAGGAAAACTATCTTGTGAACTGCCTAAAAAGATCATAAATCTCATAAACTATACTTATATATCCCAAAATTTAGGTAATCCTGATAAACCAAGTTGGTTTTATGATAAAAAGGTATCCTGACTACCAACTCAGTTTATCATCTACTTAAAAAGGATAAAATCGTTCTTTCAGGCCAGACCCAAAATTTCAATTGGATCTGAAAGCTACGGTGTCCAAATAAAATTAAAATTTTCCTGTGGCTATGCAAACATGAAAGACTACCTACTTGTAACTACTAGAGCTCAATAGTAATAGACATAAATAAAAATTGTTATTACTACAATATACCAGAAATCACAAAACATATTTTTTTTAGAATGCCCCAACGTAAGAAAGCTTTGGGGAAATATGTGAACATTTACATCATTAAAATTTTTATCAACAACCCCGATACGCATTGGTTGGACTTTCTAAAAGACCTTAACATCACGATAAAAAAACAACTACTATGATGTGATGTTTTTCTTTTTATATGTTTATTTTGTTGTGCAGAAATGATAACTATTATAATAACACAAAAAATAACATTTAAATGAATACTCCTTTTAACAATGTTATGTAGTACATGTATTTAACAAGGAAAAAATCATAAAGTGAACAAACCCAAAATTGTACATGTACAATGGAAGCCTCCATTCAATGGATACAAGTTGAATACTAATGGCTCATCTTATGGAAACCCAGGAAAGGGAGGAATTTGAGGAGTAATCAGAGACAAAAACGACAACTGGATTGTTGTATATATGGGTAACATATATGACACAAAAATCACCAAAGCTGAAATTATGGCGCTGCTAAAATGCCTTGATATTGCTCTCTCAAATGGGTTAATACCATTGGAAATCAATATGGACTCCACAGAAGTCATTAATTTGATTGCAACTAACCACCCATCTTATATCAATGTTTTGAATGATTGTAGGGCATTACTTCACCAACTAGGGAACCCCCTCATCCAGCATAGCTTTCGGGAAGAAAATCAAGTAGCAGATACATTAGCTAAAGAGGGATCTAAGATGCAACAAGCAAATTCTTTTGTGCAAAGGACAGTTCTGCCGTTGTTTGTACTTTGTAAGGTGGAAGCAGATAAAGTAGAAACTCATATTGTTAGGTTGAAAAGGGCTCTAATAGATTCTTGAAATTGTAATAACGATGAAACCTCCCCTGAAAATAGCTCTAGCAGACTAGCTGCCATGCTACTCCCTTGTAATAATGCATATTAGTTTCAATTAATATATGATAACGCTCAACCACACCTCTTACGATTCAAAGTGTGGGCGGTCGCTAGCAAGTATAAACCTAACGAAGAGTTGGGGTCGATCCCATGAGGAACATTGTGTAGGCGATTGAAGAAATTAAGAATTACAAGCTACTAGTTTGAATCCGAAATGAAAGATACAATTATAATAAGAAAATATTTCAAGTAACGAGTTAGGATAGGGGATAGAGGAGAACAAGGAACAAAACCTTTTCGAACAAGATTACCAAAGGGATTTGGGAATGGGAAATCAATTAAAACCCATACTATCCATTGCAATCTACCTTCATACAATCTCAATTAATCATGGAAAAATCATATATGCCTTGGAATCTAAATTACTCACCAATTTCTTTCAAATATAGACAAGCATTTCTTAATTAGCTCTTTCGAACGCAATCAAGTGGCAACACAAGCAATCCAATTAAAGGCAATGCAAGAATTCACTATTTCTAGCAACAATCCGACAAATGAATTGTTAAACCTCAAATATTGCACCAATCAACCTTTCCCAATCTCAATTGACTCTAACAAGCTCAATCAAAGTAAATGGGCAAGTCCAATGAGTGATCAATTCCAATGGAAATCAATTAAAGCATGAAATTGATTGGATAGTCAAAGACCCATTTCATAAATGATAAAGCATTCAACTAATTACAAAAGCACAAGGTAGAAATCAAAAACCCAAATATTGATTGTGCCTAACATAGTATCCAAATCACCAAACAACAATTAACACCTAGGATTCAACAATACAAAGCAAAGAGTTGAAGAAGGAATGAAAAATAATTACAAATCAAGCTCACAATCTTCACTCTAATGGAGTTTGTTGAGGAATCTTGCTCTCAAAGCTAAGTCCAAGCCTCAATCTCTATCCCTTTTGGTTGGTTCTTCAATGATCAATAATCTCTCTAATTGTCCCTTTCTCATCTATCTTCAAAATGGTTGTGTTTCAGTGTATATGATGAATTAGGGTCAAAATGTGAAATTCTAAATCTGCCCAGACGCCAGTCACATTTCTTCTCCGCGTTCGCGAAGGTCAGCGTAATTGCACTCCGCATTCGCGGAGTAAGCACCTCGTTCGCGGTACTCAGAAAAATTGTACTGCGCGTTCACAGAGAATGTCCCGCGTTCGCGGTTCATATCTGGCTAGAGCTCCGCGGTCACGCCCAGGTCTCCGTGTTCGCACTTCATAAACAGGCAAAGATCCGCGTTCGCGGAGAGTACTTCACTGCCAACTCCAATTTCTCTGTTTTCAGCTCTATTTTGCCCCGATTTCCATTCCTTTCCATCAAAACTCCTTTGTAACCAACATGTACCTGAAACAACCATATTCAAAGGAAAATTAGTCTCTTTCTCAACTTGAGTGCCACAAAATCATAAGAAAAGGACTCCAAATGAGTGAAAATCACCCACTCATCAACACCCCCAACTTAGAAACTTTGCTTGTCCTCAAGCAAAACAAAATCACAAGCAAAAGAGGCAATCAAGTTAAGCACAACACACTTTCATTTCAACTAAGGGTCATGATCATGACTTTGGTTGGTGCTAACAAATAGTCCTCAAGCAATCTTTTCACAACCTCAACCCCTCATTCTTATGGAACATGTTTCAAAAATCCAAGAATCATTAAGTGACAACAACTCAAACTCAAGAAATGACTCAACTCTATAGCACTTTTACATACTCACTTGATGCAATTAGGAATTTTCAAGATCACCACTCAATCAGTTTACATGCCCTCGCTAGAAAAGAAATGTCCCAAAACACTCAAAAAGTATTTACAAAACGCGGGACAAAAGCACAAACACTTACATTCACACTCACAATAAACATCTCATGAACACAAATGCCACACCATAGGCTTGCCCTTATTTTCAATCAACATTAACTCAACTTCATTTGGTTAGAAATCACAAAGGACTTTGTTAAGCATGTAATGTCGGCTTAGGGAAGGTTAGGATATCATTTAGGTACAAGTGACTACACCCTCCTTGAACACTACTCAACAATTCATCATTTTCCAACTTTTCACTTTTTCTTCACTTTCCAAACCAAAGCACAATTTACCTTTTTGTTTTCTTAATTTCACTCTAGATGCCCCACTTGCAACCATTTTCCACTTTTGGAGGATTCACGATTCTTTTATTCACTTTCGTTTTCACAACTTTTTCTTCCTTTTTGACTTTTTCCTCCATTCATCCTGCTCTTTTTTTTATTATTTATAACAAGCACTTATGTGATAGGCATCCCTTCTATGAATTTCCCATAACACCCCCAACTTAGGCTTTTAGCCCCAACTTTCACAACATCAAGTTCAAGGAGGGAAGGGTTCAAGAGAGGAATGTATTTTCAAATGGCTAAGACTTGTAACAAGGTTGCCAATAAAAAGGAATTAGGCTCAAAGGGGACAACTAAGGATGCATTTAGTGCAAAGGTGGGATTTTTAGGCTAAGTGGACTTCAAGAACCATCAAAGAGAGCCTAAAATCATATTTCCAACCCAACTCAATCAAGACCAACCGGGCAAGTTCTAGGTGGAACTAGCAAACACAAGGCATTATTCAACAACTCACCACATATGGCATGCAAATCATTCAAGATGGCTCAAAATCTTATTTCCCTTTCAACATGCAAGTGGCATTGAACATTTAAACCGACAACGAATCAAGAGTCACAAGAGTTATCACAAAATCATTCCAAACATGCTCAATTTTCAAAACGGAGGGGTATGTTCAAAATATTTTTCACATGCAAGACTATATTCTTAGTCAAACAAGCCACAACCTCCCAAAAAGAAAAGACGAATTCACCCTTAAGAAAGTCGTCAACCAATCCATCATTGGGCAAACGCATACATCTATTCGGGACCGGCTACTCAGACTTCACCACACAACCACAATGGCTACTCAGACTTCACCACACAACAACAATGGCTACTCATACTTCACCACACAACAACCATGGCTACTCAGACTTCACCACACAACCACAATGGCTACTCAGACTTCACCACACAACAACCAACTGCGCTTTACCCTAAAGAAAGTCGTCACTCTATCCATCATAGGGCATCACCAATCTACAACACCATCACACAACAAAATAATCAAAATAAAGAAGCTATCAAAAGCAATAAGAACTACTAATAAAGCAAAAACAACTAATCCAACAAAATCCACAATTAAGCTCCAAAAGCCCGACAAGGGCACATCATCCATAAAACAAAACAAGCATCCACAACATAATAAAAATAACCGACAGAACAATCCCAAACATCCAAAACAGGAAATACAAAACAAGAGTCAAAAGGGAGGCACCCCCAATTGAAAATCACACTGTGTCCTCACAGTACAAATATCAAAATAGAATACGAGGGGCTCCCTGAAATGCAATCACTCCGAGCTCTCATCGGAGGGGAAGGACAAGTCCTTGTCATCTGATGGACTACTACCGCATAAGCTCCGAAGCTTCCCCTTCATCTTGCTCAAGAACCTACTCTTCCTCTTCTCATGCTCTCTGAAGGTCCTCTGTCGCTGCTCGCCCATTGCATTTAGGCAATCTTCAGCTTCCAAAAAAATTTCCAAACCTCCATTTTGAAGATAGTTCACCCCAAACTTCAATCCCAAGTGCATTTTTTCTTCCAACCCTGCTCAAAACAATGTTGAATACTTTGCAATCAAGAGGATTAGTCAAAAATAAAATTCTAATCTAACCTAAAAATTAAAGAAAACTCAAAATTAACTAAAAATTAAAATTTTGGATACTGATGGGTTGCCTCCGATCAAGCGCACAACTTAACGTCGCGGTGCGACGCTTGTTGCATCACCCTTTATGTTTCCACTTCGAGGCGATGTACCTTCTCCCCAACTTCAAATCATTTTCTCTTCGAAGCATATGGGGACTATCGGAGAGCATCACACATTTCACTCGATCTCTCCACTTCGAAGACTTGAATTTCTTGCCCAACTTCACATCATTTTTTCATGGAGGGACATTGGGAAATAGTGATAGGGTCACTAGGCCATTCAAACACCGAACCTCATAAATCTTGGCCCTCAAGTGCATGACACCATCACTTTCCAATGAATTAGAGTTGCCATATATGATCTTTTTTGCTTTTTCTTGCAACTCTAATATCATTGCTTTGATATTGGCATCTTGGAATTTTATTGGTTTGGCTTGGTTGCATATACCCAAGATTTCATCAACATCTAACACAACCCCTTTTTCTTGACACTTCAACTCCTACGCTTTACTTTTGACCATTTGATGAGGAGCCTTACGTACTCCAATTGTTGATCTTGCATTGGTCTTCAAAGTAGCAATTTCAAACTCAAGTTGGATCATTTCATGGAACCTAGCTAGGTGCAAGTTGCAGAACTCATCCCTCATTTGGAACATTAGATCCCTTAGCCTCTCACCCTTTTCAAGCCGTTGAGACAAGTACAAGAGCCAAGATTGACTCACAACACCCATCTCTTCGCATGTCATTTCATCTAAGGAGGCATCCAAACAACTATTCCCAACATGAAGTCTTCCACAACAAGGCCATGGGTCATCAACGTAGGGCTTGCAATCACCAAACCTTGTTCCTTAACAAGAAACCATAAAAGCAAACAAAAACAAAACAAAGAAAACAACTATTCACAATTTGGATAGAAACTAGTAAACTATAAATTCTAAATTAATTCAATACGCCAAATTGTTCCCTGGCAATGGCGCCATTTTTGATATCGCTCAAATACACCTATCACAATTCAAGATATAGGCGGTCGCTAGCTGTTGACACACAATTTTGACCGACCTTTAACCCTTTTTTTTAACACTTTAACAATACTCTCTACTCTCAAAACATAAAAAAGAGCTTTTGAAAAAGAAAGGTGCTCCTTTGCTTGGTTTGCTGTGTCCGGGTCGAATATTTGGATTGAGCTTGTCTTCTTTGCTGATTAAATTTTCTGCTTAACTGGTTGGTGTTCCTACTTAAGCTTCTTTGTTTTGCATTACGGTATCATTCATCTAATATAATATGATAAATAAAGGAAGCATTCGGTTTAGTCTCCGTTCTGCCTCTCTCTTTATGATGTGATATTTGTTGTTGTTCGCCTCCAAATAAGTTCTTGTATGTATGATAATTCTGCATGTATATTTAGTCTTACTATATAATTGTTTTAACTTGCCCTTATGTATTATATGCATGTTGGTATCTATGTTCATTCTAACAGGTTTTGAACACTAGAGTTCAAGACATGAAGAGTCGCCTGTGATGGGTTCCGGACAGGATTAGTGCTTTTTTTTGTTTTGGATTTGTATTTATTATTATTCCTTTTATTCGATTTATAATATTTTGTAAACTCTAACACTATATGAAATAATTTGGGGGATGGTCTAAGGGGGAGGGGATCTACGTGCTACTTGTTACTTTTTCGCAACCTATTTATTGTTAGAAAGCATGCCTATAGGACCATGACTATTTTATTTGTTGGTGTTCTAATAACCTCCATATAAAATCTGACTAAAATAAAATCAACTTACTATCAATATTAATCACTTCGTTAGTCTTGTCTAACCATGTTCTAAAGTTGAGCATGTATTGAATATTCTAATTGCCCGTTATGATTGAAGGATTTGCATGACCACTTTCCTCATTATGTTAATAACTAAAATAATGTTTATTTGTTCTTTGTAATAAACAAAATGAATAGATGTTCAACAATTTAGTTGTCACCAGCATGCCTGTCCGCTCAATAGATATCCTGCTCATAGGAAATAAATATTTTTGCAGTGTTAAAACTGAATGAAAATCATGTCAACCTCTATTAGATATTTTGCAACATAGTAGTTCTGGCATATTATTCGATGAATGTTTCAGCATATTGTAGAAATCAGGCATATAGGATTAAATCTCATTTTATCTTTACTTAGAAACCATGCCTATAGGATCTAATAAATAGGTTCAATATGTTAATCATAGTAAATTCATTGTGTTAATTGACTAGCTTTATTAATCATGCTTTAATAATTTTAGTATATTAACTAATCAGTTTAAAATTAATCAGATTTTAATAATTGCAACATGACAATCAGACAGATGTTATCTAGATTTTAGCAACTCTAACATATTAATAAAACCTGCCAGTATGTTTAAAATCAGATTCTACTTATGTTAGTTAATTAGTGGTAGTTTAATCACTTACGAGCGTCTCACATAGAAATCATGTTCTAGGGATAAGTATTTTAGTATGTTATTAAAATGCTATAAAATTGAGTTGATTAATAACTGCCAGCATGTCTAGTAAATATTTCTTAAGCTGTTTGAATGATTATTCCGGCGTTAATTAGTTTAATTAATCAGTCTTGTAATCTAATGTCAATAATTTTCAGCACGTTAATAAAATACTAAAAAAAAAAGGACTTGTTTGTTCACTGTGCCTAATAGTTAATTCTGAAATCTGTTTCCATAATTTCAGCATGCCCCTTTGCCTGTTAATAGTTAAGTCAGTCCATTAATAACCATTTTAAAATCTCATAACTTATTTGTTTTGGCTATTGATCGGCCTTGCCTGCACAATAATAATTAATTTCTACGCACCTAAAATAATCTAACAACCTTTTCTGCATGCTGATTCTAAAGTCTGCTCGTGTTAGATTAAAATCAAGTCAAATCAAGCTGCGCCTTATATTTTCTCACCTGATTAATATTAATTGGACTGTCGTTATGCTGCCTGTTTTTATATTTGCACACACTTCGCATGATATCCTTTCATTTTATTTGTGTTTGCAAGCATGATAATTAAAACCTAGAGGCTAACTGGAGATTTTACATGCTAAATGTTGTACAATCTGTTCTTGCTTGACGCTTAGAGAGTCCTTTAGGTAACTTATATTTTATTTAAGTCTAAAACTACCATTTTAGTTAAGTCCAATGCCTCTTGGACTTTAAGTTGGGACGCTAGACATCTCTTAGGACGTTAGTTTTATAATTTCTTTTAGATCGCCTTAGGCTTTAAATATTAAATGAACCTTAGAAAAGGGAGGGTAGGGGTATTTAGGCCCTTTGGAAATGATGAAAGGCGACTCGAGCAAAAAGTCGACAAACGAAAAAAAATATATGAATTTGTCTTGGCATACCGAGCAAAGCCGAGTACTGATCCAAAAAGGGCAATTTTAAATCTAGGTTTTCCGATTTCCTTCTTTTTCTTTTCTCTTTCTTTTCCTTTTCTTTTATTATGTGTTTTATTTGGGTAGTTTAAAATTAGTTAAAAAATATCTTTCCTATATCTAATGGTGCATTTTCTGTCTTCTCGCTTATCTTCTTTTATTTGTCTATGTTTAATTAATGTTCATTTATTTTTATCACTTAGTTTAACTTAAATTCATAAAAAATTAGACCTTATTTGACAATTTGTAACCCCCACATGAAAATATGAGATACGGCCGAGACCCACCTTTTGTGGACCTCGAGGGGTGCTTAACACCTTCCCCTTGAGGTAATTTGAACCCTTACCCGATCTCTGGTCCGCAAACCCATTAGATAAAATTAGTTAGGTTAGATAGGTGCCCTAACACATCTTGAATTCGTTAGGTGGCGACTCTTCTTTAATCAAAACCCAAAAGAGTTGTTAGGTCGTGCACTCAGCCTGTTTCGCGAAGAAATGGGGCGCGACACTAGCAATATAAACCCAACGAGCAGTTGGGGTCGATCCCGCGAGGAACAATGTGCAAGGCGATTGAAGAAACAAAGAATTAATAGCTACTAGTTTCAACCCGAAATAAAGAATCATATATATATAAAGGAGAAACATAGACAAGGTGACGTGGCACCTCTCTATGGCCTCCATTCCTATTTATCTTTTTTCTCCTTTTTTTCTTCATTTCTTTTCATTAAATAATTTGTTTATTAATTAAAAAATTCAACCATATTTACTATTCTAATTATATCTAATAAGTTATAGAAAAAACCTCCACCTATTTGCATTCCCTACTTAAATAATATGTCTCTTCAACTCCTTTCTAACTATTCTCATGATTTACACAATCTATAAATAACAATTATCTATGGAGATATTGAATGTTCATTTTCATTTTCTCATTCTTTCTTTTTATTAGTATAGTTTTTCCTCTTTTTAAAAAAAATTTCTCATCTTTTTCATCAATTATGTACTTAATAGTGTCACAATATGGTATGGAGATATTGAATGTTCATTTTCATTTTCTCATTCTTTCTTTTTATTAGTATAGTTTTTCCTCTTTTTTAAAAAAATTTCTCATCTTTTTCATCAATTATGTACTTAATAGTGTCACCATATGGTCTTCATTTTGATAAAGATCATAGATATATTCTTCAAAAATTCATCACAAAGATCATAGATATATTCTTCAAGATTCATCACACAGATGTTTACATTAGTTTGGTGCAAGTTCATCAAAATGAAGAAGGAAGCTTAGTTATCTTGAAAGATTTCATCAAGAGAGATGGTCATAATAATACAAAAGTTTGAATGGTTTCTAAATATTTTGAAGATTCGTTCATGTATTGTTTTGATTTCAATTAATATTATTCTATTCTTTTTTATTTTATTTTGATTAGATATATAATTTTCTTTTATTCAGCAAAAATTAAATTAAAATTATGAAACTCTACTAACCAACATATTATAAAGCTCAATTAGCATTTTTTTACTTATTTAACTTTGTTCTTCTTCTTCTTCTTATTAAGTGTATGAATGAAGATGAAAAGTTATACGGTTTTATTTTTGTGTATATCTGTTTGCCAATTTCTAATTAATATTTTAAATTTTTGTCATGGTTGAAAGATATAATATTACCCATGATACATTTCTTATAGCTATTACATATTGTTGCCCCTAAAAATATATGATATGGTTTATCATATTAAAAAACAGTCACAGAATAAATAAACAAATAAATAAATCATCCTTTTAGTATTTTTAAAACTTTTAATCAATAAACAAATTATTATTATTTAATGAAAATAATGAAGAAAAAATTCCCAGTTTCATATTGTAAAATCTCAAAAGTCAACTCATTTTCCCCTCTTAATCACATTAATTATATTAAAACTAAAAAAATACTATTTCTGTAACTTCTCTTAATTATTGTAAAAAAAATAATTTTAAATTTCCTTATTTAATTCTTCCAATAACATATTATGTAGTATGCTCGGATACATAAAATATTTTTCTTTATGATATTATAAATAAGATGTACATATATAATAAAAAACATTTTATAGTTCTACTATAATAAATGTGCATATGTGATTAATCTGTATTTAACTTATAATTATTTAAACCAAAAATAATTTATCTTAAAATTTTCAAATTAAAGAAGGAGTTATCTTTTGAATAGTTATTATCATGTATTAATTTTTTTTTGGTGATGACTACAATAATAATTAGCTTAACGTTATAAAACTCTTTTATTGTTCTACATGTTTTAGGGATAAATATTGATTCAACTCTTGGTATACCTTTATATAACTTGACACTTTATGTATTCTCAAAAATTTAATATTTTGTCACTATATGATAGTCTTTATATAATCAAAAACATAAGTAACACATCAAATTACTAATGACATCATGACTTCTTATAAATATACATTTTATTTTTTATGTTATGTTTTTCAATTCTTTTATTTTCTATTGCAAAGTATGATCTCCGATGTAATGTTATATAATCAACTTAATTTCTTTTTCTTGAGATGTTTTTTTCAATAGATATTATATAAAAATTAAAGTTGAATTATGTGATCCTTGAATACTAATAAATTATATGCAATGCACATACACATTAGATTAATCTCAATACGAAAAATCAAATATCAAAGAAAGCCAAACAAAAAGAAGATGATCTCACTAACTTCTTAATTTCATGTATAACTATGTTGAAACATAATTCAAGTATATTTTCTTACTTTTATGCATCACAAATATATTTTAAATAATTTTTTATTACAAATCAAGTGATTTATACATAAACAAAGTCATGTAATTTATAATGAATTAAATTTAATGTTACTATGATTGAACTAACATTATTGTTATAAAATTAATTGAATTTAATAAGAAACTACGATAATCTATTTATTAAAAAAATTTCAGATTAACATTTTATGTTTTTTTTCTTTTTATCGGCAATTACGATTTGAAAATATCTCTCTGGCAATTTTTTGAACAAACAACATCAGGACCGTGACTCGATTTGTATTTTTTTTTATACACTATTTTTTAAAGAATAGTCAATTAAGGATATCAGTTATTCATAAAACATATTTAATTCCGCGCGAAGCGCGGATGAGTACACTAGTACAATTATAATAAGGAGATTTCAAGTAACAATTTAGGATGAGGGATAGAGAAGAACAAGGAATAAAGCCTTTTCAAGCAAAGATACCGAAGGAATTTGGGAATGGGAAATCAATCAACACTCATACGATCCATTACAAATTAGCATCATACAATCTCAACTAATCATGGATAAAATCATATATGCCGTGGAATCTAAATTATCTACCTAATTCAATCAAACCTAGGCAAAAAATTTCTCAATTGGCTCTTTCGAACCCAATCAAGTGGCAACACAAGCAACCCAATTAAAGGCAATGCACGGATTCACTATTTCTAGCAACAATCCAACAAATGAGTAGTTACACCTCAAATTGTGCACCAATCAACCTTTCCCAACCTCAATTGACTATCACAAGCTCAATCAAAGTAAATGGGCAAGTCCTAGTAGTGATCAATTCCTTTGGAAAAGCAATTAAAGCATGAAATTGATTGGATAATCAAAGACCCATTTCATAAATGATAAAGGATTCAACTAATTACAAAAGCACAAGGTAGAAATCAAAAACCCAAATATTGATTATGTCTAACACAATATCCAAATCACCAAACAACAATTAACACCTAGAATTCAACAATACAAAGCAAAGAGTTGAAGTAAGGAATGAAAAATAATTACAAATCAAGCTCACAATCTTCACTCTAATGGTCTTTGTTGAGGAATCTTGCTCTCAAAGTTAAGCCCAAGCCTCAATCTTTATCCCTCTTGGTTGGTTCTTCAATGATCAATAATCTCTCTAATTCTCCCTCTCTGATATATCTTCAAAATGGCTATGTTTCAGTGTATATGGTGAATTAGGGTCAAAATGTGAAATTCCAAATCTGCCCAGACGCCAGTCACATTTCTTCTCTGTGTTTGCGGAGGTTAGCGTAATTGCACTCCGCGTTAGCGAAGAAAGCACCGTGTTCGCGGTACTCAGAAAAGTTGTACTCCGCGTTCGCGGTTCATAGCCGGCTAGAGCTCCGCGGTCGTGCCTAGACCTCCGCCGCGTTCGCAGAGAGTACTTTACTGCCAGCTCCAATTTCTCTGTTTTCAGCTCCAGTTTGCCCCAATTTCCATTGTTTTCCATCAAAACTCCTTTTTAACCAATATGTACCTGAAACAACCATATTCAAAGGAAAATTAGTCTCTTTCTCTACTTGAGTGCCACAAAATCATAAGAAAAAGACTCCAAATGAGTGAAAATCACCCACTCATCAATATATTATCTCCGTTTTACCAAAAAAAAAAAGTAAAAGAGATGACTACTCTGAATTTCCTCTATTGAATAATTTTTTTTAAAGGAAAAAGGAAAATGATAATTCCTGATCAGTGAGGACTGCCATGTAGGCCAGTCTAGAATCTACTTCTAACTAGTACTCACATGTCCAACTATCTAAATACAATTTATTCCTCGTTATGCTTTGGGGTGAATAATATCTTTGTCATTATATTATTAATTCAAAAATACCCTTCAATTTTTCAAATGGACCAAAAAGTCATTCTTCTAATAATTGTTCTAAAACAACAAAAAGGAGCTCACTTTTATCTGTGCATGTAGGAAATAAATCAAGAATCGGATTCCTAAGTAGTTTAGGATTCCTTACTAGTTTAGAATTTATTATTTATGGTATTTACTTATTTATGTTTAATTAGGATTTGTTAGTTTTATAATTTTTCCTACTCCTAGTTTACTTTGGTTGTTAGTCCTATAAATAGGGGTGCCTTATTACATATTTTCAATGTAGTGAGATATACATTCAATGTACAAAAATACAAGAGTCATTGAATTATTGAATAAAGCCTCTTACAAAATCATTGTTGGTCTTTCACTTGTGCATATATTATTACCTTGGATAATTTTATTTCCTTCAAATTGGTATCAGAGCTTTTGTCAGATCTTTATAAAAGTCTTGTGTGAAATCCTTATAAAAGCTTGTGTGAGATCCTTATAAAATTCTTGTGTGAGATTCAATCTATACAAAAGAATATGATATTCCATATTTATCCGAATGTCCCATTTTTGTGTTTGATGGCAAAAATAATTTTGAGAATTGGTATCAACAGATGAAGAATTTTTTCAAAACTGTTGGACTATGGTCCATTATTGATATTGGATTCGTGGATGCCCCAAAGGGCACAACATTGACTGGTGAATTTGCAAAAGAATTGGACAAAAGTAGAAAATTGGATTCTAAGGCACGATTTTACCTTGATAGAACGGTCAAATTGCATGTATGTAATAAAATATTACATGCTACGTCAGCAAAGGAGGCTTGGACAATTTTCACAAAAGCATATTGACGTGTTACAAATGTGAAGAGAGAAAAACTTCAAGAACTTTGGGAACAGTTTGAGTTGGCTTAGATGAAACCAACAGAATCAATCAAAGATTTTTTTACAAGAATTAAAGAAATTGTCGATGGTCTAAGGATAAATGGAGAAATATTAGAAGAAGTTAGAGTTATTGAAAAAAGATATTAAATTCTCTAAGTTTAGAGTATCAGACAAAGAAAACAAATATTGAGTCTACCCGAAATATGAATACCTTGAGACTTGATGATCTAGAAGATAATTGGTGATATATGAGATGCATCTTAATCAACTAACAGATGTGATAGAGGAGGAGTTATTGCAAAGAAAAGATGATCAATCAAAAGAAAAAGAAGAGACATCAGATCTGATAGAAATAAATGAAGAAGACCAAAGAAAGGACGATCAATTAAAAGAAAAAGAAGAATCATTAAATCTGGCAGAAATATATGAAGAAGATCAGAGTTTTAAAATTGTGGAGAAAGGAAAGGAAGATCGGAGTTTAAAAATTGTGGAGAAAGGAAGGGAAGATAAAGGTAATTTTCATTGTAGTATAGATGTCTTTGATTGCAAAAAGGACTCCAATAGTGGTCAATCTAATAAGTCAATAATTTTTGGAATGACTAAAAATGATAGTTTGGTTGAAACTAATGTTGCTTCGATAGAGATTAGTAATTTAAGCCACGAGACATGTAATAGACATGATTGGTCTATGCAAAGTAAAGCTATTGGAAAAGAAATTGAAATACTCACTATTGTCTCACAAGAAAAATTAGTTGAAGCTTTTGAAGATGAAGCTGGTAATAAAAGAAGCAAAAGTGTTCACCAAGAGCAAGCTTTTGATGATCTACTCAAAATTGAAGCAAAAAAAGTTCTAGATCCGCAATTGAAGTGCATGACTATGCATAGTGAAGATACAATCAACTCTGAATCATTACTCAAAATTATAGGTTTCGAAGAACATGAAAAACTATTTGTTGAAGATACTACTCTACCACATACACAATCAATTGAAGTTGAATGGATATACAAGACCAAGTACAAATCAATCGGAGAAGCAGACGATTTCAAGGCAAGAATAGTTATTCTAGAATACAAGAAAAGAAAAAAACATGATGATGATATTGTTAAAATATTAAATATGAAGAAAGTTAAGAAGAAAGCCAAATTGATCTTGAATTCTGCTGAAGAGAGATTGAAGTTGATCAAAGATGGCACACACGATTTTGTTGATGCTACATATTTCAGAAAGTTGAAGAAGATGCTAGGCATGGTCACATTTGAAGATCTTGATTTAAGGGAGGCTATGTAGAAAATAAACCAAGAATCGGATTCCTTACTAGTTTAGAATTTGTTATTTATGGTATTTACTTATTTATGTTTAATTAAGATTTGTTAGTTTTATAATTTCCTAGTCCTAGTTTACTTTGGTTGTTAGTCCTATAAATAGGGGTACCTTATTACATATTTTCAATGTAGTGAGATATACATTCAATGTACAAAAATACAAGAGTCATTGAATTATTGAATAAAGCCTCTTACAAAATTATTGTTGGGTCTTTCACTTGTGCATATATTATTATCTTGGGTAATTTTATTTCCTTCAGTGCACCATCGAAATGGAGCAATTTTACCTTTGTTTTTAAAAGAATTTTCTTGTGTTTTTTTGTTTTGGGGTGGGGTAGAATGGTGATGGTGGTTGAAGGTAAGAAATATAATAAGATAAAAAATAAATAGCATAAATAATTTGCATTTTAAAAAAAAAAAATAGAAAAATGTCATATAACCTTTTTTTTCTTCGGATATGGTACACAATAGGTATGAACAATTATTTCTCATTTATCATGTATCTTTTCTTAATAATTTTAAAAAATAAAATCGATTTTTATTATGTCTTGGATATGCTTTATCATTTATTTTGACTTTATATAAGTCGAGGACCACTATAATAGTTTTGGAAAAAAATAATTGAACAAACATAAACAATTAGGAGATGGTACTTAAAAATATGGAAAATGGTCATATTTGCCCTTGTACTTTCAGAAAAGAGTTATATTTGCCCTTCGTCATACTTTTTTGATATATTTACCCTTATCATTCAACTTTAGGCACACATTTGCCCTTTGGATGGTTAAGTCTCATGTCACCACTTTTGTCATCCTACGTAGTGCCTATATGGTACGCCTACATGGATATATATATATATATATATATATATATTATTTTTTATTTTTTTTAAAACTTTTTTTTTTAATTAAATTTTTTCTCTTAATTTAATTACAGTACCCACTCCAACCCCTCAAATACCTTTCACTGAGATCTCAAACAAATCTTCAAAACCTGAAAGCAATTTGAAAAAAAAACAGGAATTTTTTTTCTCGATTTTCACGGCTAATGAAATCGTGTTTCCCCAACAACCAACACCCACCACCCCACCACCCTACCCTCATCGGAACCCCCATTTCTGCAGTACTCCCAGATGACCTTCTTCTTAGATGTCTATCAAGGGTAACTCATTCTTCACTTCCTTCTTAGCCTTTAGTCTGTTTTCATTGGTCTCTGCTTCTTGATTCCCCCACTTTTCACCTTCTCCGGTATCGGCATAAGCTTTTACGACTTACCCTTTTCGCCGTTTCGATTTCTGATGGAGCCCTTTTCACGGCGAGTTACAGATTGACAATGATTGTTGATGCATATTTGTTGGATGAAATAAGTAGTAGGAGTTTGGGTTTTATGATTTAAATGGGTGAGTATAATATTGAGTTAGGTATAGTAATTAAATTAGAAATAAATTTTAAATGAAATACATATATATATCCATGTAGGCGTGCCATGTCAGCGCCACGTACGAGGACAAAAGTGGTGACATGAGACTTAACCATCCAAGGGTAAATGTGTTTCTAAAGTTGGATGGCAAGGGCAAATATATTAAAAAGTATGACGAAGGGCAAATATAACCCTTTTCCGTTAAAAATATTAGAAAAAACAAATAAATAAAAGACAAGACTTTATCTAAAGACCACACCAACGACGAAAACGAAAAAAAAAAAAAAACAGAAACCTTTTTCTGTTGATGTTCATGTAAAGAGTCTCCTCTTTCTCTTCCCTATTCATCGTTTATGGCTTCAATATAGCCCTAAAATTCATCTAACCCTAATACTCTTTCAACTTTTCTCACCCTCTAAACCTGCATAATGATGGAAATTTTCAAGTATTTCGGAGTTCGAGGCGATTAGAAGTAGGATTTCCTTAGATCTGGTTTGTCTTTTTGGTAAGAAATTTCTTGGTTATATGGTTTTATTTTGTTGCAAATTTTCATGGGTCAATTTGGAATTTTTGATGTGTTTTCCTGTATTTGGGTTTTGGTAAAACTTTTGGAGGGTTTTGTTTTTCTCGTATGGATCGGTTGTATTTATGTCTTTATGGTTTTATCTTTGATTGAAAATTTGGAAATTCAGGTTTGCTTTATAAGGGGAGAATGATTGCGTGTTGTAGATGGTGGCGAAAATAATTCTGATAATTTTCTGTCTTGTCATTGTGGATTAAGGATTTTGTGAGCTTTAAGTGGAATCTGATTTTGTCATAATTTATTGATTTTGTGAGGTTTAAGTGGAATCTGATTTTGTCATAATTTATTGGGGAGGAGCACAAAAAATGATATTTTTTTTCTAACTATATCCTTTTATTCCACTTCTTAACCGTGTTAGTTTAGTAGCCTACACATTACATTTATTAATATGTGATTTTTGCTAAGGCGACACTTATTTTGGGATGGAAGGAGTATTAATATAACTTGAGTGTTTTGAAGTGAGTATGAGAAAATTGGGCTTAAATGATGGTTGTAACAGTATAAGCATTTTGCTGTTTTTAACCCTTAAGTTATTGATAATATAGTGGTTATTTAACGAGTTTGAAGTGAATTTGGAAACAAAAGGAACTTGGTGAGCTTGGTTTTTACAGGTTAAGATTGGTGTTTTTCTATGTATTAAGGTTGGACGTTGTATTCCGGTTAGTTATCTATCAAATATGAAATTAACACTCTTAGTATGTTGATGGATGATGGAAATATAACATGAATAAGTGAAATGGATAGTTAACCATTATGAAATTCATGTGCTTGCGCTTATGTGCAATGTATTTATGCTTTGATGGGTATAAGGTTGCATATCGCTTTCCTTTTTTAAGATTTTCCTGCTGATATCTGTTTGGGATGTGGTCCTGCAGGTTAAATGTCTTGGTATTTCTTTCTGAATTATTATTGGGGGACATTTTGTCCACTTAATGGATGATGACCATTCCAATGGATAGTAATTTAGATCATTCATCTCGGGAGCAAGTTCAGCGCCTCTACAACAAGGTTGGTGTTTGCCTTATCTCCTTATTTCTTTTCCATTTCAATTGAGTGTTTATATATAAAAAATATTAGGCGTTCGTTTGTGTTGTGCTTTAGTTGTAAAGCTGCAAGTTGAACATCCATATAAAGAGAGCCATGTTTATTGGCTGTATAGCTGCGAGTTGTATCTATCTAGATCATCTTTTTGCACAAAGAGCAACTGTATATTTACTTGTTTAAAACATGTAATTGACATTTTTTTTCTTATCTTCATTTTTTTTATAAAGAATGTTGAATTGGAGAATAAACGGAGAAAAGCAGCACAAGCTAGAGTTCCTTCTGATCCAAGTGCATGGCAACAAATGCGAGAAAACTACGAAACTATCATCCTGGAGGATCATGTTTTCTCAGAACAACATGAAATAGAGTATGCCTTGTGGCAGATGCATTACAGGAGAATTGAGGAATTGCGGGCACACTTCAATGCTGCTGCAAATTCTAGTGGGCCAACCAATGGGAAGGTTCCCCCTACTAGTGGACCAGATCGCATCACAAAGATCCGAACACAGTTTAAAACTTTCCTTTCAGAAGCAACAGGTTTTTACCACGATTTGATGCTAAAAATTAGGGCCAAGTATGGTCTGCCACTGGGATATAACTCTGATGATCCAGAGAATCAGATTCCTTCCTCTAAAGATGGTAACAAGTCTGTGGAGTTGAAGAAAGGATTGATATCCTGCCATCGTTGTTTGATTTATCTTGGCGATCTTGCTCGGTACAAAGGTTTATATGGTGAGGGTGATTCTAAAGCTCGTGATTTTGCAGCTGCTTCGAGTTATTACCTGCAAGCTTCTTCACTTTGTCCTTCAAGTGGTAATCCTCATCATCAGGTATTTTTCGCAATCAAAGGGGAAGATGAATATTGATTAATCTTCATATAAAACGGTTTGTTTTCTGAGTGTTCTGGTTGTGATTGCTGATTGTCTTGTTTACTCAGCTCGCAATACTGGCTTCCTATTCCAATGATGAGCTGGTGGCTATTTATCGCTATTTTCGCAGTCTTGCAGTAGAAAGCCCTTTTGCCACTGCAAGGGATAACTTGATCATTGCATTTGAGAAGGTAACCAACCTATCTTTGAGGTGACCCCCTCCCTCCCCCGACCAACTTCTTTTGTAGGATCATGCCTACTAGGTTTGTTCAGTGCAGACTGTAGACTGAGATCTTGAGAGTGTAAGTAGTCTATGTTACTCATAGGCAGATGCAGGAAAAGGTTAAAAAGCAGCAGTTGTTTAGAGTGACTTGAATTATGTCATATATATCTATTCTACTTATAAGAAAAAGTCATATATATCTCTTCTGTGTGTCTGTTTTAGAACTGTGGCGATGCCATTGCAAACATCTTGTAGTAGTATGGTGCTTCTTGTGGTACATTACACTAAATGATTTTGGTAAAAGCTAATGATGTTGTACCATTACTGTTCTAATAGCGGACAGTATTGAAGTTTTATGCAAAAGCAAACCATAGACAGGTGGTGAAGTTGGCTTGTTGTTTGGAGAATTTTTAATTGTAATCTATATGCATAGAGCTGTACTATGCCCTGTATTATGCTCGTTACTTGTGGCCTTGTCAGAATATGCCTCTAGTAAAATTGTGACATACGTGTATCGTTTTTGTAATTCTGAACAATAGATTGGGGAGTAACTTTGATTTTTATATTTTAATGTGGTTTGGACAGAGTTTTTCCAGTATGTTTGATAGTGCAACCTTTACAAGAAGGTGCAGCTATTTTATTGTTATGTGGAGAACCTTTTCTTTCATTTTGATTGGAAAAGTTGAACTCTATTAATATGAATACATGTTAGCTATTAATATGAATCGCCAAGGAGGTGTGCAACCCATAAGTTTTGGGTTTTCCTTTAGCCCTAATGCAAAATATATTTAGTTATGTGAGATGGTATTGGTCCTTGTAAAATTTGTAAACAATGACTTCTGTTTCATCTTTCGGCAGAATCGTCAGTATTACACCCAGATGCTGGGGGATACTAAAGGTTCATCCACCAAGGCGGTACCTCCTCGCATGACTGGAAATGGAAGAGGCAAAGGAGAAACAAGGCAACCGATGAAAGATGATAAGGTTGAAGCAATCTCAGTCCAGGAAAAAGCTTCTAGTATGTCAGACATCTTCAAAACCTTCACCACGAGATATGTTCGACTGAATGGCATTCTTTTCACTCGCACTAGGTATTTTCCTGTCCATACTCTAATCGAATCTCTGCTATTTGGCTACAATATAACAATATGCTGATATTGTTCTTTTGCCATCTTTAACCAGCTTGGAGACTTTTGGAGAAGTGCAGTTGGTGGTTAAGAATGATCTGCTCGAGCTTCTCTCTTCTGGGCCTGATGAGAAGTATAATTTTGGTTCTGACGCTGCCGACTGTAGACTGGCTATTGTGAGGCTTGTGGCTATCCTGATATTCACTGTTCATAATGTGAACAGGGAAAGTGAAAATCAGTCATATGCTGAGATTTTACAAAGATCTGTTCTTCTACAGAATTCGTTTACTGCCGTTTTTGAGTTCATGGGTCATGTTGTTGAGAGATGTATCCAATTAAATGATCCCACAACAAGCTTCCTTTTGCCTGGTGTTTTGGTGTTTGTTGAGTGGTTGGCATGCCATCAAGATGTTGCACTTGGCAATGAACCAGAAGAGAAACAAACGACAGCTAGATCATTTTTCTGGAAGAACTGTATTGCTTTCTTTAATAAGCTATTGTCCAGCGGGTTCAAGTTTGTTGATGACGACAAGGATGAAACGTGCTTTTTCAATATGAGCAGGTATGATGAAGGAGAAAGCGGTAATCGCCTTGCATTGCCTGAGGATTTCGAACTGAGAGGATTTCTACCTCTTCTTCCGGCTCAACTTATCCTTGATTTTTCAAGGAAGCATTCTTTTGGTAGTGATGGTGGCATCAAAGAGAAGAAATCACGTCTCCAGAGGATAATAGCAGCAGGAAAGGCTCTTGCTAGTGTGGTCCGTGTTGGAGAGGAGGGAATATATTTTGACAGTACGGCAAAGAAATTCATCATTGGCATTGAGCCCCAAGTATCTGATGATTATGTACATGGTTGCACAATGGAAGTTCCTAAATTAAGTGGTATTGAGCGGGAGAATGCAGCTACCGGGCAGTTAACTGTAGGAGCTCTGCAGCCAAAGCAACAATTGTATGTGGAGTGTGAGGAAGAAGATGAGGTAATTGTCTTTAAGCCATCTGTGGCAGAAAAGCATGTGAATGGAAGCACTTCAAACATGATGACCACGGAAGTTCCTGTTTCTTGTGTTGGTGCTGCCAAGGTTCCTCCTGGCATTAGCATAGCCTCTGCTGGTCTAGGAAATGAGATGGGCCCATTTTCAGCTGCACTTGATGGATTGATCATGCCGAGTGTTTTACATGCAAGTGTAAGGCCACCCTCAACTATTGCCAATAACAGTGGCCAATATATGCAGCCTATTCAACCAAATACTTCAATGTGGTCTGTTCCACAGGGTGCTGTTATGAGTGGATTGGCTAGCTTGAACTTGATAGGAAATGATCTGACTATAAAATCTGAGTTGCAAGATCATTCAGGAGTGTTTCCACCTGCACCATATTCGATCCCTTTTCCACAGTCTGTCAATTTTAGCATAGCAAATAATATTCCTGCACAGGTTCCAGATGCTGCTATACCATCTAACTTCAGTTCACTTCCATCCTCAATAGCTGGTATTGACAGCATGTCAGTAAAGTCTCCATCAGTCATGTCAACAGGCATAAAGAAAAATCCAGTCAGCAGACCTGTTAGGCATCTGGGTCCACCTCCAGGCTTTGGTTCTATTCCTACCAAAGTCGCGGATGAATCTTCATCAGCCATGACTGTAAAGAATGAACATTCTCTTCCTCCTATGGATGACTATAGCTGGCTGGATGGATATCAGTTGTCTTCATCAAATCAGAGCATTGGTTTCAATAATTCCATTAATCATTCAACACAAAACTACCTCTCCGTGAGCAAGAGCAGTAGCTCAGTTGGGATGGTAAGTTTTCCTTTCCCTGGGAAACAGGTAAACTCCCTGCATGTACAATCAGGGAACCAGAAAGGTCGGGAGGACTACCAGATATCTGAACAATTAAAACTGTACCAGGAGCAACCTCAGCAAGTCAAGAGTGTAAATCAACAGTCTGTTGCACTGCCTCAGCAGCATCAAGGACAGTCTCTGTGGGAATGTCGTTTCTTTGTGTGATATGGATATGAGAGATTAGATGGTAAAATCCTTGTACCTTAAAGGAGAATTACCTTGAACAAATAAATAGCCCATGTCTTTTTCTTTCCTACCCATGTATTCATCTTTCTTACAGTTGGCTGCTCAAGTTTTTCCAGGTTGTTAACAGTTACTGTGGCGATGTCCAGCGGCCTGTTGCTAGGACGTTCAATCATCATATTTGCAGTATGGCCAAGGTTATTAAGTTTTTCTTGCAGCATGGATGGTCTTGGAGTGTTGCAGGCACTTGCTGTCGAGCAGGTATTGCCCTCCTTCCTCCTCCCTACTCCCTCCTCCCTCCTCCCATCT
Source organism: Solanum appendiculatum (assembly GCA_018342035.1). Lineage (NCBI taxonomy): Eukaryota > Viridiplantae > Streptophyta > Magnoliopsida > Solanales > Solanaceae > Solanum > Solanum appendiculatum. Next base: position 232,635 of record JAGDQO010002109.1, read on the forward strand.
CTCTCTGTTTCTCTTGGTCTTCCACTTTGCATTTGAGTGGACATACTTATGACAATTTTTTATGATTCATCCCGATGATACGGCCTTTTTGTCTGGGTAGCCTACTGAGAAAGTTCCCCCACTGTTTCCTTTTCTTCCTAGGCTAGTTTCTGTGAGCTTACTTAATAGTTGTATGCGTGGCTGGTTGTCTGTGGAAGCTTTGCTAATAGTATTTGAGACATTGCTTTTCCTGTTTCTTTTTTACTTTTATTGGGGGCTGGGGTTAATATAAGAGTTAGAATCTGATTCCTATGCTTTTCTTATTGGAAGCCCTGAACAATTATGATATGTCCAATCCTTAAGCTATTGAATTCCAGTTTAAAATTCCCCACTCACTTACTTTCCTGTTTGTACCTAGAGGTTATTAAAGTTAATTCCCTGTTTATGTGTCCAAGTAGTTTACCCTTTTAAAATTCTCATTCACTTGAGGGGAGACCACAGAGCTTTGAAGCTGAAAGCAACAGATTTCTCACACTTTTTTTTGGGTGTATGCAGTTTGTGCCTAGCTCTCCAGACTGGACGAGTTAGACTGAGGTCAGTAGGTGCAGCAATTGGAAGCTTTGGAAGTAAGAACCTTGCATGGTTGGTATATCAGATTTTGGTGGATTGCTGGTTGCAGTTAATGTATGAGAAGCTAGTCTATCTATCTGATAGTAGATCTCTCTTACGAAGTTCTTCTACATGCCATGATGAGCAGTGTCCAACTAGTAAATGTGTAAGTAGATATCTTGGCAGTTAACATATCCGCCTGAAAGTTCTGCAATGGATTTTGCAAAAGATCATACAGAAGGATTAGTTATCAGGGGAGTAAGTATGGATGTTTGATGGAAATAAGTTTGCGAATATGTACGCGAATATGGTTATATCACTTTATCTGGTTTGTCGCATTGTCAACTAGTGACAATATCCTGTCATGTATGTTATTTGGATTTGTGATGCTTGTGATCCAGTTGGATAATTAGTGTCTGGTTACCTTTATCTTGTCACGCCAGTTTCCCAGGCAGGGAATGCCTTAACCATTTGTTTTAATAGTATACTTTTCATCTTTGGTTTCAGCGTGTGAGGCATCTACCTTCTCTGCCCCCAACCCCCACAACTGGTTATGTTTACATATAAGTTCATCAAATTTGCCTGTTATTGACAATACTGGAAACGTCTCGTGGCTTTTGTTTTCGCCCATTTGAAGTAGCAACCCATGGCTTTACGTTAAAATGCTGTAAAACTCTCTAGTGCTTATGCAGGAGAGAGGGTGAAAGCCAGCAAGATTAACTAAGGCAATACGATTAACTAATGTAGTTTAACTTATCGGTTCATGCTTTTGGCAGAAGAAAAAAGTGAATCTGCAAAACAATACTTGAAAGACTGCTATTTCTTACGTATTCATCTGCTATTTCCCTTCTCCATACCTCTTGTATAATCGGAGCTTAGTGCAAATTTTTCGGAGTGAATGAGCAGCAAGTTTGTAAAGGTAGTTATTTCATCTAAATTTGTTCACTAGGGCCTAAATTTTTGCTGTAGAATCACCATTTTCAGGATGCTTTTGTAAACTCCAACATAAATGAAATGGTCAAACGTTTTAAAGTTCACAAGTTGCAAGTGTTAATACAGTGCCATAGTTGACCTTTGCTTATGCGTAAATAAATTGGAATGAAAAGGAGAATTGCTGCTTCTTTCTGATGATTGGATTTATAGGCAGTTGTGGGTGAGGAGTCGGAAGAGGTTCACCTTTGCTTCAATCTCAGCTCACACTTTTAGAGAACATGAAATGGAGTCTTTGAGCTCGGAGGTGTTATCTTCGTGTGACCAATAAGTAATGGGTTTGACCTCGTGAAATAATGTTTGTTGCATCACGATAGTTTTCTACATTATACTCTCCAGGAATGCGACTTTTTGCAGACCTTGTGTGAACATTGTATGATTCGTGGATCAAGCTACTTATTATGAGAAAACTTGCACAATATTTATCAAATTTGAGAACTGACAAACTTCTTTAACTACTTTTTTTAAATTTTTATTTACTAAGTAAACGTTACAAATGAGGAAAAATTAACAGGTATGGACATATGCTCCACCCTTGCTAAAGCTTAATTCTCATATCTAACTAGCTTAACTCTATGGATACGTATTCAAATAATGTAATCTAGTAGCTATTCTAGGATATCAATTGCCTCTCCCATGCGTCTCCTGAATGATATGCATAATCAGTGAACTTGCTAGCTGCTTCTTCTGCTTGAAAATTCAGCTATTACGCTCCAACCATAAGCAATATATTGTGCTAGCCATTGTCAATTTATACACGAGTGTTGTGCTATCTTTACCCTTCATATACTTGATTGCCCAGTTAACCTCAGTTGTCCAGTTTATTATGCCTCTACTAATCCCTTGCTAAGTTAATATTTTACTCCACAGTACTTCTGCAGCATATGCACATTGAAAGAAGGAAAAATTATGGAGAATAACAAAAAAGAGAACATAGTTATGAAAAATAACTATACTTTTAAAATATTATAATAAATCACAATATATTATTTTTTAGCAAATTATATGTTTATAATTATCTTCCTAAAATACATCCTATTCTCACTCCCTCTCACCCCCCCCCCCCTCTCTCTATCTATCTCTCTCTATTCCTTCCCGCTTCTCTCTCTATTCCATTCCCGCTTCTCTCTCCTTCAGATTTTATTTTTAAAAAAAGAAAATGATCACTCAAAAGATCACTCCTTAAGGGTATTTTAGACCTTTCCCCCTCCCTTCTAAACACAAATCCTAACTTTTCCCTATCATTTTCGGGCTAAAAATAGTAGAAACAGTCTGGAAACATTATTGCACTTAAAAATATTTGAGAGGAGGTTCAAGAGGAGAAAAGGCTAGGGTTCCAAGAACTTCAACCAAGAGCTTGCGATTTCGCCAAGATCTTTGATCTTCCAGGTATGTAAGGCTTCCCTCAGTGTTGGGCTAGTACGTTCACATGCCAATTTACATTCAGAAATTCAGAATTATGAAATCTAGGATTCCATCCCATATTCTTGAGAAATATTCGAGTTTTCTGCCTATTGTACCAAATTCCAGTTAATTCTTGAGTATTGTACCTATGTTCTTGAGTAGTTATCTTGCTATGGTTCATGCGTAGATTTTGGTATGAACCCTAATTATTGAGTTGGCTGTCCATATTTTATTTTCTGCAAAGAACTCTATAAATTGAGCATTTACTGAATATTTTGAGATTTTCTTGAACTGGGACTTTAATTTAAAATGATCTTGCTTTTGAGAGAGATAAAGGGGAGTTGTGAGTAGAGTTAAAGAGGCTGTTTGAGTAACTTGTTAAATGAAACTTTGATTTCCCAACTATCATTTTGAGTGAGAAAGAGGACTTTGATTTTGAGTAAATAACTAAGAGAGTTTTGAGAAGAGGAGTTGAGGCACTGTTTCTTAAAGAGTATTTTTTGAGTAATTACCTCAAAAACAGAGAAAGAATTATATTTTTACTTACTTGAGTATGAGTATATTTATTGGGAGTAGTATTGAGCACCGATATGGGAATGAGTTCAGACAACTCAAACTCCCCATAAACCATGTATGCCAACATGGGTAAATGATTCATACTTTTTAGATGATTTCCTTATGCCTTCAGGCAGAGTTTAGTGGATCCACTTAGTTTAGGATGTCCTATACTCCGGCAAGGTATAGGACAGTTCTGGCAGCGTGGGCGAGACGCTGTATCATCATTTGGCTCAGAGTGATGGTTGTCGGTTAGAGAATCTCCCAGATAAGAGTAAGCACTTAATTTGTGATAGTTACTTATATTCTTGAGATAACATCTGTACTTTAAAGTTTTACTTGAGTTACTTCAGAGTATTTTTGCATTGAGTTGATTTGAGGTGAGTATTCCTTGAGCCCTATCTTTTCTATTATTGCTTTACTCAGCTGTTTTACATACCAGTGCATTCAATGTACTGATGTCATTCGACCTGCATCTTTTCACGATGCAGATACAGGTGTTCAGGGTCATCAACAGGCGCTTCGTTGATACCGTTTGCACTCCAGATAGAAGTTGTGGTGAGCCTCCTAGTACTTCCGGAGGATTCGTCTTTTTATTCAGTAATTTTAGTTTTGTTGAGGTGTTGTGGGGTCTGTCCCGACACCCGTCTGAGTTATTTAGAGGCTTCATAGACAGGTCTAGAGTTGATGGGTTCCCCCGTACTTGTTCGTAACTTCCCATGTTTGAGTCTTTCTAATGGTTTCAGTATTTGAAGTTTGAGTATTTTCAGCATTTAACTATTTTAATCTTTCATTTGAGTTTATGAGATTATTCATGCTATGATAGGAGCCTTTTAGGCTCGAGTTAAGTCTTCCGCTGAGTAGTGAGCCAAGCCAAGGGTTCGCTTGGGGATCAGTAATGGTTCTCAAGTGCCGGCCACGTCCAGAGTGTAGGCTCGGGGTGTGACAAACTTGGTATCAGAGCACAGAGTTCTAGAGTCCTATGATAGAAGTTTTATTTACTAAAGAACCAAATGTAATGAATTCAACCATTCCAATAGCGTTATGAGTTGTGGACTGAGAGGTGCGATAGTAGTAATGTCACATTGCAATTGAAATTAATTTTCTTTGTTTATTCTTTCTTCTTTTGGTGCCTTGAAATTAAGTGTAGGATTTTAAAAGGTGTGAATGAAAAATGAAGAGTTGTGACTTTTGTGAAGAGTTGTGACTTTTGTGAAAAGTTGTGACTTTTATGAAAAGTTGTGACTTTTGTAAAAAGTTGTGACTTTTGTGAAAAGTCGTGACTTTTGTGAGAAGTTGTGACTTTTATGAAAAGTTGTGACTTTTCCGTAAGGTTGTGACTTTAAGAAGGGTTAAATAAGAATCCTGATCTATGAGGGCACCATATAGGCGAGTCGGCTATTGTAAATAGGTGCAACATTTATGAAGAGCGGCAAAAGTGGTAAAATAATGAACGGGAGTAGCGGTTGTTGAAGGCTGAAGAGGCGTTCCTATTGCAGAGGGGAAGGGGAGTTTTAGAAATAAATAAATAAAAAGAGAATCCTGGCTTCTGGTAACGCCACGTCACCGGGTTGAGGGTTATCTTTTATATATATATGCTAGTAAAATTACACGGAATATCACGGAATATATAAAATAATTCTTAAAACCTATCAGTCATTAAAACTAAAACACTATTTTTCTTACATACAAGATTACGTAGTAATGAACATTAATAATGTAAAGAAAAATAATAATTATAACATCTTTTCATTTATCGTTCAATCAATCATCTTTAACTTGATTTTATAATTTATCCCTTTGCTTCCCGGAAGTGTTACTATTTGATATTTTTGGGGAATCAAATGAACATCAACCGGAGACATTAAATTTTCTAATAAATAAATAATCGTTGGTGAAGGGATAAATAAATTTTAAAAGGCTGAAAAAAGTGAATAAATATTCTAATTTTAACGTGTAGAAAGTTTAGCCCTACCTTTTGTTTTACATATATCATTTTAAAGTTTCCCAATTAAATGTATCATAATTAATTATTAAAATGAAAAATTAAAGGGAGAATGTATCATATTGGACAACAATTCAATTTAATATATACTTGAAAGGGAAAAATATTATACAAAACTATTCAGTTTGTTTGGATGCTTTTTAAAAATCAGCATACTAGAGTGATGGAGTTCAATTTAAAACTACACTTCTATTCCAATCGCAGTGTAGAGAACCACATCTATTACTTCAAGAAAAATATTTAACCCTTGTAGTAAACTTGAGAATCTATCAATACTGCATATTGAATATGAACAATTAATTTATTGTGTAGTTATCTATGTCTTTGGGATTAAACGAGGCTCCAGTCTAGTCATATTCCTCTATAGGTCATCTGGCACAACATCCTTGAAGCCATGTCAAAAGTTTACTAATTCTTGTCTTCTTTTCCTGGTTCACTTCGCACATCAAGGTGCGGTAAGGTTTCTAAGGTCTTTATGTCCTTACAATGGCATACCAAATTTGAATTTTGTCTTCAAGAGATGGTAGTATAGATCTTTAAGGAATTTTTTTATTGTACCTTCAATAATTTTGGTAGAAAAAAATTGCGTGAATACTCAATTAATGTGTGTTATTTAATCTGTACTAACAAATACTTATAACAATAACTTTGCAGAAACATAAACAACAAAGTTTAAAGCATGTACTCAAAAACAGAAATTAATAACATAAGCATAAATTAATGAATGTAAAAAATATACCAGGATCTATAACAATAGAAAGAAACAGAAAGGAAAACATCGAGCCCGCTGAATGCACAGTGTCCCCTTAAGTAAATTATTCCCCTCTAGTACCTGAGGTTTAAAGGAATAGATCCTCTCAGGATAGAACGATTTTATTCACCAGTGTATTGATACAAAAATAATGGTGTCAGTGAGCCACTCAACTGGAGCAAAGTACACAAATATTTAATTGTGCAAAAGAAGAAGAAGAAGTTCAGAATTTTCGTTGTTTTAAAATGAGAGGAAATCCCACTATTTATAGACAACAAAAGGATAGTGTGAACAAATGCTTATTGTGCCTTATCGGAAAGGTCACAACTCTTTGGAAAAGTTACAATCCTTAGGAAAGGTCACAACCTTTCATAAAAGTTAAAACTTTTTATAAAAGTCGCAACTCTTCATTAAAGTCATAACTTTTAATAAAAGTCGCAACTTTTCATAAAAATCACAACTTTTCATGAAAGTCGCCACTCTTCATATTTCATTCACACCTTTTAAAATCCAACAATGTGTACTTCATACATCAATTCAAAGCTCTAATAAATGACATTGACCTTCAATCAGTATTGTACTACCCCTAGACAAAAAATTGATTAACTCAAATCACAAAAGGTAAAGTAAGATTATGGAGAAACGGTAGACTAATGTATGCAACAATGAAAGTATACATAGGATTAAAGGAGAAGCGTTCACAATTTAAAAATTAGAAAGACAATTCTCAAGGTATAACTGTTATATATACATCTGAGCCAACTAACTCACATAGTTTGGCCCAATATTTCATTCTGGTACCAATTGGTTAAACTTAAGTTTGGCCTAGTATTCCTATCTGGTGATTAGTTGCTTAAGTAAGTTCAAAGGGGGCTGATATTTATACATATGGAAGATTTGGTGGAGGCTTAATTTGTAAGATGGTGGTGACGGTTGTGAAGGTTTCTGAGAGGAGGAGAAGACTAGTTTTGGAAATAAATAAATTAAAAGGGAATACTGGTTTGTGGTGACGCCACGTAGGTGGGCCTAGGGTTCTCTTATATATATATATGATATATGATTTATTAACATAACAAATCTTATTCTTTCCGTTAAAATGTTACTAATTGGTAACACTCTTATAAAATAATACATACACAATTATATTGTAACTAAAGAATTTTAATAAATATTTAGGATATTTTTGGGAGAAACTAAAAATATAGCATCCATGGAACTTGCTTTGCTTTTTTGCTTTAAAGACCTCGCCTGCTTCATTTTGTGATCTTCTGCTTCAGTCTGCGTTTTTTGGATAGCCGAGACTCGATGTTGATTTCCGATTTAAATGTCAGCTCCAGGTTTGGGGTGGCCCATTTGATTAGTTCAGCTATCACTGCTGGAAACCCCAACGATTGTTCGGCTGCGTACTCCCCGTCTGCCTATCTCACACTCCCAAAGCAAATTTAGATTTCTTCTTTCATTTTCCTTTCCTGCATCTTTCTTTCTATCCATAGGTCGGCTTCGTGCAGATAGATCTTTGCCGGGGGAGATTGGTGCCCCTTGAGGTATGCCCTTCCGGTGGGTTGTTCCTTTATGTGTCTTTTCCATCTAGTGCCCGCACTGCGTAAGAAAATCTTTGTCTTCGATCTCTCTTCGCAACGCATTTTAAGGGCTAAGACTTTCTCTCGACATCTTTCTTTTATTTAAGTCATTGATCTCATTTCTATAAGCAGGGGGGTTTGCGTTCACTACTAAGCCTACGCCCGTCCATTCCTTTCAAGCTACCATATCGATTGGTCTCATAAAACAGTTTGGTCTTTATTCATTTATGGCAAATATAACAAAGGAGGGCTTTAGCAAATGGAAAAAAGCAAGCTTAAGTAAAGAGCATTGTATAATAGTTGAAGAATAACACTAGCGAACATGTAAAACAAGATTCTCGAAGTTTGTTCCTAAGAAAGGTTATACTGACTTTCTAAAAAAAATGCCACGCGGAGCGTGTCATGAGATATATCTCTCTCGGACTTCTTACGGTAAGGCCAATGCACCATCCAGCCAGTGTGGAGGCGAACACGCTGTGCTCCAAGCTAAGCTGTTTACCTTGTAGACGGAGGAGATATAGAATGTGTGCCATGCTTGATTCATAAGATTCTATAATCAATAGCACAAGTATATTATTTTACTTAGCCTGCCTCTCCCATGACTTTTCGTACCAACCAACTCGGATCTACCTTCGCAAGTGTCTCTGCGTTTTGGGAGCAGAGCATGCAGAAAAATCGAGCAATGGATCTTAGAAGAATTCCACTTTGAAGCATGACTCTTTCTATTTCTGTGCTGGCATACCATGGATAAATCCAAGCGACCTTTTCTTAAATTCAAGCGATCTTTTCGTAGGCGTTTGCCCCCGATTCAATCGGGGGATCAAATTGATTATAGAAACATGAGTTTAATTAGTCGATTTATTAGTGAGCAAGGAAAAATATTATCAAGACGTGTGAATAAATTGACCTTGAAACAACAACGATTAATTACTCTTGCTACAAAACAAGCTCGTATTTTATCTTTGTTAGCTTTTCTCAATAATTAAGTTATGTAGTTGGACCATCTGTTCTATCCGTTCGAGTTTATCTTCTTTAGAGAAGATAAGAGGCTAAAAATGAAAGTGTTCGCAACACATACCGAAAGGGTACGAATTAAGCCAACCATTAATGACTAGTTAAAACACCAGGAGTGGTCTGATCCCCTATTTGATCAGACCGCTCTGAGAAAGAGAAAAAGCAAACTCTCATAGTTCGGAGCCCACCTCCAACAACTTCTTCGTAAGTGAGGTCAGGTACTTCTTTTGGTTTGAATAGGGGGTCACCCTTTTTTTGGTTGAAGTAGCCATGACTTTGGTCGTAGTCTGTTCCATAACTGACCGACCGGTGAAAGAATAGCCGGACCCATTGAAAGCCGACATTTATTGATGGCTCGGAAAGAAAGCTGGGCTAGGTCTTCTCGATGCCTTAGCCTTAAGTCTGAACCTTCACTCCGGAAGTTCCTTCGTTTTGTTTCAATAGAAGCTAGATTGCCACCTTCAAGCCTAGAGAGCAGGAAGCTCTTCGTGGCAAAATTCTTGCACGTCTTTGTACTAAGAACGGATATGCATGCTTGGAGATACACATACAAGGTTTACTTGTTACTAATATAGTCTAGCCTCTCTTCTTCTTTAGATCCCTTGTTTCACTCCGATAGTAGTATTGATCGTGTCAATGCAGAGGAAATGGATACATTTACATACAATTAAATCTTATAACTGAACTAGATAAAATGGAATCAAGATTCCGTTTTATCTAGTTCACTTATACTGGAGCTTACGGAGCCTGCTCATGTACAACATGATTCGGATCATAGAAAAGATTCTCTTTAAGTGAACCAGCCTATCCTCTGTATAGGGCTTACACGGCGATTGGATTAAAGAGACACATTTGGTTGTGAATTCTCATGGGTCACAAGGACGTCGGATTCCAATCACAGTGAGTCACGCCGCTTTCAAGCCAGTAGTAATCCTGTCCTAGTTTATGTCTTTGCTTTCGAAACTATCTTTCCTGTCTTTGAACGAATCAGCTCTTAGGACAAAGTTCGGAATCGTAAAAGGAAGACAAGACTCTATCCCTTGCCTGGCTAGTAAAGAAGGCATCTCGGAAGAGGAAAGTAGATTGGGGCTGGACCGAATAGTGCGTTGCAATTCCCATTTCATTGGCTCTGCAAGGATTGGTGATTGAGGATCCATACAGAGTTTTATGAAATTTCTTAGAGATCAAGGAACAAATGCTTTCTTAAGGAAATATGAATACTTCTTGGTAGGGACACGCCATTTTTTGGCGTTGAATCGGGTCAGGAAGAACAAGTTGTTCTAGCTCAGGGGAAAAGATTCATCTTCCCTGAAAAAGAAATCCATAAATTCCTCGGTAGGATTGACAGCATCCCCCCTCAAGGCACGATTCCGAGACAGAATCGCAGTTCCTTCTTTTCCTAGAAAATGTCTGAAACAACCTGCTACAAAACTATCGAGCATGGGTAAAAATATGATAAGTAGATACATAATTTCGAGTGTGATCAGAAAACCAAAAATTAGACAATGACAGAGCGGCATACCAGAAAAAAATAAAGAAATAGGAACAAAGTAACTCGACCAAGAGGAGAGGAACGAAGAACGAAACTTTACAATAGCTTTTTCGTAGACGCTCGACTTGCATGTGTTAAGCATATAGCTAGCGTTCCTTCGTAGATCTCCGGATTTCACCCTAACCCAAGAATTTTCTTTATATAGGGAGACTCGTGCCTGCGTGCTGCAAGATCGAGTTTTACTTGCTCAACAAACTCGATTTCCTTTATGTATTTCTCTATCGGGCCCCATTCGAGGTTTTTGTCCAATACCTCTTGCTTCCCAGAAAAGAAATCCTTAAAGTCCTCGGTAGGATTGACAGCATCCCCCTCAAGGCACGATTTCGAGAAAGAAGTGACCACAGGTGAGAGACACCACTTTCCTGCATCCCTCTCCCCACGAGCAGAACACCAGAGATGTACAACACCTGGGCCTTGTCTAATGTCAAGCTTTCGAAAGCCACTGGAGAGGGAGAATGAACGATCGACTGCTAAAGATCTTGAATAAAAATTGATTGCCGGGTCATGCTTATTCCATACGAATCAGTACTGAGAAACATGTGCCCATCACACCAGCAATGGTACTGAAGATGAAATAAAGAGTCCCTATATCCTTGTCGTTAGTGGAGAACAACCATCCGACCGGATCTATCATAAAATTGAGATTATTTTGTTTCCTTCCTTATCACAGAGAGGCACTGGCATTGAGACTTTCTTCATCAAAGGAAAAGATAGGTGTATTTTTTTGGGGCATATTGATTGATTGAGGCAAAAAGATTCCCTCAAGCTTAACTTCGTCAAGCCTGAACGAGTAGTGAAGAAGTATAGATTTAGTTGGTTGTTGACCAACGGAAAGCATGGGATCAAAAAAGGAAGAATTTCTTTGCTAAAAAAAATCTCTTTATTTTTTTCCCCAACGAACCATATCGTATCGAACCATAGCAGAAGCGAGGAGCACATATTCTTTATTACTGACTTTTCGTGGTTGATCGCACCAACAGGAGTCGATTCTTGTGAGTAGGAGAACATTTTTTATTGAAAGATGTTAATCCACCTGCCACCTTCAGTCAACTCAAACAAGAGGTGAAAGGGCCAGGGGCAGAACTCCGGGTACATAACTCCTGGGGGAGTACTCTCCAGGGACATAACAACATTCTGCCACCGCGAGCTTTGGGCATTGGATTAGGATTCCCCCACCTCATAAAACATCATTTGATGCTTCTGACATATATGATATGAAAGAAGATGAGTATTTATTTACCTTATCAGGCTTAGTTTCTTTTCAAGAAAGAGGTAGAGGATATGATAGGCCTGATTGCCTCAGAGAAGGGGCCAGTCCCTGAAAAAGCCATCTCGATTTGTATAATTCAAATGCGAATATAGGCCTGATTGAAGCATAAAAGTGAAATCCATTTTTAAAAAAAGGTAAAAATTCAAAATTGAGTTGCACTATATATATGAAAGAGTATATAATAATGATGTATTTGGCCAATCAAATACCATGGTCTAATAATCAACCATTCTGAAAAGAACTGTCTTTTTTGTATACTTTCCCCGGTTCCGTTGCTACCGCGGGCTTTACGTCGAAATCCCAATCAAAGACAAGTTCTACCAAGGCAGGATCTGAAAGAGAGGATTCACTTTCCGATATTCTGCCACGCGCGGCGGCTATGAGCATGTGTCCCAAAGTGACGAATATTTTTTGGTAATGGGTATACTCGAGAGAAATGGTTTGGAATTCGACCTCCCCTTATACGCTCTAAAAGGGGGTCATGAACTCCTTTTTAGTTTAGGATCCCCTTTCTACATTCAATTATATATTGAGCCTGGTGTGGAATCACTATCATTACACATTCATTTTTGGTTTGGCTGCTGGTCTAGCGAGCCTTCCTAGCCACCTAGAGTGCAGCCTGCTTGCTGAAGACCATAATGTAAGTAACTCAGTGCTGTGTATGTCTCAGGTGACGACGGGTCCCATTCCTTATCCTAATAAAGAAGCTGAAAAAAAGGAATGTAGAGAAGAATATCCGTATAATAAAGCTTTCCCAACCGGCCAACGATCCTTCCTGTGCGTTGGTCATGGATAAGACATTCAAAAGAAGAAAAGATGACATGAAGATGGTTAGCTGCAAGATGACTGGCATAAATTTCTTTTTAGGAGGAAAATGGAATCTATCATGAAGAATCTGGGATGAAGACACGTAATGGATCTTGAAGTACTATTTCTGCATCTCTCTGATCAAATCCGCATACATTAGGATTACTCGTTAATGGTTGATCAAATTTGATAGATTCACCCTTGGAAACAAGAAGTTCTGGTCCGGGAGAGATAATATCAACGACTTGACGTCCCTCCGATGCATCCGTTATGGTTATCTCATACCCCCCTTTTTCTTTTCGTATGATTTTTCTTACTACTCCTGATGCTGTAGCATTATAAACTGTATTGTTATTCTTGTTTGTATCGGGATAAATCTCACCCCTTCCCCTATTCCCGCTACGTATATAGGATATTTTAAGAAGTGAACATCCTTCTTAGTATCAGGGTCCGAGGAAAGAATAGGGAATGTTATTTCACTATATATTTTTACCAGGGACAAGGCCTACCACAAGAATATTTTTTTTATTGGGGAGATAGCTCTGAAAAGACAAATTGCCAATCTTTTCTTTCATCTCGGGAGAAATACGATCGGGAGGAGCTAATTCAAACCCCTCTGGTAAAATAAGAACAACCCCCACGTTCAACCCTCCTTTTTTTTTACCATTAGCAAGAACCTGTTTCAGTTGTATATCATAAGGAATTTGAACAACTACTTCAAAATGAGTTCTCATTCACAGATAACTAAGCTTTGAGAAGGGAGAGGGGGACCCTTCTCATACCCGCCCTTACAGGAGCCTAACAGAGAAAATTCTATGCCCAATAGGGGAAGATTGCAGTAAAAGGATGTTTGTCTGTTAATGGCTAGCTCGTAGACGCAAATATTGGACCTAGGTTTGTTGATGGATCTCGTCTTGTCGAACAGGTACAGATTTGAGGTTCGAACACAAAAGCCCACTAGCCGAGCTGAACTGGTTAGTGATGGAAGCAATTCCAATGAACGGAGAACAAAAGGATGTACTTGCCCCCTTCCCCAGCCATTACCACTCATCCATCGCTTTTGCTTACTATACCTGCTGCTGTAGCATTATAAACTGCAATCTCACTCTTGCTGCCATCGGGATAAATCTGACCCCTTCCCCCGTGCGATCAACCACAAAAATTCAGTAATAAAGAGTATGTGCTCCTCGCTCCCGCTATGGTTCGATACGATATGGCTTGATTGGTCCAGCCTTTAGAAACTAACTATCTTCTCTTCCCGTCGTTATTTCTCCTTCCTTTTGGTCTTTTTCCTCCTTCAAGTGCAATAAGAAGTAGGCTTGCAGCTACTACCAGTCCCACCGTGGCCCAATCTATTATTGCAAAAATTGGCGAATACAATCAACTATCATTAAGAATTCATCTTTGGACCAAAAACAAGCAAGCGGTGGAGTACCACAAAGAGAAAGTGTACCTAATAAAAATGTGATTTTTGTAATTTGTACATGTTTTCTTAAACCTCCCATAAGACCCATATTCGGTCTCATGGTTATCAACAAGACAAGCCCAATAACGCGGTTATGAGCTCTTTCCTTACTCAATCCCAAAGCGGGTAGGGTGACAAGACTTTAATGCAGGGTTTGGCATGGTCTTTGAGTACAAGCCTGGGAGGACCAATTTGCCAATGCACTAAGTCGAAGGGCCGAGTTGGCATCCAACAAATATATGAATGTCTTTCTCCTAGCTTACTACAATTTCTGGGTGGGAAGAAAGTCATTGCCGTTGGAAGCCCTTTCTCTTTCTTATTATATTATTTGTAACCCTATTTTGATTAGGTTGTCTGGGTTCCATAACATGGTGAAAGCAGGTTTCATCCTGACTTTCATCAGGGACAGGTACGGGGTCTTGGTCGGTCGCTATTTCATGAATAAAATGTGACCAATTAACCAACCAAGAAAACCACTTGTTACAAAAAAGTTCTTGTTGTTGCTTCGAAAGAGATAAATGTTGGTTAATCTGGCTAACATTGAACTTGCAGTAATGTTCCGAAATCATTTAGAAAATGTTTATTTCAAAACAAAACTCCAAGATAAAATAAATTAGAGTTTCAAAATTCTTTGAATCAATATTCATTGGAGGTTATCATGGTGTATACATTTGGTAGTGTCGTAAATAATGTACAATATGAGTTTCCTGCTGTTCGCCTATCTACTCTGGTTGAGCACATGCTCCAAGGACTTCACAGAATTAGGAGGTACACAGGTGGGTATACCAAGAGAAATGCGGGTAAGTGACGGGTCTTATAGAACTTTAGTTTTTCACTAGAAGCTCAGCCTAGAGTTGATCGACAAGTTAACCCCAAAATGAGTTGATCGATAGATTAACCCTGAAATGAGTTGATTGACCAGTTACCCCCCGTAATTGACCCCTAAGCTCGGGGGAATCAGAAACTATTTTATCTTTTCTAAAACGGCACTCTCCCTTGATTTCCACAATAATGTTTGCTTATGAAACCTTTTTTCACGTGGTTCTGGTCTCTTTTCGATTGCTTTACAAAGGGGAACAAAAAGAAAAGCCCTAGGATGAGTCATCAAATTTCTTAGCCTAGAGAAAGCTATTAGAAAGAAAGCCAATGGTCTAATGATGACTAGCCTTTGATTGAAGGCCGGGTTGGTATAAAGGATAGGCTAGTCTAGCTAGATTTTATAAAGTTGAAAGGCTAGTTTACCCGCATTGGCATTTGTAAGAAAAAGAAAGACTTTGAAAGAAGGCCTAGAATTTTGATGGTGAAGAGGAAAGGAAGAAGTCATTGTAAAGGAAGACGATATTTACCATTTCCACTACCTGCCTAAAGGCTTATTGGTAGCTCTTAGGCTCTCTGTCAGTCGAGTGATTGTCAAAACCTAGGTATGTTTTCGCAGAATAATAAGAAGAGATGGTTGTAGCTTTTAGAGTGAAACGACCCCAAAAATGCCCGAAAATGTGCTTCGGAAACATCTCAAAATCCGTGCATGATTTCGGAAATTCGACTTCATATTCCTATTTGTGGGGTCAAATTGAGTGGGAAATGGGTCTAACCCGAATTTTAGAGCAACCGTATCAAAATTCGAAAATCGCAAAAATTTCGATTTGGAGGGTCAAATTTAAAGGGCATATCTCTTAGCACACAAGGAACTGGAAGGGATGCAAACTATTAAATTAAAGCTCTTTGAGTTAGCTTTCCAACGCACTTGGTTTCACCTTAGTCCGAGTTAGGATGAGGGAGTTATGACCATTTTCGTAAAACATGTCTGTGCAGATTTGCAATTTCCAGTGAGCTATTTTTTTTAGGCGGGTTGGAGATGTTTTTTTTTATAAAAAGGGGATATGTCCCATATTTAGTCATTTTTCTTAACTCCAAAAACACTCTCTAAGCCCTCTCCAAAAATTCCACCAAGATCTTCAACCAAATTCAAACATCTCAAGCTCTAATTCCGGATTTAAGACTCAATCTCAAGCTTCGATTCTCCATTCCAATCTTCATCAAGGATTCTCCAAAGTTGAGGTATGTGGTTTTGATTGTGGAAACCTTCCTTTCCACAAGTCCAACCATTTATCCTCTATTTCTACTTCAAGTTTATGGGTCCTTATGATTATTTATGAGCTCTTGAATTATGAAATTACTACTACACACCCTATTATGGTCCATTTTGCATATTATCATGAAATGGAATTATTATGTGATGTTTATGGTTTACATGCTTCCATGATCAAATTATGAAGGTTGATATATATATGTATGTTGTTGGTGGGCTGATTTATATGGATTTTTGAATTGGTTGGACTTAGTATTCTTGAAATACATGATTTCATTTACATGGACAATTGCCCACCTTGTGTTTGATAAAATGCCCATTTATGGAATTCTTAGGAAAGGGAAGGTCCAAGGTACGTCCTATGAGTCGGATGGTTATGTAATTACTGAAATGATGATGAAATGGACACATGTATATGATTTTCTCTATATAAGTGTTGTGAGTCGACCAAGCCTAGTACGGGGGTAGTAGGCCCGTATAACCGTATCGAGGGGTTGGTACCTTGGTTGCCTAGTACGGGGGGTAGTAGGCCCGTATAACCGTATTGAGGGGTTGGTACCTTGGTTGCCTAGTACGGGGGGTAGTAGGCCCGTATAACCGTATCGAGGGGTTTGTACCTTGGTCCCTAGCTCGGGGGGTGGTAGGCCCGTGTAACCATATTGAGGGTTTTGTACCTCTTTCGCCTCTCCAAGGGGGTGGTAGGCCTTGGAAATACTATATTGATGGTCACTCGCCACGCATGTACTACGTCCCACTAAATATGATTTTTATGTAAGCATCATTATACATATCATTTCATTAATATGCTATTTATCGGGTATGATTACGCATTTTCCTATGATGTCCATCTAATGTAGCATTGCATTGCATCCCATATACTTAGTACATTCAAATGTACTAACGCATACTCTATGCCTACACGATGTCACCATGTAGGGACCGGAGCACCGCTTGACCATCCTCCTCCGCGTGGCTAGTACGATTTTCTATAGTGGTTATTGGTGAGTCCTCCATTTCGGGACGTTGCTCATGATCTTTTGCTATGTATAAAACTTTTCCTTTCTAGTTATGTTTTGACTATGAGGGTGAGCCCGGTAGTTTGTCTTGGCCCCGCTAAGTACTCATGTTTAGAGGTGGTGTTGGACAAGTCGTGTATTATGCTTGAGCTTGACTCATCTATGGTATTTATGTATTATTTCTTTTTTTTTTCTTTCTGGCTCCCTTAGTCCCGATTTCCCCCTTGATTATGCTTATCGCTTATGGTCATTTAATTGCTTCCGAGACCAAGGATGTGTAATGATACGCTATGAGGCTTGTTTGGGGTTCCTTCGGGTTCCCCATTCGCCGGTCACATCTAGTCCCTAGGCTTGGGTCGTGACAAACTTGGTATCAGAGCACTAGGTTGAATGATCCTCGGAGTCCAACACACCGCGTTGATTAGAGTCCGATTCATGGTTGTGTTGTGCACCACAACTATGAGTAGGAGCTATGAGACGTTTTAGGAAATGTTTCCCTTCTCCCTGTTCAAGTCGTGCTG
>JAGDQO010002110.1:0-171010 GCA_018342035.1 Solanum appendiculatum
ATCTATTAGGCTTGAAATTTCTACTTACAACGATACCCATTCTCTCTCCCAAGATAAGGATAACAAGCATAATAACAATCTTTATCTGTGTTGCATATGTGTTGTGCCTGTGTTGAAACCTCCAAGCAAAAAAACCTGCCAAATAAAAAATAATTAATTCTTTAAAAAAGAAAATAGTGTTTTTTTGGTTTAATCACATGATATTCAAAATCAATTGACACGACTAATTTAAATTTACGTCGAGTAAGCTCATTGATCGGATAAGGCACTCTAGCCTAGTGGCGAGCACAAAAAAATTGTTAGGGGTTCAAAATTCAATACATTATATATACGTAACATGATTTTTTTATATATACAATATATGATTTTATGATGAATGGTTCAATTGACCACTTTTTAATCAGAAAATTTTAATAGTTCAAATTGACTACTTAAACTTTCATATTGTTTATGAAAGTTTGATTCACCTTTTGTAATCTCATTCACCAGTTCCCCTTGTCCCTACCCCCAACATGAAGAGGGGGAAAAAAGACCATTTTTTAATCTTCCTATCATAAAATTCTTAGTTTTGGGGATTGAATCAAAAATCTCTTTTTAGTATGATGAAAAGACCCTAGTTGATCCCGCCGCTTACTAAAAAGAAGAAAAACAAAAATAATTGACTTGCATTATTAATTTGGTCTAAAATCTAAGTATCTTTCTCTACGAAAAGAGAAAGAAATTAAAAGACATAAATGTGCTAAAACCAAGTTAATGGACATATTTATGTCTTATGCCAAACTAAAATGACTAGAAATTTTACACTAAAAAATAAGTAGAATAGAAATTAGTAATTAGGAAGAAAGATTAATTTACACACCAGTAATTGCAATTAGAATGGCAAAAAACAAGAACAATGTTGTAAAACAAACGTTTGCCATCTCTTCAAATATACAACACAAGTTTTTTTTGAATTTTTATAGTAATTAACTTGAATAAAGGTTTGGTGTTTATATATACAATTTGGGTGTGGGGGGGGGGGGGAGGTTGTTCTTATTTTTGTGAGATTTGTTTAAATTGAAAAGATATTTCTTGCAATTAACCATTTTTGGTGTTGGATATACATTTAGTTTGTTTTAGTCTAATATGTCTCGTTAGAAGGGGAAAAAAGGCAAATTGAAATTAATTAGAATTGATTGCTTTGACCAAGTTTTATACATTTAGGGGTCGCTTGAGGGTTGATTTGAAGATGAGTTATGCAAGTATTAAATTTGGCATAAGTAATATTATGTTGATAACTGGTTAGAAGATAAGTTATTTATGTATAAAATTAATACAATATTTTAAATTTAAAGGAAATCTATGTAATATTTAATGCAAGATAGAAGGTAGAATAAGTAAGTCATACATAAATAACTAAACTCTACATAATTAATACATAGATTCTCTCATAACCAGTCCTTGCATAACTCTAACCAACTATCAAATGACCCCGTATTGCCTATATTAATTCTAACTTGTGAAAATATTTACTCTAGATTCAACTTGAAATATACTCTCCTTCTCAAAATAAATATCACTTTAGCCAAAAAAAAAAAATTGTAAGCATCACCTTAAAAATTTAATACAAATTAGTACTATGTTTTCCCCATTATACTCTTGTATTAAAAATTTTGTACTCCTTAATAGTGCTCAGTTCTCAAGAAACATCTAATAAATAGGAATAATTGAGTAACTTACACCTTCTATTTGTTATTTTTTTTAATGAACGTGAAATGCGATAAAGTAACATTTATTTTTAGACGGGAGGAGTAACATTTATCATTAGGCGGCAATGTTAACATCATATAAAGTGGTGTCAAATTTTACCCAAATTTATTTAACTTGCCATGTTAACCCGTATTCGACCCGCCCATTTAAAATATGAGTATATATGGGTCAACCCGATTTCACCGCTGATTGAAGAATCACTTTGTCGTTACTTCTTCTTTAATTAATTTAATTTCCTTGCATCTTAAAGTTATTATAATTTTTGTTTCACCTTTGGTGTTAGTGAGCCAAGATCTTTCGAAATAATAGTGAAGTCTGCATACACTTCACCCCCCCAAGACCGCACTTGGTAAAATTTGATTGAATATGTTATTATAACTTTGGACATTCATAAGGTAAAGCGTTGTGGTTCTCTAATGTCAAATCTATTTTTGAAGTATAAAAATTTTGGGAAACCTTACGTTAGGTACTCTTTTAAGTCTGCATTAAGGCGGAGGAATAAAGGAGATACTCTTTTAAGTCCGCGTTAAGGCGGAGGGAAAAAAGGGACCTGCACGAGGCGCTAGGGCTAGACTTTCACAGGTCTAGCTTGCACTTCGATTTAACAGTAAAACTAAAAGAGAGAGGAGGTTAAGGAGATCCTCTACACATTTGAAAGAAACGACTGATGACATGAAAAACATTTTCTGTACAAATTTTGGAGGTGATACTAGTTCTTCCCCCATTTGAGAAATGTTCTAAATACATATTTACACAAGTTCAATGCCCAATAAGTCATAACTAAATAAATCATTTTTCTTTCATATCGTCGTCATCCAAAGCAGTTTTCTTGCAGATTGGACACACGTTCTTCATTGACAGCCATCTTCTTATGCACCCCACATGAAAATCATGGATGCACGATTTCAATGTCCCGACATCATCCATGTTCACATACTCTTCCTGTCAAATGCAGTGGCATACAAAATGCAATTGTTAATTCTTTCTTACTCGCAAGAAAAGCAAAAGCACTATATGAATAAATAGGCTGGTAAAAACTGCTCAATGTAGACTCCGGTATCAATGAGTGAACTCACACGGAGTTATAATGATGGAAAGGCTTCAAGTTACATGTTAATCACCATTTTTAACAGGTTACAGAAAATGTTTCTCATAGAGTTTACTTCTAACTACCTAATAAATGACAATGATTGTGTAAATATTTTTTATGCTATTGGTGCATAGAGAACTTAAACTCATCGTGAAAACTCAAAGGAAGGATCTATAGTGCTTGAAGTCGTTATATCTAATATTTGACCTGCATTATGTATATTTCTGACAAGATAGCAATACCCACCAAACAGATAACACAATTTCCTTCCTCATGATTTTGGTCTGAGGAACAATAAATTGACTCGGTCATGCACTTTGAAATCAGTTCCTCCGACAAGCCAGTATTGACATGGCCAATTCTTTCTCCCAGTGCAAGAAGTTCCTGTTCACGTCAAAGTATCAAAACTGAGCAGATGGCTGCAAGTTGAAAACAGAAAGCAAGACAAAGGTGCAAGTAGAGTTTCAGAACTTACCTCATAGCCCATGTCGTCTATGTCAAGTCTCATGTCCCTATGCTGATCAAGCATGCTTCTGGATCCGTAATAAGTTGAGCGGTCTGGAATAATAACACCCTGAAAGAACCCCCAAAGTTTCACATTCAACACGTCTTGAAGGAGATATGTTCAGAGATAGTAGAAATGATTAACTAAAAAATCATATTAAAGCCAAGTTACCATCTACAGCTATTTGTATTCCCCATTATGCCAGATTGGAATACACAAGTGTCAATACAAGAAGGTAAAATAAATCCACTAAATTATGAGTAATGAAAATTGATGAACAAATTAAGGAGCCCCGAATGAATTTCATCAAGACTGATTGGATATAAGAAGGATCACAAATCAAACAGTTAACACAAAAGCTTAAATTAATGACACAACCCTACATATCATAAATATGTGCGCACGCATATCCCAGTTAGTCTTTCAAAGTGAAGTGCATTTTCCCTACATTAGCTGATTAAACAAATACACAAAATACACCTGGTAGCATCTATGATTTACATTAAAAGGGATTTACACCAATATGTATACACATATGTAAAGCAAAATAAAACTGGGACATTCTTGTGGCATGAAGCAGAAAGGTCATATTTTCATAACAGGAAAAGAAAAACAAAAGACCAGGACATTCATGTGGCACAATGCAAGAAAACTAGACACATCCATTATGCAAAAGACGGTGTTGATATAAGGAGCCTAGACAGGAGCTAATCTCCTCACAAAAGGACGACATGGCAATTTCTTGTATAAGATGAGCATACACACCTCAGATGCAAGTTGCTCACGGAAACCTGCCTCACCAGCCAATGATCTGTTCCTATCACTAGATACCCTAGTTCTCCCATTTCGGTCACTACTACGCAGTCCTAGAGTAGACAATGGTCGTGAATGTCTTGAGGAGTAACCTTCAGCAAACAACTGTGATCCGTCATCTGAAGTCCCAACATGCCCATGGCGCAAATAGCTTGAAGAAGTCCTGAAAGTAGGGGAAGATCTTTGACTGTAGCTACTTCGGACTCCCCTTGAAGATGGCAAGTTGCCAGGCAAATGTGGAGGAAGGGAACTTCTGTTGGAGGTGAAATCATTGTGGTAATTCCCCATCTCCAGAGAGGTAGAAATATTGCCGGTAACCATATCATAGTGGTTCATATCATAACAAAAGAAGCTTGCATCTGCAGTTTACAAAATATTATTATTAAAATCAAAACATAGTAAAGGATAACAAAATAATTTAAGAAACTAACCAGGAGCGAAGTTCCTCCCATGGGCAGCAGTAGGGGGCATGACAGCATGGTTCCATTCCCTTGCTGAAGAATTCGAACTTGGAGCTAGATAATTCACTGAACTACAATAATCAGTGGAAGTTCTACTGCTGTTAGAGTGATGTGAAGGAGTACTTGTTATATGAGCCCTTCCTACATTATTTTGCAGATCAAATGCAGCTCTGCTTCTTACATTCCTCTGAGAACCCTCACCTCCAATAGACAGACTATTACCTCTGTAACTAGGATGTAAACCCAAAGTTGTGTAATGGGGGTCGGGATTTTGTTTCTCCTGCCAAGAGTCAGAAGGGAGATCAGATGAACTGCCAGCATCAAAGTATCTGCTTGTACTACCACTTTCGCCACCTGCAGGTATACCAGGACTCTTTCGTTTGTACGGCCCTCTCCCACTACCCATTGTGAGGTCAACAAGGCCACCATCCACCCCATGATATGTCTGGCCGCCATGGGCTGAAGAAGATGCTTGATGTGGATAATTCTCATGGATCATATGAAAGCCTCCAGTACCTGAATGCAGAAAAGGATCATGAAGAGGACCTTGAACCTGTGGCTGACAGTGTGGAATTTCCATATTTGGATTCGAGGAAGAATATCCACTTGGCCTAGAGGTATGCCCCTGAGAAGAATGGTGTGCCCCGTCAATTGACATACTGTCCACTGGATAAACAATATTACTGCTTTCCGGAATACCAGCCCTTGCTGCAATTAAAAAGGAGACATTAACATGAGAAGGCTCTTTATGTCCTCCCTATTTCAGACCATATAAATGGCCAATAAAGGTATACTTTCAATTTATACAGCCAGAAGGCATTATTTTGTTCACTACCCCTCAGCACTTCCACAAGAGTATCCTGTCAGATTGGTAATTTCCATGTTTAGCCACAGTTAGTTCCTTTAATCAAAAGACAAACTCTGCTCTTTCAGTCCAACAGTCTAGTTCAAAGGCCATCCACTGGTACTATATGTATGCAGGTAGATTTTACATGGACCAGTATTAGTTCCATTTGCCTACAGGAGACGATCAATCCTAAAGCACCAGAAGGACACATCATCTCGCCACATGGATTCCCATCTTATAAAGAAGATGGAGTATTCAATGATTTAATACTTTTAGCACTACTGTGATGATAGGATCATCTCCATAAGTTAACGAGTTTATGAGCATTACACGTCAATAACCAAAGGAAGGGAAAGAATGAAAAGGAACCATCATGATATGCTTAGATGGAGAGGGCTAATGGCATGTTATGAAGTTGCAGCTCCAAGGCATGTGATGGATTTACTAATCGACCAATTCCAGACAAAACTTAATAAGACGAAAGATTGGTCAAGCTTTATGTTAAAATGAAATCTGTACACCTAAAAGGAATATCAGTCGTTACCGAAAGGCAAAGGTGCCTGCTCTGGAACATTCCATCTCTGATCATCTTCTGTCCCAAATATCTGAGACATGTTGAATGAATTTCTGTGCCCCATTGTACGTGAATGTCGGCAATAAATTTATCTCTCTGCGAAAAGAAATCTGCATTCAAATAACAGGAGCCACCTCGTCATTTTTCTTCTTTATACTGAAAGGAATATAAACAGTTACTCAGTGACACATAATTTGACCATTCAGCTATACACCACAAAATGACACATCAAACATCCACATGAACCAACATCCCTCTCTCTCTCTCTCTCTCTCTTCCCTTTCCTTTTTAGTGCACAAAGTAACGTATTGGAAAAGTATAGTCGATCTCCCCTTATCTTTAGAATCCCGACATGAATTCTATACAATTTCTTATCAAGGTTTATTTCTACAAACCTACTCAAACATATCTTCTTACAGAAACTTAGGACCTGTTAGGCCAAAATGCCCACTTACTGATAACAAATACAAGTCAGCAGAGAAAAAATGCTATCAAAAGTAATTTTTAGGAAAGTCAGGGAATAAGATTGGGATTTCACAACAAAACAGAAAAGCTTGATCTAAAATTGTCAAGCTCCTTCACATAAAGTAATCAAGATAAGACATCTAGATGTGGTCGAATTCTTCTGACTGAAATCCACAATTAAATCTCACAGAGATGTGAAACTTATATACCAGCATGTAGGATTAGTCAAATTTGAGCTCGTTTGGTATGCGGACTAAGTTATCCCGGGACTTAGTCCTGGTAAAATAATCCTTTGACTAATTCATCTCACTTGGGAGATGAGATAAAATAACATCAAGGTTGAAGGGATAAGTGGGACATCCCAGGATTAGGTTTCGGATTAAATTTATACTTGTTTGGTTAAAGGTATAAATTTATATCAAGATCAGACATCTAGATGTAGCAGAATTCTTGCACTGAAAGCCATAATTAAATCTCACAGAGATGTGGAACTTACAATAGCGTATCAGCATGCACGATTAGTCAAATGTTTAATGGGCACAAGACAAACTACTTGATATGGCCAATCTGACACAGACTACTCCTGCTATATGCTAAAACCATTTTTTCCTTCCGATAGTTTATGTTAAAAAGTCTTTCTACCCCACTAAGGTAGGGATAAGGTTTGCAAATGCCCCACCCTCCCCACTTATGGGAATATACTGGGTGTGTTGTTGTTGTTGTTAGTTTATGTTAAAAGTCGAGAGAAATACATTGTTATATGAATACATCCAAGTTAGTGGCATGAAATAAATTGTTATTGGCACGAGGTTGTAAGAGGTATAATGCTCACTGAGAAGCTTTTCGTAGGAGGAGATTCCAATGGACACATTGGGTCAACCCCAAGGGGTTATGACGATGTGCATGGAGGCTTTGGTTTCGGGGATAGGAATGAGGGAGGAGTCCCACTTTTGGATTTCGCTAAAGCTTTTGGTTGGTGGTAGCGAATTCGAGTTCCTGGAGGAGGAGCACTTGGTAACCATCCGTAATACGAAAGGTAAAACCCAGATTGATTACTTCCTCAATAGGAAGGATGATAAAAGTTTTTGTAAGCACTACAAGGTTATCCCAAGTGAGAATCTTACTACCCAACATAAGCTCTTGGTGATGAATTTGGAGATCAAGAGGATGAAGAAGAGGGTTGTGTATGACCTATCAAGGATCAACAGGGATAGTTTGACTATGGCCAGTGCTCAAGAGATAGCGGAGAAGTTGTTGGCGATAGGGGTGGAGGTTAGTGGGGATGCGAACAATATGTGGGATAAGACAACTGATTGCATCATGGAAGCCGTTAGAGAGGTGATGGCGGTGTCAAGAGGTAGCTTTAGTGGGCATTGAGGGGATTGGTTGTGGAATGGGGACGACCAAGGGAAAGTGGAAGCAAAAAAGGTAGTGTAGCGTAGCCAAAAAAAAAAAGGTGGTGTAGCGAAGTTGGTGAAGAGTAAGGATAAAGAGGAAATGCGCATAGGTCAAGATATAAGATGGCGAAGGAGGTAAGTTAGCGATTACGACGACAATAATGACAACTTCTAAATATTTGTAGGTAGAACTAAAGAACAAAGACGAGGATAAAAAATTGTATAGGCTAGACAATACGTGAGAGAGGAGGGCCGGAGGGACCAAGTAAAGAGCATCAAAAATGAGGACGGCAAAATACTAGTGGAGGAGGCACTCATTTTAGACAGAGGTGACAATTATATTTCCATAAACTCTTGAACAAAAAGGCGAGAACGAAACATTGTGCTGAGAGACTTGGAGAATTATGAGAGGCGTCACAATTTTGGGTATGTAGGTGTATAAAGGTTGAGAAGGTTAAGGGTGTGATTCGAAGGTTGCACAGGGGAAGAGCGATTAGCGAGACAAGATCCTGATGGAATTTTAAAAGAACACAGGCAACGAAGGTATGAAGTGGCAGACTGAATTGTTTAATGTCATTTTTTAAGATAGCTATAATGTCCGAAAAATAGAGGTGCAGTACAATGATCCGTTGTACAAGAAGAAGGGTGACTTTCAGAATTGCAACAACTAATAGAGATATCAAACTCCTAAGCCACATGTTTAAGATAGGGTGATGGAGATAAAGGTGAGGAGGGGCATTTTTTTTTTGAGAAGCATTTCAGATTCATGTCGGAAAGTTCAAAGTTCAACTACAAAAGTTATTCATCTTGTTAGGAGACTGTTGGAACAATATAAGGAGAAGAAAGACTTACACATGGTGTTCATCAACCAAGCATACGACAAAGTTCCGGTGGAGGTTCTATGGAGGTGCTTGAAGGCTAAAGGTGTACTTGTGGCACACGCTAGTGTGATTAAGAACATGTACAATAGAGCCAAGACCTAAGTAAGGACAGCGGGAGGAGACTCGGAGCACTTCCCATGAAGTGGCACCAAAGATCAACTCTCAGCCCATTTTTATTTGCTTTGGTGATGAATTATTGGCATGACAAATCTAAGCCCACTATTGTAGTCATTCTTCTAGCAACTTTCAAGTAAAATGTTCTCTAAAACTTTTTCTCCTCAGCTTTTTCTTAATAGTTTCTTTATTTATTAAGTAAAGTGCTTTTATTACTAACCAGTACCAAGCGAGTACCATAGAAAATACAAAAGGAGAACTTAACCACGGCTAAAAGTTCAGGGAATCTAGTACATCCCTAACTGTTTTACAAGCTATTTTGAAAGTTCACCAATGTCACATAATTATGTTTTGTGTATATCAAGATTTAACATGAAAATGTGATCTTTCTCCCCCTACAGCATCTCTCTCTCCTTGAAAGGCAGACGATGCATATAATGCATAAATGGATTGTCTTCCCCAGCTGTGTCTATACTTTGTCTGTTTTCTGTCTCTGCCAGCAGTTTAACAACTGCTTCAGTTTCTGTGCATAACCCAAAAAACACCAGATATGTCTAGATGACGTATCTGGGCTGCAGTGAAGAAATAGATGACTAATTCAGGGGATTGTTCACATAGAAAACATCTGCTGCACAGAGTAAATCCTCTCCACTGAAGATTATCTTATGTTAAACATGCTTCATGTGTTGCTATCCATCCAAATATTGCCACCCATCTTTTTCTTCATGATATTGAAATTTGGGTATCACTCCTTTGAACATTGTTCTCACAACTTTTTTATTAATCTTCCGATGCCAATTCAAGCTACACTAATGATGTCTTAAAAGTTGACATCACTGCAACTATTTGCACTAATCGAATATATATTTTATTTTTATGGAAAATGGTAAGGATTGTATTTAAAACAGCACTAAGAACGTGTTGGGAGCTCTGTACAATGTGGCAAAGTTAAAAAAAAAAAAAAAGAACTACATCCCATCCTAGGCATGTAGGGATTCTAGCAGCTAATTGAGTGTAGATTTCTTTCTGTGCATGTTATAAGTACTTCCTTCCACAATATAATTACCGGCAGATTCCCGAGAAAAGATCCCAGTGCCCTTTCTTTCCGGTGATTATTTACTTGTTCAAATACTACTCCGCCAACACTGTTCGGGTGATTGATTACTATTTCTGTGATTTTGTTTTAGTATTTTCTTTTGGAATTAGCAGACTCAAGTTCTTCTCAAAAAAAAAAAAAAGAATTAGCAGATTATTTCACCACCTTGAGCTGAAAGTCGAGAGGTTTATGTTGTTTTTCGTAAATAAATTTAGGTTAATAATATGAAGCACTCTTCATGATTGTATCATAGTTAAGAATACTAAGAATTTTAAACTTTATTTAGTTTAAATTTTCTCAATCATCATATGTGTTCTCACTACCTACTCAATTAGTATTTTTTTTTCTTGTACTTCTCTTTCTTCACAATTCAAAAGCTAAAACCTCGCCGAGGAACCTCGAAAAATAATAAGAGGTACTATATATTTTTTGATGAAGATAATAAGAGGTACTATATAGAATTTCTCTTTTACCGCAGAGGTCCAACAAAGCTATAGAAGTAAATAAAAAGCAGAACTGTCTAGGCGAAAGGTTTACTCCTTAATATAAAAAATGGTCAAAAAAATATTGCATGTCGAAACAAATTGCTATCTATCCAAAAATAATGTAAAGCCCCAATTCATATACATAGCAGGGAAGGCCCCCTTTCAGTGTGTACTTCATGGAGAAAGGCTTCCAAGAAGTAGATATCTACTTCTCAAATACATTCATTCCTCTAGTTGTTGTCTTACTAGCTACCATTTGTATCATCCTGTGTCACCCGTGCATATAGCTAGGCTCTTAAGCGATAGGAGGACTATAATGCCAGGGTCAATGATTAAAAGAAAGAGAGATTTTCTTTGATTTTTGAAAAGTAAAGAAATAAAGGAACCTCTACGTCTCCAACTGGACTATTGTGGTCTAGAATAGCATCAAGATAGAATTTTTTCTTTCTTGTCTTTACATACTTGGTCCCTTGGTGTAAGAAGTTAAGAACCTATAGGATGATTATTACAGTTCAACTTGAATTAGGTTTATTAGTTAACCATTTTCCAAGTCTAACACAAGTATTCAAGTTGAAGATGTCATCCGCCGCCTCCTCTTCGGAGTACTCTTGAAAGAAAATATTTTTTCACAAAAAACAATACTTACAAACTGAATCGCCTTCACAATAGCACATACGCAACAAACATTGCCTGCCTAACCCTCTCATCTTTATGTTCCAGTTACATTATATCTTTCTTTAAATTAAAGCATAGATTCTACTTAAACGGTAATCTTGACTTAGCAACTTCGAATGGGTTTGATGACAAGAAAAATCTCTTACGTTTACACATCTCTGTGAGAGAGTCTATAATGGTTAATGGAATTTCATTTGAACTTTGTCAGGAATAGCAAAGGATGTTCACACAGAGATCATTTATCCCCATTATTTTTCGGCTTTGCCATTGAGATGATCAATAAGCTGCAGGAAAACCAATAAATGGAGCATGTCTGAATGGTTTTATGATAAAAGCTATCAGTAGACCATAGACTGAAAAAACAGATCTAATATAAGCAGATGATACTAATTTCCTAAGATCCTCAATTGAGACAAATCTGCTCACCGTTCAAGACCTTGATATTGATTGATGCAGTGTATTGGCTCAGAACAGGTACAACCAAATCGGAGTTCAAACCATTGGGAGGTGAATAATAACCATTGTTCTAACTACAATCAAAGGGTGATTGCGCATGAGTTCCTTACAAACAGCCAGGATCTTCCCCTAGGAGGCAAATTCAAGGAGGGAGAGCTTTGGCTACTACAGTTCGAGAAAGTATTGAAAGGATAGAAAAAGAAGTACATTGTCAAAAGGAGGGAGAAGTATTTGACAGAAAGAGCTCTTATCTACACTTTCATATTCTAGAATTGGTGCCTTAAAAAACTGAAAACCTAATGAGAGTAAATAAATGAGATAGGAAATTTTCACCAGGTGAGTTAGGAGAGCTGGATAAAGACAGAGCCCCTATACGAACAGATGAGCCTCTGTAGGAATGGAAGCCTCAAGCCTTAGTATCTGGGATAACTGGGTTCAACTGAGCCCTCTTGGGATGGTTATGGGAG
Organism: Solanum appendiculatum; assembly: GCA_018342035.1. Taxonomy (NCBI): domain Eukaryota; kingdom Viridiplantae; phylum Streptophyta; class Magnoliopsida; order Solanales; family Solanaceae; genus Solanum; species Solanum appendiculatum. The sequence goes on from JAGDQO010002110.1 coordinate 12,076, forward strand.
ATAGAAATTGATGAAAGTGCTATATGGAGGGAACTGATCAATGAAATGTATAAACCCATACATCTTGGATGGTTATCAAAGAGGCGAACCGCCCTTATAAAACAACCTAATGGAAAAGATCATGAAAAAGAGAGGACTTCCTGAAGTTTAAAGGAATCTCTTTTAGGAACGGAAACTGTACACGATGTTGGCTCGATATTTGGTGAGGTGGTATTATTCTAACCAGCTGAATTTTCTCATCTCTTTTCAATCACAACTGCAAAGAAAGCCATAGTTGTGGAGATTCTTAATGCGAAGGGTGGGCAGATGGCACCAGACAGACATTTAGACAAGTATACAATACTAAAAATTGACAATGTGGAAAGATTTCCCGGCAACTATACAAGCTTTTCATGATTAGGGTGATAAGATGGTCTGGATGGTGACCTTCCCAAATTATTCTCCAAGAAGTCTTACCATACTTCCTGCTTGGGGGAGCGAAGTAAGACCATTTGGACAACAATATGTAAATTGGAACCACCCAAAAAGTGGCATCTTTCACATGAAAAAGGTACCTTATTGTCAATGGTGGAAGTATTGTTATAAAGACGACAACATCATTGAATTATACAGTATTATCCATTTCAAAACAATATACCAAAGTAAGAAGACCTGTGGTAAGATGTGAATCATTTCTAAGCTCATTAAAACTTTATGCTGCTTCCACACTCAAGATTAACCCAGAGCAATCAGAAAACACAGCCAACACATGGACAGCTGACAAGTTGTCTGAATATATGAGCCTAAAGAGCAAATTGTCACTTAGCAAGCTAATGATAGTAATGATACATCTATTGCATATAATTTAACCAAAATTGATGCAGTCATGATAATTTCTTTCTCAATGTTAACTCAGTAAGGATTAGAAAATAGAAAGAATAAGTTGTACCTATCCTGGGGATGGATATCTAGGACCTTTCCTATTGAACTACTCAAAATTGAATAGGAAACAAGAACACAAGCTAAACCACTTGACTACTCCTGCAGTTTCAACAAGATGACACGAAATATTAAAGATGGCTAATTAATAAAGCTAAGAAGAGAAACATATCACCACAAGTACCTTTGACGAGCCATACCACCAAATAGACATGGCCAATTTGGTTTCCCTCATCCCATGGCAGTCTCACTGAAATATGTTCCATTAAGAAGAAGCCACTACAAATTTTGTGTCCATCAATCTTTCTGATAATGACTGTTTCAAGGTTCAGAACTCAGACAAATGCAGGACGAAGAGCAAGGGGTGGGGGAGGAGTGCGAGAGTATCTCTGGAAATGCTCATTAGTGTTTTTATGAGATGTAACAGTGTAAAAGAGCATATGAGAGTTTAGAAAGAAGCAACTGCAATTTTCTGTATGAAATGCGCCAAAACAAGTTGGCTTGTCGGAGAGATAAAAACTAAATGGATAATGATGGTATGAGACAAGCTAAGAATAATCTTGTCAGAGGGAGAAAGTAAAGAAATAAATTTGTTAACAGTACCAGATATGCTTCGTACTTGACTAAATTTAGTACGAAATGTTGAGAGTACAAAATAGGGAGTAGAAGCAAAAACTGTGAAATGGCTGTAAAAGCTTCCATCATTGCATCTACTTGCAACGTGAAATATAAGAGGCACCACCTCATGAAGATTGTGGGTAGTACAAAAGGATGAATAGGGACGGGTATCAATGAGCCCCAAAGAACTACAGAGAAATCCTCCAAGCTATAGATGTGTTACTAGTTAGAGAATTTTCTTACATCAATGGTAGCTCAACCATAAATACAGAGGCTAACTGGTAATACACATGTTTTCTCATTCATCTCAACCAACTATGATAGTTGTCCTCCAATATTGGGTAGACCAAGCATCATTATGATTAAGTGTTCTAAGGACTTGCAGCACACTTAGCAATATACTAGCATCAATGTGCTACATCGTAGTGGCACAACTAAGAAAATGTACATTCCATTGAACCCCAACTCTGCATTGCTATTCCATTCAGAGAATATATGGATCAGGATTGCTCTCTCACTCTATTTTGAACTAAGCCATCAATAGAGTAAGATTACCACCTAAGACTCCAAACGAGCACAGGATCACTAGCTCAATAGGCTCAATTAAAGGAATTACCCGCATACAATTGAATCAGGATAAAACCAGCTGTCATTGAGAAAAGAGAGAGAATGTTGCATCTAGTGAGCATTACAGTATCTGCTCAGCATCTCTACTCTGAACCTTAGAAGGGATATTGTAATAAAGTTGTAACACACTCGAACTGTGCACCATTCAGTTCTATTCACCAGCAAACAATTCAAAGTATGCACAGACAAGAGATGGCACACATCCGCCCCCATGTCACTACCAACAGATCCACCATTCCAGAGAAAGTAATACAAATCCCAGTCAAAAATGTGCTTTGGAAGCAGCATGGTCAACAAGAACCTCATCTCCTATCATCAATAAAAAATAGCATAAGCAAGACAAGTCTTTCCAAGAGAAAGTGGCCCCATACTACCAGCAGTTGTCAAAATGCAAAGGAGTCCCACAACTAATCAGAAAGTTAGCTGCAGCCTGTAGAATGAACTTCAGGTTTTCCAGAAATGCTCATCCCACAGTTAGTGGCAGCCTGTAAAATGAACTTCAGTTTAACAACAACCCCTCAACCCCCAATAAGTGGCAGCGTCTAAATGAACTTCAGGTTTTCAACAACTTCTCACCCCATCAAGAAGCATCTTTCAGAAGGTCATTAATTCTGCAACAATAGCATAACCTATTTCCTATGAGCTCTTCACACTCAAAAGGTTGAAGGGTAAGAGACTGCAATAACAGCAGCTCAGTCTAATCAATCTTGATAAGAACACCATAAGAATGAGATCTCTTCATAACCTGCCAGATTGACCAAAAAGTTGCTTGCGACATCATGTATGATTGAGGTTCTATACATTAGAAAAGCTAGTTAGCTATCCACCATATAAATACCCTGCAGGAGCTCCCAGGTTATTTTTCAATGAGAAAGATGAGAAGAATCAGAAATATAATTATGACCTATCCTAATTATCTGAGATGGTAATAAGAAATCCGGACTGAGATTGAAAAAAAGAAAGGAAGAACAGGAAGATGCTAGAGCAAACGCTGGAAACAAAAAGAACAATGTAAGATGAGGAAACTGTTCCTTAAAATAAGTACTATAGATAGAGATATGGCTGGACTGAGAAAGGTAGGTACCAAAACCCCTCACCTGTACTTGCAATATGTCCTCATCCCAAGCCCTCACATCAACTTATGTCGTGTCAAAACAAGATATGGCAATGGAAATGACAGTTGATCATCATGCCCAATATTAAGCTCAAATCAACTCCAACAAAGCCCTAGTATGAACTATTTAGCCCAGGAAACCCATTCTTATGAATCTAGGGCAATATCCTTCATCTGACAATAATAAGCCGCCAGCCTCCCTATCCTGCATACGAAAAACCATCTAAACCTAGATACTCTGAAAGGAAATATAGGAAAATGCTAGCACATAGATTCTAGGAACTCAGTGCCTAAGGAAAAAATAGAGATTACAAAGTGCACGCTTAGCAGAAAGATGGGACATAGATATTTGCTAATATAAAGCCACTGTCACATGGCTTTGGATAAATGTTTGCATAGAGTCATTTAAGTTAGTTCCTCATATTTCTTCAAGTTCATATCCCGATGCAAACAAACCTAAGTATCATCAAAAAATTAGACAACAAATGCTGAAAAGGGTTATAAAAACAAGAAAAAAGATCATTTATAAAAGAGAGCAAACAATGTAAGCTTTGTTCAAATAAAGAAGTTAATGAAATAAAGCTAAATGCTTTTCAAGTTCACGAAATAGTCCAAGGGAAGTAATTTTACATGGTGCCCCAAAAAATATATATATATATAATATAAGCAAATACAGACTGCTCAGTGCTGAGATGTATTACTGAGTAGAATAAAGAGACTGATCAAATGTTATTTCCTTACTTTATATCTGGAAGTGTTCAAATATGTAATCAGAGCAGCTGTTAATAAGTAGTAAAATGTAGCAGACAATTTTTGAAGAATAACATTGACAGATCATAATATGTGGCATCATATCCTCCTGTGATCCAAGGAGAGCTATTGGCCAAAGAGAACTCCCGACATCTAAAAGCAACACGGTGCAGGCAGATGCTCCACCTAAATTCTTTGAATGATAGATCTCAAAGCTAACAAAATTTGAGAAGTTACGCAACAAAAAAAAAAGGATATGCTTACATGAACAAGAGAATCTCACTCAAATCTGGTCAGCCACAAAGGAAAAAGTATTATGTCTTCAGGTCCCTGCAAGGTCTTTAACTCTGCGGCTGTATGGTATACTGTTGCAAATAAAACATGTTAAACTTTTGTTGGACAAATTTTGAATCACTAATACACATCAATGGTATAAACAAAATCTTGATTTTTAGGGACCACTGTAATACAATATGCAACTAAGGCCCCGCAATCACAAGTTATGACTGTCTCATATCCTTGCAAAACACTATACCAACTATCCACATGCATATCTAAAGGAACTCAAAATGCATCCATGAAATCAATTTCAGAACAATGGAATGTGCAATCAACGGCATAGCTCATGGTAGAATGGTATAAAACTGACTCTCAGCTTCATTTCTATTTGACTTGAAATTCATGGACAAGGTGTAATTTCTTATCCAAATAAGTTGCATCACTACGAGACTCAAATCCTAGTTTATTGGAAAAGATTCACACTGAGACCTGTATATCCATGGATCCATCACATCTCATTTTTTATTGGTCCCTAGACCCCATAGGTGAATTTAACTCCCTAACAGTTCTAATACACTGGCCACCTATTTTTGAGAAAAGGAATTTCATGATGGTCATTTAAAAGCCACACACACTCAAACTTGGGGAAAAAATTATCCTAACCTTACTCGATATAAAGAACTCAAACAAGAACAACAACATACCCCGCATAGTCCCACACGGTATAAAGAACTCAAAGGTATTACTAGATAATACTGACTACCACTATGAGTGGCTAATTGTCAATGTTCCTCTTAGACCAAATATGAGATTCCACCCTAGCGAAAAAAAGAGAACTGAGACAATTAACAATAATTAGAAAAGGAAGCTACGCGCGCGCACACACACACATGTATATACACAGACACACACACACACACACACACACATATATATATATATATATATATTTGTAGATAGATTTTACTATTAGCTTACAAGAATTATGAGAAGGTTCAAGTCAAATTACTCACTGTATTTACTTGGGTGAAACAGAGAGGTTTGTGGAATGGAGGTTAAAACAGAGGAATAAGGATTTTTCAATGATTTGGCAGGGAAGAAAGTGAAGAAGGGAAATACAACTTCAAACTTTCCATAAAAGAGAAAACTATATCACTTTTACTGCTCGTCCAATCATACCAAACAACACTAAGCCATGAATACTTCATAGGAGTGTAATAAACCAACCAATTTCTCTCATTTATCCTCCCCCTCTCCCTCCTTCCCTTTTTGATAAATAATTAATGCTTTCAGGAACTCCTATATGCAACATATAGCTTTCCTGAACAGCAAGATTTCCATATTTACGATCTCTAGTTAATGTAGCCACTTACCAAATTGATGCATCAAATATTCAATTTTCTTTACAACAACAACATACCCAGTGTGATCCCACTTATGGGATCTGGAGAGGGTAGTGTGCAATGAACAACTACAACTATGTTTCACTTCCAAACTGGGAGACGGTGTCGGTCACATGAATCCTCAATATTCATTGACCCCTTCCATTCCAATGCTCAAAGATGATGTCTTTTCTAAATCCATGAGTAAATAGTCCATAGATTCTACTTTCATTGTCATTATATAAAGTCCCCAGTATTTATTTATAAAAAAAATTTTAAAAAAAAAACACTTGATAACTTACCATCAAAATAGAAAAACTGAAAGTTCAAACAAAATAAAAAACTTAGATAATAACTAGAAAAAAGCCATAAAACAATTTATTCATGCAAAATCTGTAAAAACAACATACAACAAAAACAAAACGATCGGGTGAGAAAATCAGCTCGGAAATAATGGTTTTTTTTTGTTCGAAAATCGCAACCAAACAAAAGCCTAAAACCCAACAAAAATTCACAAAAAAGGAACAGAACAACCGCAGAAGAGCATAAATTTGATAGAAAAATCACGATCGGGTACAAATATCAACTCAAACCCAATAATTTTTACAATCGATCAACCAAACAAAACCGAAAAAAATACATTAAATACAGAATTAACAAACAAACAAACAAAGGACATGAACTTGATATAAAACAATAACATAGACTAAACCGATGATCGGTGAATTACCGGAAAATTTTTGCCGGTGAAGAAACCGGTAGCTTTTGCTTGTGGATGATCGGTTGATTGAGACGAATAAATTTAATTTATAATTAATTTTTTAGAATTAATATAGGGAGATAATTAGATAAAGAAAAGACAAACACGTAAAGAGAGAGAAAAAAGAAAGAGTAATTTTGTGCGTTCAAGGCAAATGAATTTTCATAGCGGTTTGGATTATTTTATAGGAGTAGTGGCCTCTCTTTTTCTTTTTTCTTTTTCCATTTTTTATCCAAGAGTAACATCTTGTGAGATTGCTTGAGGTCTCGAGTTCGAGTCCTGGTTAAGAAATATTTTCCCCTTAATAGAGAGAATTTGGAATAGCCGAGTTGATATTGAATATTGAGTGGAAAATCAAAAAAAATATAATATAACATAAAAAAAATTATTTTAAGAAAAAATAATCTTTATAATAAATATTGTTATAGAGGTTCAATGATATAAAGATATTTGAGTGTACTATTAATTAAACATTTATTTTTCATCAATTTAAGTACACGTTATTTATTTGTTTATATTCGGTGATGTTATACATGAGATTGATGTGAAAGTTAGGATTGATATTTAGGCTATTATTGGGAGAGATAGTTTTAAGTATAAGAGTACTTCAAGAAATTGTGAGATTGATGAGGATGTCACACATCGTATTGGAATGGGATGGATGAAACGGAGGCTCGCATCTTGTGTCTTGTGTGGTAAGAATGCGTCACAAAGTTTTAAAAGTATGTTTTGTAAAGTGATTGCTAGACCCAATTATCATATCATATATATATAAAAAAAAGAGAATCCTAGGCCCGCCTACGTGGCGCAACCACAAACCAAGATTCTCTTTTAATTTATTTATTTCCAAAACTAGCCTTTCATGAAAAGTTGTGACCTTTATGAAAAATTGTGACTTTTATGAAGAGTTGCGACTTTTATGAAGAGTTGTGTCTTTTACGAAAAGTTGTGACCTTCCGAAGAGTTATAACTTTTCCAAAGAGTTGTGATCTTTCCCATAGGCACAATAAGCATTTGTTCACACTACCTTTTATTGTCTATAAATAGAGGGATTTCCTCTCATTTTAAAACAACGAAAATTTTGAATTTCTTCTTCTGCACAATTACATATTCGCATACTTTGCTCCTGTTGATTGGCTCACTGGCACCATTGTTTATTTATCTATACACTGATGAATAGAATCGTTCTATCCTGAGAGGATCTATTCCTTTAAACCTCGGGTACTAGAGGGGAATAATTTTCTTAATTAAAGGGACACTACGCATTCACTAGCCTCGATTTTTCCCTTTATGTTTCATTCTATTATTACAGATCGTGGTATGTTTTTTTACAATTCGTTACTACATAATCTTGTATGTAAGATAATATAGTGTTTTAGTTTTAATGATTGATAGGTTTTAAGTATTATTTTATAAATTCCATGATATTAAATTCCCGCGCGAGCGCGGATTGTTTTACTAGTGTTATATGAAGCGAAATGTTGAATAGTCAATATCTCACATGTTCAAAAGATGAAAATAAGAATATTGAGATGAATGTGTGTGCATATTAGCGGAATAGGATTTTTACATAAAAACATTAACATTATGTGCACACTATGTGCACAAAAGTCAAATTTATGACCCTTTTTTTTCTCATAGTAATAATATACTAATCGAAGAAAAAATTGTTTAATTTATTGACGATGGCTTTTTTCATTGTTATTTTCATGCTTATTGTTTTTTTTCTAGTAAACACTAGTAATATCCACGCTTGTTAATGTATACACGTAACTATATTCATTATGGCTAATTAATATGTTAAAAAGATAATATAGAATTACTATACTCAAATAAAAAAAATTATGTAAGATTCGTGATATTTTATTTTGTTGAATTTGGCTTAATTAGTAGTAACAACGATTGAGTTTTGTTATTTAAAATACTTAGAAAATCAAACGATCAAAATTATTAAAGAGTTACCAATTGAGAAGAGATTCAATTTGAAATTTATTACATGCTTTCTAGATTGAAATTGTCTAACGAAGCTTGCTTGATGTGATTTATATCTTTTGTTTGAATTGCAAACAATTATATTGAAATGAAGTTTATTCTATGTGTACCCAAAAAACAATAACTATAGATTTTCTTATAAAAATAAAGTTATTAAAAGTAAAAAGTGAAGAGTTTTTCATCAAACTCCTTAAATCGTAGACTTTGAATAAGAAAAAATTGAAAATAAATTTTACTGAAAAATCATGTTAAATTATGAGGGGGAAAAATCCCGACTAGCGAACTAAAGTAAAAAAAAATAAAAAAAATACTCCATTCATAAGCACAAAATTTAAATTATTATTTTTTCATATAGATTTGAGCATAAATACTAATTAGGAACTTCAAATTTCTTTAATCATGTTGTATGTCATTGATCGTAAAATTTTTACAAAGCGGATAATTTTTTATTATTTTCATAATTTAGTTAAAAATCATTAAAATATATAGAGCATAATCGTCATATTAATGTGGAAAAGTTGTGTCTTTTCAAGGCACATGGAGATGTATATTTATATATATATATATACATTGTAGGTAAGGATTAAGAAAAGGACAGACTAAGGGACTAGTTAGTACCTTTTATGAATAGATTCGACCTAATATTTATTTTCAAAACTTTTATAACAAGTGATTTTAAATATTTATGTAGCTATAAAGCTTTTAAAATTGTCATAACATTTGTATAGCTGTAAAATATTTATCAAAAATAAAATAGTTCTTAAGTGTAGCTATAAAGCTTTTAAATTTGTTATAATATTAAATTCATAACTTTTGACACATAGAATAAATATATATGTACAATCTAAATAAATTCTAAATCTAAATCACAATTCAACATCAAGTTTTTGTAAGTATGGCATCTATTTTGGGGTAATTTTTATCTTTTGTCATTCAGTATTTTAAGTAACAAAATATGCACGAAAAATGTTTTAGGTAGCGAAAAAAATCCACATGGCAAAAATAAATTTGCATGACATAAGTTCAGAGACACCCGTTGTTGGTTATTGAGCATTTTAATATTATTATTTATATTAAAGTTGCTCATTATTTGTGTGTCTAAATGCTGCCTTATTCCTCATGTTTTTGGTCATTGACTTAGTGGTCATCTAATGCCAATTAGATGTGGCTTTATTGGCAGAAACGTTTGACTTAGTGGTCATCTAATGCCAATTACATTTGGCAGAAACGTTCACTGAGTCATGTGTTACCCCTTATATTATTTCACTCTTTATTCCTCTATTATACCTTGTAATCTATGTAATTTCTAGGCCATTTATCCTCACTATTTACTACTCCATTGTCTTCCTATTCATTGCTAGGAAGACATCCCCAACTATAAATAGTGATGGTCTTCATTTGGTTTACACACAAGAAAATATAGAGTACATAAAAGTTTGTCAAAAAGAGAGTTCTTATTAGTTGAAGGGAGGTGTTCTTTTTGTGGAACTTTGGACTCAACACATGTCCAAAATTTGTTGAGTTATATTTTGTGATAAGCTGTTGTATCCTGGAGGGGACAAATCAAGAAGGACTACTGCTGGACCGGTGAAAAACTTTTGGTGCAGTGGGCTTGAATCTCCTTAAAGAGAGCGAGATATCCGCGCCTCAGCCTGAAGAGATTTTTATTTCTTCATTTTATTTTCAATTGTAATTTGGTTTTTTTTGTAATTTCACCAGCAATTTTAAGGAGATTCAACATAATGGCTGCAATTGAAAAAACCGCGAATGTCAAGATGGGAGATTTTAAATAGCCATTTCGGTTCAATCGTAACCATTTCAAGAGATGGAAGGGTAAAGTACTTTTCTACTTAAGTCTTCTCAATGTCTCTTATGTGTTAACTGAGAGGAATCCTAATAAAGTTGACATCACCTCTATGAATGATGATGAAACTATTTCTCATTTAGAGAAAGTGGAAAAGTATGATGGTAATTCCTATAAGTATCGGTATTAAATTCTTAATTGTCTATATGGTCATTTTTATGATTATTATGATAGAACTTACTCAAGTGCAAAGAAAATTTGGAAAGCATTGCAGAGTAAGTATGATAACGAAGAGACTGGAGCGAAAAAATATGCGGCTAGTAGATTTTTTCGTTTTCAAATGGTGGACAGCAAATCAGTGGTGGACCAAGCTCAAGACTTTATAATGATTGTTGGAGAGCTCAGGTCCGAGGAGGTCAAAATTGGAGATAACCTTATTGTTTGTGGCATAGTTGATAAACTTCCACCTTCTTGGAAGGAATTTCAAAAAACTATGCGCCACAAACAAAAGGAAACCTCTCTTGAGACGTTGATAGTGAAAATCCGTATGGAAGAGGAGGCAAGAGGCCAAGATGCACTTTTACAAATAGAAGAGAGCAACATCACAATGAAGGTAAATTTAATTACTTCAAAAAATAATGCTACTCCCGAATCTCACAAAAATACTTCTTTGAAGCCTAAGAAGAAAAAATTCAAGAAAAATAATGGTAGACCTCCCAAGAAAAATAATAGTGAAAATAACCAAGCACAAAATCAACAAGTTCAAGAAAAGGGACCGTGCTTTGTTTGTGGCAAGAGTGGGCATATTGCCCGATTTTGCAGATTTCGAAAATGTGGTCCTAACCCTCAGGCAAACGTTACCGAAGAACCTTTTGTGGTGGTGATTACCGACATAAACTTAGTTGAGAATGTTGATGGATGGTGGGTTGATTCTGGTTGACAAAGATTGGTTTAAAAAATATACTCATTTTGAGGAGCCGAAAACCATCATGCTTGGTGATTCTCACACTACTCAAGTGCTTGGAACGGGAGAAGTCGAATTGTATTTTACTTCTGGAAGGGTATTAACTTTGAAAGATGTACTTTATACTCCTTCCATGAGAAAAAGTTTGATGTCTAGTTTTCTTCTTAATGAAGCAGGCTTTAAACAAATTATTGAATCTGATCAAAATGTAATTGTGAAAAAGGATATTTTTGTGGGAAAGGGGTATGCTTGTGATGGGATGTTTAAACTGAATGTTGAAATGAATAAAGTTTCTACTTCTGTTTATATGCTTTCTTCTACTAATTTTTGGCATGCTCGTTTGTATCATATTAATGATCGCTATTTTGGAATCATGAGTAGTTTAGGATTAATCCCAATGATTAAAAAGATTTTTGAAAAGTGTGAGGCTTGTAGTAAAGCCAAAATCACTAAGAGACCTCATTTTCAAGTTGAAAGAAAAACTGATTTATTAGAATTAGTTCATACTGATATTTGTGAACTTGGAGGAATTTTAACTCGTGGAGGTAATAGGTATTTTATCACTTTCATTGATGATTTTTCTAAGTTTACATATGTTTACTTGATGAAAAATAAAAGTGATGCTTTTGAAAATTTTAAAACTTATCTCCATGAGGTTGAAAATCAGTTTGGAAGAAAAATAAAAATATTTAGAAGTGATAGAGGCCGTGAATATGAGTCAAATGAGTTTAATTCTTTTGTTAGATCATTGGGAATAATTCATGAAACTACTCCTCCTTACTCTCCTTCATCTAATGGAGTAGCGGAAAGGAAAAATAGAACTTTGGTTGAGTTGACAAATGCCATGCTTATTGAGTCACATGCACCTTTAAATTTTTGGGTTGAAGCTATTTTGACTGCTTGTTATGTGTTGAATCGTGTGCCTCATAAAAAGTCTAAATTGACACCTTTTGAATTGTGGAAAGATCACAAGCCAAGTTTGGGATATCTAAGAGTTTGGGGTTGTCTAGCCTTTGTGAGGCTAACGGATCCCAAGATTACAAAGTTGGGTAAGAAAGTTACTACTTGTGTTTTTCTTGGTTATGCTTCAAATTGTACAGCCTATAGATTTTTTAATCTTGAAGATAATATTGTAATAGAATCGAGTGATGCTATTTTTCATGAAAATAAGTTTCCTTTTGATTCTAAAAATAGTGGGGGTCAAAGGATTGAACAAAATATTTTGTCACTACCTAGTTCTTCTACTTCTACTTTGAAAAATAAAGAAATTGATGATTTTGAGTTAAGAAGAAGTAAAAGAGCTAGAGTAGAAAAAAATTTTGGTTCTGATTTTTATGTGTTTAATGTTGGAGATGACCCTCTCACTTTGAAAGAAGTTTTGTCTTCACATGATTCTATTTTTTGGAAAGAGGCTGTAAATGATGAAATGGAGTCAGTAGTTTCTAATAAAACTTGAAAGTTGGTTGATTTACCACCGGGTTGTAAAATAATTGGTTGTAAATGGGTCTTGCGAAAAAAGTTGAAACCGGATGGATCTATTGATAAATATAAGGCTAGACTAGTTGCAAAAGGTTTTAAGCAACTAGAAGGCCTAGAATTTTTTGATACTTTTTCTCCGGTAACTAGAATTACATCTATTAGATTTTTAATTGCTATGGCTGTGATTTTTTATTTAAAAATTCATCAAATGGATGTAAAAACTGCTTTTTTAAATGGAGACCTAAATGAGAAAATTTATCTGGAACAACCCGAGTATTTTGTTGAAGCAGGCCAAGAAAGCAAAGTGTGTAAACTTACGAAGTCCCTATATGGCTTGAAACAGGCACCAAAGCAATGGCATGAAAAGTTTGATTCCTGCATGATTGAAAATGGTTTTAAAACAAATGAGTGTGATAAGTGCATATATCATAAGTCTTGGAATAATTCACATGTGATCATTTGCCTATATGTTGATGATTTATTGATCTTTGGCTCTAACATGAATGTTATTGATGAAGCTAAAAATATTCTTAGAAGCCATTTTGATATGAAAGATCTTGGTGAGGCAAATTTTATTCTTGGAATAAAAATAACAAGAACATGTGATGGAATTTTCCTTGATCAGTCACATTATGTTGAGAAAATTTTGAAAAAATATAACTTTCTTGATTACAAGTATGTTGTAACTCCTTTTGATTCAAGTGTTCACTTGTTTTCTGTTAAAAGTGAAAATGATGTAATAAATCAAAAGGAATATGCTAGCATAATCGGAAGTTTGAGATATGTGACTGATTGTACTAGGCCTGATATTGCATATACAATAGGAGTACTTGGCAGGTTTACAAGCAAGCCAGGTAATGAACATTGGCATGCTATAACAAGAGTTATGAGATATCTAAGTGGAACAAAAAATTATGGTTTGTTCTACAAAAAATATCATGCTGTACTTGAAGGTTTTTCTGATGCAGATTGAAACACCTTATCAGGTGATTCATATTCTACCACTGGTTATGTCTTTACTTTGGGTGGTGGTGCTATCTGTTGGAGATCAAAAAAACAAACTATAATGGCTAACTCTACCATGGAGGCTGAACTAATTGCTTTAGCTTCAACTAGTGAGGAAGCAAATTGGGTGAGAGATTTGTTATTTCAAATACCTTATTTTGAAAAACCAATTCCTCCTATTTTAATTCATTGTGATAGCACTGCTGCAATTGGTAGAGTTCAAAACTGTTACTATAACGGAAAATCCAGACCTATAAGGAGGAAACACAGTAATGTAAGATCATATTTGACAAGTGGTACCATTAATGTTGATTATGTCAAATCTTGTGATAATCTTGCAGATCCTCTTACTAAGGCCTTAACAAGAGAAAAGGTCTGGAGCTCATCGAGGGGGATGGGATTGAAGCCTATAAATCCTTGAGTCATATATGAGGAAACCCAACCTGGGGACTAGAGATCCTATAACCATGTTCAAAGGGAAAAACGAATCATATGATGACTTGTTGTGAAAAAAAATGCACTAATTTTTATTCCCTCCCTATGATGTGAATGCATTGTTTCTTGTAGTGATTTGTGAAGGTTGAGTTTACAGAACTCTTAATGAAAATCTGTAGTCCGTATGGATGGAGTGTTAAATTTACAGGAGCACTCTCAACAGATTTCAACTATGTGAGTGTGGAAGTAGGTCGCTTCCTATGAGAATTGGGTTTATTCTCAAAAGCACTCATGAAACCGGGATAGCACAAGGCCGCAACGTGCTGGCTTTTAAAGCTCATGTCAACACCTTGATTATTATGTGTGACCAGTGATATTTTATTTCCCTTAAGCAGTCATAGTTCAAGTTTGAAACCACTACGACTCTGGAGTAAAAGTTATTGTTTCACTAAGTGGAGGTTCAATGCAGAGCACACATTCATTATGCATAGTAGCCTTCCTTCAGCTAATATACTCTCTTGGTTAATATTAAAATGAGTGGAGGATTGTTGATTATTGAGCATTTTAATATTATTATTTATATTAAAGTTGCTCATTATTTGTGTGTCTAAATGCTGCCTTATTCCTCATGTTTTTGGTCATTGACTTAGTGGTCATCTAATGCCAATTAGATGTGGCTATATTGGCAGAAACGTTTGACTTAGTGGTCATCTAATGCCAATTACATTTGGCAGAAACGTTCACTGAGTCAGCAGTTTCTTGGCATTTGTTACCCCTTATATTATTTCACTCTTTATTCCTCCATTATACCTTGTAACCTATGTAACTCCTAGGCCATTTGTCCTCACTATTTACTACTCCATTGTCTTCATATTCATTGCTAGGAAGACATCCCCAACTATAAATAGTGGTGGTCTTCATTTGGTTTACACACAAGAAAATATAGAGTGCATAAAAGTTTGTCAAAAAGAGAGTTCTTATTAGTTGAAGGGAGGTGTTCTTTATGTGGAGCTTTGGACTCAACACTTATCTAGAGTTTGTTGAGTTATATTTTGTGATAGCCTGTTGTATCCTGGAGGGGACAAGTCAAGAAGGACTACTGATGGACCGGTGAAAAACTTTTGCTGCAGTGGCTTGAATCTCCTTAAAGAGAGCGAGATATCCGCGCCTCAGCCTGAAGAGATTTTTATTTCTTCATTTTATTTTCAATTGTAATCTGATATTTTTTGTAATTTCACCAGCACGCGTTACACCAGAGGGCATACGTTCAACGACATAAGTTATGTACAATGACATAAATTCAATGGCACTAGTTATGTCTTTAAAAAAAAGAGATTATGTCCAAGGCACAAATTATGCCCCAAGACTTAAGTTCATTAACATAAGTTGTGCTACAACATAATTTCAATGCCACAAGTTATACCGCATGACATTAGTTTAGTGGCACAAATTATGTCTCAAGACATAAGCTCAATTACACAAGTATGGCGCGGGGCATAAGTTTAATTGCACAATTTATGTCCCAAGACAGAGTTCTCTAACACTTTGTTTGGATGATCGTTATGTATTATTGATTTGTTTCATAAGTATTGTATTATATTGTATTGTATTGTGTCGTATTATATTGTTTTAATGAATACAATGCTTGAATAGATTGTATCGTTCTCCGTCGTTATATAATGTCACATATCGATAATTTGAATGACAAACCTATAAGAAATTATAGGGTAGAGGGTAGAGCTATTGTGAAAAAGGTAGGATAAATAATAAGATATAATTATTAAATAATAAGTAAAGACAAAATGAGAAGAAAATATTAAGGTAACGAAACAATCACAGCAAATCGATCGTTATACAAAATAAGTTTTTTCATTGTTACATAACGATGAATTTATACGATATAATACAATAAAATTTAAGTAACAATCAAAACAAATATTGTAGTTATACTAACAATACAATACTATACAACAAATAACAACCATCCAAACAAGATGTAAACGTCTTGCCCCATCAATAAGATACTATAGAAGTTATGCTATGGGCAAACACACTCTAAAATTGTCCAACAAAATTAGGTCATAATTAAAAGGATATTTCAGCTTATAATATTTCACTAAATGAACAATAGAGGAAAAATTAAAGATCATAAATTTTAAAACAAACATTAAAGATAAACCCGAAGTAGGGGCATTTGTACGTATGATCCTTCAACATTACAATAAATTCATACTAAAAATCTTTAAAATTGAACCAATTAAATTTAAAATTTCTGAATCCGTCTTAACCATAATATATCAATAATCTTAATCTTATACTTATCTATTTTATTTTGTTTCATTTGTTTAATTTTAAAACTTGAAAGATCAATTATAAAATTCTCTTGTTTTAAATAGCATAATTTCAATTTGGGCTCATTATAAGCCCAAAATATTGGGCCGAATATATATAATCGCATTTTTTTCACGCAAGCATTTTTTTTGGAACTTCATCTAAACTTCATAACGGCTTGCCTTAGGGTACTCGTCAAAGCCTCCCAGTGTTCACTTGCTCAGTCCACCATCTACATCGGCCGCCGGCGGCCATTTCCGACGAACTTTTCTCATCTCCGACGTCGTATTTTCTCTTCTAAGACCGATAATATGGTGAGATTTTTTCGTATAATTGTTGATTTCATTTCTGAAAATTCAAACTTTATGTGCTAAATGTGAATGAATTGAAATGATTGTAGGCTGAGTCGGAGAGTAAATCCCGCGAGACAGTGAAAAATTGCAAACCGGAGGTAGGTTTTTGTGATACACATTGTGATTTTCTTTTATTGAGCTTGTTTTTTGATTGACTTTTGAGTATCTGATAGGCGGTGGCATCAGAAGGAAAGCAGTTGACACCTGAAGAGTTGGAGAAGAAGAAGAAGAAGGAAGAAAAGGTCTGAAGACTACTACTTTATTTTTTTTTTGGATTCTGCTGTGATGGATGATTCCTCACAGTGAACCACTGCAATTCAATACTATTTTTGGCGTTTATACATCAGTTCCTTGTTACAATCAATATTCTTAGTGATATTCAATTCTAACTTAAGAATGGCTCAGTTAATTGATTGATTCAAAATATTCTAAGTGGTCCTTTTGTATCTTTTGATTGGCAGGCTAGAGAGAAAGAGTTGAAAAAACTCAAGGCTGCACAAAAAGCGGAAGCAGCAAAACAGGTAAAACTACTTTGTTTATATATCTAATTATGTTTGATACTTGTGTACTTCATAAATGTGTGGCTTGGTAGAATGGCTCTTAGCTATCTCTGTCATGCTGTTTGTGATATATTGATTGAGGAAAAGGAATTGCCAAATCTTGGAACCACTGCCGATACGTCCAGCAAGTCTGGAGAATGATGAAATTATAAAATTTCTTGTTACTCTAATATGATTTCTGCTTTTTCCAAGCTTCTCTGACTTGCTTCGTCTGTATTAATTAAGGCACAAGCCAGCTCCACTGTGTCAAAGACTGCTAAGAAGAAGAGCTCAAAAAGGGATGGTGGAGAGGAGAACCCTGAGGATTTTGTTGATCCAGAAACACGTCTGGGAGAGAAGAAGAAACTCTCCCGTGAAATGGCAAAGACTTTTAATCCCAGTGCTGTAGAGAAATCGTGAGTTTGAAATTGGTGTACCTTGACTTTACGATTTACTAATTCAGAAAAAAGATTCTCTTTTGAGCACACTGTTATGATACTTTATGCTAACCTGACTAGGTGGTATGCGTGGTGGGAAAAGTCCAATTTCTTTGTTGCAGACCCGAACAGCTCTAAACCACCTTTTGTGATTGTGAGTTTATCTTCTGACTTCTTGTGCTGTTGTTCTAATTGATGATTTTGGTGTGAATGATATCTAGGACATATAGGATCTATAAGGAGCTGGGTTCATATACAAATTCAACTATGTATACTTCGAGTTCTTAGGATAATATTTTAAGGAGAAGCACATGTTGGTACTCGTGGCATTTGACAATTTTTACTTACTGGGATGTTAATGTTTGAATATATGTTCGTACAGCTAGACCTTTTTATTTGTTATCTTAACTTGATTTGGTTCCATGAGGTGGGTTTGGAAACCTATTTTCTATCCTCTTTCTCATGGATCACAAAAGTACCCTAAAGAATTCAGTAGTTGCAAATGAGGAAGGGAAGTTTCAGCCACTTATTTTCCGTGAGTACACTTGTACAGTTTTGTGTTAATCTTTACTTCTCATTTCTCTGTTTTGGTGTCATGATGTGAGGTTGGAAACTTATTCTCTTCTCCCTTCCTCAGTTGTTCAGTTTCCTGGAGTACTCGGGACAATTTGTCATAAAAAATTTTAAAAAATCTCTAGGATTTTACAACGGATGGTGCTATTATGCCAGTTAGGAGGGCAATTCATTTACCCTCATTGGACAAGGTGAAATTTTACTAACACCAGAAACAATTGTGGCTGGTGATTTCAGTTGGGGAAACAAGCTATAGTTAGACTTCATAGATTCTGCAGTGAGCTAATAAAATCATACAATGCAGTCAAAATCATTTATAACAGCCATTTTGTTCCAAAAAGAAGGCAAAAAATACATTTGAACATAATATGAAGTCATGCATGGCAGTCAAAATAATTTATAACAGCCATTTTGTTCCAAAAAGAAAGCAAAGAATACATTTGAACATAAGATCAAGTATGAAATACTTTTTGTCTCAAAAATTTCTGGAGTTGCTTTCTCTCTGGATTGCCCACCAAATGGCTGCCTGGATGGAATTCCATGTCGTCAATGACACTCTGTTTTACTTACTTACAATGAATGCTCATATAGATCCAAAAGTAAAATAACTCTATACAGAGTATTATAGTGAAGAACTTAACTGATTTTTTTTCATTTGGACAATCACTTGGTAAATTGCGTTAATAATTTGGAACGAAAATAAGCTGAAATGAAAATCTTGTTTGTTACGGTGTTCCTGGTCTAAGCTTGAAATTCTTTCTCTAGAGCTGCTTACCTCTACATCTAAATGCAGGTCTTGCCCCCACCAAATGTGACTGGTGCTCTCCATATAGGACATGCACTCACTGCTGCCATCGAGGTATCAAAATTCAAAATCACTGAGCCTAGTTCTGAGTGTTCTTCCGCTTATACAGATTTTATATTTTACCTTTGTTTCCAGGATACTATTATTCGTTGGCGGAGAATGTCTGGATACAATACCTTGTGGGTCCCCGGGATGGATCATGCTGGGATCGCAACACAGGTTGTGTTTCAAACATATCAATTCATGACTTTAAATATTGTTTTAGGGTGTTAAGCTAATCTGGTTATCTTTATCTATAATAACATGGTCTTTTATGCTGTTTATCTACTATTTTCTAATTGTGCATCGTGGATGGTGAATCTAGGTTGTTGTGGAGAAGAAGATCATGCGGGAAAGGAATTTGACTAGACATGATATTGGTCGGGAGAAATTTGTTGCTGAAGTGAGTATATACTGCTAACACCTTATTTAACATCTTGTGCTTATTTTGTAGTCTATGATTATTTGTTCTTCATTCCCATAAAAATCACTTCAATGGCTATAATATCCTCCCAATAGTTGTTTTCAAGCAAAGAAGATCCTTCGAATTGTTGCCTCTTTCTCAGTCTGGAACAAGGTGTCTTCTGAAGAGTTAAATAAAGAAAAGCAAGTGCTAATTTTAACAATTCTTTGCACCCATAGGTTTATTTTATTAATTGTAATATTAATTGTACTCGCTAAGGTTTTTGTAGGTCTGGAATTGGAAGAATGAGTATGGGAGTACCATACTGCAGCAATTACGTTGCCTGGGTGCGTCACTTGATTGGTCTCGTGAGGTATGAATCGAGATTTTTACCTTTTCTTCCCTATGTTGGGGAAATCCTGAAGTTATTGTACAATTCTTATTTGTTGTGCTCTAACACATGTTCTCCGAAGTCAGTGCTTTACCATGGATGAGAAAAGGTCTAAGGCTGTAACTGAAGCATTTGTTAGGCTTTCCAATGAAGGTCTTATATACAGGTATGCAGCTCCTTTATTTTCTTTTGTCTGCCTTATCTCCTCATTATGTGCATGTGTAGGACGTAGCCATATTCTTGAGTGCGCTGGTTTCTTGACTTAGTTTTGGCTCTATTCTAAACTTTTGTTATCATCTATCAAGGGCTCCACGTATGGTGCATTGGGATTGTGTCTTGCGTACTGCAATCTCTGATATTGAGGTGAGCCATGCTGAATCAAGTCTTACATGTTGTGGAAAATATATCCTTATTCACTGTTGAAAGTTGCTTGCTGTTTGTAGGTTGAATATACAGACATCAAAGAGAGGACACTTCTGAATGTTCCTGGATACGAAGAGCCTGTGGAGTTCGGATTGCTGACCTCATTTGCTTACCCCTTAGAAGGTGATCTTGGTGAAATTGTTGTGGCGACCACCAGAATTGAAACTATGCTTGGTGATACTGCAATTGCTATACATCCCGAAGACAAAAGATACAGTCACCTTCACGGGAAATTTGCTATTCATCCATTCAATGGAAGAAAGCTTCCAATAGTTTGTGATGAAATACTTGTAGATATGAACTTTGGGACTGGTGCTGTTAAGGTATTCTATATCATTATGTTATGAATGTGGTGAAATAATTGCCGCGTCTCCAGTACTCATCATTGCTTATGGACCATTCTTTGAATATCCTGGCAGATAACTCCAGCCCATGACCCAAATGATTTTGAGGTTGGACAGCGTCACAAACTAGAATTCATAAGTATTTTTACTGATGATGGGAATATAAATAGCAATGCTGGTCCAGACTTTGAAGGAATGCCTCGTTTCAAAGCTCGTGTCGCTGTGACGGAATCTTTAAAAGAAAAGGTATCTTCATGACTTATCTGTACTGTTTTAGTTGGAAATAAAATGTTAATGGACTGATGCATGTATTGATACACAAATTTGTTCTAATTTAGGATGATTTATGTTGTCTCACATATAAAAGATCCATGAATGTGTCTTCATTAAAGGAAAAGAGGATCCATGGATGTGATGGACCCACTTGCTTCTGAAATATCCATGTATATACCCATGTCTGTCCAATATGAGTATATATATGAAGGATTTTTATAAACATAATATTCATAAATGTTTGGTCCGCCTTTACATAGTCCCTCTCCATTTGAAACCAACATTCCATGTCTTGGAAAATGTAAGGTGGTTTTTTGATAAGGTAAATATTTTTATTAATATTTGAAAAAAAGCTATGAGAGGTATATAAAAAGTAGAACTACATGTAGACGAAGTGGGGGAGAACCATAAGTTTTTAGGTTAAAATACTAATTGATTTCTTCTCATCTGCTTAAGCGTTGTTTGTAGAGTTACTACACCTGTGCTGGTGGGAGGTAACGGAATAGTTGAGGTGCGAGCAAACATGCCCGAACACCACCATGCACCATCATCAAAAAAGGAAAATTAAAGTAGAGACTACATCAATAGATGATTCTCTACAAAATACACCCGTCATCTTATTGATGGGTTGATGAGAGCTCTTTTGTTCAGGTCATTCTCCCCCCTCATATTCCACGGCAATATCTTCAACTTCTATGAACAGCAATCTTCTGCTTTCCTCATCCCTTTACCCCTTTGCCTCTGTCCTTTCACCCACCTGACCTTTTCTCTGATACACCACAATATCACCCCTACCTTCTTTCACCCCTCTAGCTCCTACCCCTCTCCACTCTTCTATCCCCTTGCTCTACAGCACGTATCAACAAAAATGAAAAAAGCATTTCGGCAATGTAAGATTTGTCTTGTACATGTCTTGCCCGTGCTTAAAACATGCTATTGGGCATTGTGTTTATGACCATTCTGTAGCATCATGCTCCAGAGGTAATGGAAGCCTAATATATAAGTATACTTCATATGGAATTTTCAGTTTGCTCTAACAGAGAGATTAGATGTGTACCTAACCAAAAATCTTTATCAAAAGGTATGTACCTAACCAGAAACATATATGCTATATGAAAGTACGACGCGAGCCAACATTATGTATGTATGCACTTAAGTACGTACATGCAAGCACACAAAATATATATGGTATATGAAAGTACAACCTGTGCTAACATGCTTTAGATTATTTATTATTAACTAATTCTGTTTGGTATGTTAGATATGTTCCATATAATTACAATAAAAGTACATCGATATATAGGCTTTTCATATATTTCCAATATTATTGATTGGAAGGACCTTAATGCGTATATCAAATGTAAACTTGGTGATCCAGCTATGTTATCTTTAGGTTCTCCGTTCTTGTTGTACTTTTCCCTAGTTTTGAGTGTGGTGGCTGTAATAGGGAATCACAACCTTTGTCCTGATGTACATGTTATTTTCTATTTTGGTACATCCAAGAGCTTTTACACACTTAGGGCATCTCCAACCCTACCCTTTATTTTACTCTCCAACTATAGAGTTCAACTAACTCCAACCCAATTCTCTATTTTACTCTCTAAAAAAAATCTTATTCTCTCTCCTCACTATTATATTATTATTTCTA
Organism: Solanum appendiculatum; assembly: GCA_018342035.1. Classification (NCBI taxonomy): domain Eukaryota; kingdom Viridiplantae; phylum Streptophyta; class Magnoliopsida; order Solanales; family Solanaceae; genus Solanum; species Solanum appendiculatum. The sequence continues at coordinate 34,762 of JAGDQO010002110.1, forward strand.
TTTCATTTTTATTTTCTTATTTCATAATATAATATAAATCCTTTCTTTCCTTTTTAAATTAAAATTTTCATCTTTATCATTTAAATTTTGTGCCGCCTTCATAGTGGAAATTAATAATTTTTTCAAATTATATCACTTAAAGTGACGAAATTTTTTAAAAATATTTGAAATATTATTAATCGGGATGACAGTAGTATATATTAAATAATATATTTTTTAAATTTTATATTACATTTAAAAAGAATTACGAGTATTAGAGATTTAATTAATGGCCTTATATGAAAAATAATATGTTAATTACAAAATAATAGAAATAATATAATATTCAAAAAGTGAAATAGAGAGTATGAATAGTAGTTCTCCAAATTTGGAGAACTACTATTCAACTCTCTATCATTGGAGAGTAGAGAGTGAAATAGAGAGTGCATGGGGAGGGCATTCTCTATTTTACTCTCCAAATATAGAGAGTGGAGAGTAAAATAGAGAGGGGTTGGAGATGGTCTTAGACATAGTACAATTATCCTACACAACTCTTACAAATTTCAAGTAGTCAAATTCATTAACAACTAAATACAATTTTTATTGCAAATAATGCTAATAAACTACAATTTTAATGTCCACACCGACCTATTTTAAATATAAATTGCAATAAAGCAAATTCAGTGAATAGATAGAGCCAATGGGACAATAGATAAATGCCTTGCAAGCCAATTAGTTTTCGAGGTTGAGCAGTCTTATTTTACTACAAGGTTTGTGAATGAATGTTGGGCTGAGCCACTTTCGAATGGCGTCAGCTGCATGCGTAGCTCATCAATGGAAACAAGTTTTGTGCTAGGGTCACAGTAGCAGAGGATCTATTAATAGATTTCCAGAAGCATTGGTAGTGGTTTTCCATCTTTGAACTTCAGTTTCAACGAGAGCCCTGGCCTTTGCTGTTTGTTTTTTTTCTTCCTAACCTAGTAGAACTCCATAACATAAATTACAATGGATTTTGAGTATTTTAATTACTTAGAATTGGGTGAAAGCACATACTGTTCCAACTTTTCCTTTTAGATCTATATCATTGTGTCTCACTTTTAGCTGTATGAATTCGTGAAACTTTCGAATCGTGCTTAAGTTATGACCTATGAAAGCGTGGGTTAGATTTGAGGATACACCCTAGAAGAAACTGTGCTACATAACATGGGGCATAAGGATTTTATGACGTACATGAATCAGTTGAAAATAGTAACCTGGGATGATTTGAGTTGTCTGTGCCTAAGATGCATTGTCTTTGATTTCCGTGTTACAGGGTCTCTACAGGGGTGCTAAGAATAATGAGATGCGCCTTGGGATTTGTTCAAGAAGCAATGATGTAGTGGAGCCTCTTATAAAGCCACAATGGTTTGTCAACTGCAAAATTATGGCCAAGCAGGCTTTGGATGCTGTTATGGATGAGGATAATCAGAAACTGGAAATCATCCCAAAGCAATATGCTGCTGAATGGAAAAGGTAATTTTGGATTTGCCCCCCCAACCAAAAAAATGCTTTGATTTATGTTTATTATATGTTGAATAAATGCTAGGGTTCAAATGAGATGTCAATTTGTGCTATTTAGTCTCCACGACTCTATACATGTACACTGGTGCATTTGATGGGTCTAATGACTATGTTTTAGGTTCGTATATTTGATATCGTCTTTTCTTCATTGCGGAAATGGATATTCTATCATTTACTTTTGTGCAAGTATCTCATCAGACAAAGATACATACATGCATAAAACTTGGTTGTGATTTTTGTTATGGATTCAAAGATAAACTTAATACAGGATACTTTCATAAAATAAACTTTATACAGGATATTTTGTGCCCTTTTCTCATTTCTTGATGCATCATCTGCTTTAAAATCTTTTGTCCTCTATGTCATGAAGACTTATGTGGTGAACAAGCAGATGGCTTGAGAATATTCGTGATTGGTGCATCTCAAGGCAACTTTGGTGGGGTCATCGTATTCCTGCTTGGTATGTCACACTGAGTGATGATAAGCAGAAGGAATTTGGTGTCTTTGATGATCACTGGATTGTTGCTAGAAACGAAGAAGAAGCTCGAGATTTGGCTTCTAAGAAATTTTCGGGGAAGAAGATTGTCGAGCTCTCTCAAGATCCAGATGTGCTGGATACCTGGTTTTCGTCTGGTCTTTTCCCATTATCTGTATTGGGGTGGCCAGATAATACAGCAGATTTCAAAACATTTTATCCAACTTCAGTTCTTGAAACCGGACATGATATTCTCTTCTTCTGGGTTGCACGTATGGTAATGTTGGGAATAAAGCTGGGAGGTGATTTACCATTTTCAAAGGTTAGCAAACCTAATCCTCCCTCATATGAAAAACCATTTTTTTACTAAGCTTTATGCTATAAGTGGAGTTTGATTCTTTGAATCTATTTTAGGAATCATGTTCACCGAGATAGTTCTGGTTCCATGATTTATGGTTTTTTCAGTCCTTAAAATTGACTCTGTGAGCTCGCTCACTTTGCCGGTCCCAAGCCCGGATAAAGGAGGAGGGTTACCGAGGGTCAAATCAGAAACAGCCTCTCTACCCCATAAAGGTAGGGGTAAGGCTGTGTACATCTTACCCTGTGGGATTACACTGGGTTTGTTGTTGTTGGTCTCAGTGCTAAACATTGAATATTAAGTAGAGATATTGGTTATGAAAGTTATATTTAGTACTTCATATTTTATCTACATGAAGTAGTTATATAACTTGACCTTTCTGCTGTCATCACAACAAATCTATTCATTTTAAAATGATTTGCAGGTTTATTTGCATCCAATGATCCGCGATGCTCATGGGCGTAAGATGTCGAAGTCGTTGGGAAATGTTGTTGATCCTCTTGAAGTTATTAATGGAATTACACTTGATGGTCTTCATAAGAGATTAAAGGAGGGTAACCTAGACGCCAAAGAATTTGAGAGGGCAAAAGAGGGACAGGCAAAAGACTTTCCTGATGGTATTCCTGAATGTGGTGCAGATGCTCTTCGATTTGCCCTTGTCTCATACACTGCCCAGGTTTGTCACATTTGTGTCTTAAGATTTAATAAGCTGTTTCTTTTGACTTTCTTTGGATATTGTTAACTTTCTTAATTTGTCCTTCCAGTCCGATAAGATCAATCTTGATATTCAGAGAGTGGTTGGATATCGTCAATGGTGTAACAAACTGTGGAATGCCATTAGGTTTGCCATGAGTAAATTGGGTGAAGATTACACCCCTCCAACAAAGATAGTTCCTCGTGAAATGCCTTTTAGCTGCCAGTGGATACTCTCAGCCCTTAACAAGGCCATAGCGAGAACTGTCTCAGCCCTGGAATCTTATGATTTCTCCGATGCAGCAACAGCTGTATATTCTTGGTGGCAGTTTCAGTTGTGTGATGTGTTTATAGAAGTTATCAAGCCATACTTTTCCAGTGATAATCCAGAATTTGTATCTGCAAGAAGATCTGCTCAGGACACCTTGTGGCTTTGCTTAGATAACGGGTTGAGATTACTCCATCCATTTATGCCATTTGTCACCGAAGAACTATGGCAGCGCCTTCCTGCTAGCGGGAATTATATAAAGAAAGAATCTATAGTGATAAGTGATTATCCTTCATATGTAGAGGTAATGATCTAATCACAAATTTTAAAGGTCTAGAACTAGCAAATAGACATATTACCTTTGTTGGTGGCTGTTAAGTAAATTTTGATGTGAACCTTTTCTTTTTAGTTGACTCGGATTAAAGTGTAGTTTCTTTTCCTTCTTTTCCTCTTTCTTCTTGCTGTTGGTTTTGCATGATGATATAGAGTCTTGGTTACTCTAGACTTAGGTATATGATCTATTTCTGAAAAATCAATTTAGAGTCATGGATGTACGTTGTTAAACTTCTCATCCATTATCTGGGAAAAGAAAGCCATGCAGACAATTCATTTTGCAAGAATACGTATTTGAAATATGTTAACTTGCTTGAGGATCTGAAACATGCAGCTTATCAACACGAATCTAGTAGTAGAAAACAGGACTTAATATAATGCGAGCTTATGAAGACGAATCTAGTGGTAGAAAACAAGACTTAATATAATGCTCCATGCCAGCTGCTACTTGATTCTTATATTGTCTAATGACCATGTTGCTTTACGTCTGTTCAATTCTTCAGAGCTGGAATAATGATAATGTGGAAGCTGAGATGGAAAAGGTGTCATCCATTGTTAAAGGACTGAGGTCGAAGAGGGCATTGTTGCCTCCAAAGGAGAGATTTGCAAGGTAAACATTTGGGTGTATCCTGTGTTTCCTGGATCACTTATATTTTCCATATATAAAAAGCATTTCAAATGGTATTTCTGGTTTTCTTCAGGAATCTCTTCATATGTGAAGTCTATTTTATAAATGCCCATTCAATATTTATTGTCTGTTGAGCATTTAGCCAAAATTTTGTGAACATATGCAACCTGTCCTCATAAGAATGGTTGAAGTACCATAGGAATTATTTTTGAATGAAAAACAAGTAATAGGGTGGATAAAGAGCCTGTTATTCCCATTTTGTGTTTAATGGGCATTGAATATATCGTTGTTCAATATGGCTTTTTGATTATTAGAGATGTGAAAAGGTTGAATTTATCTTGGAAGTGGTGGAAATGCAAATTCATTCTCAAAAGTGGAAACACTTTAAGTAGTCACAAGTGGGGTGGTGAATACAATGCAAATAAAGAAGGTTCAACCATTCAAGTGCCTTTTCATGATATAATCAACAATCAATAAATTAGTTAATGTCTTCATTCCTAATGCAACCTCTCATCTGAGTTGTTTGAAGTATCATTCTTTCTTGTCCATCTTTAGAAGATTGAAATTCACTTCGTCAGCTTTCATACTGCTGTAATTGGTATTTTTCTGTTCAGTTGTAGTTTCTTTCGGGGAACCTATGCTAAATTCCACAAGATATATATAATGTATAACACTTGGATGAAGGATACCAGTGTGCTCTAGTCTGTTTGATTATGTGTTTGTGAGTCATTCATTCAGTGATGCACCCTTGATATATATTAATGATTGCAAGAGAGATTTATATGTTAGGCTTTCTTTTGTATGACTTGATATTATAGTTTGGTTTGAGAAGGAAAAAAACTTTTTCATAAATCCAATTAGGACATTTAACTTTCCAAACTAATGGTGGTGATCTTGCTGTCCGCAGGCGAGAAGCATTTGTGCTTTGCCGGACCAATGATACTGTGGAGATCATAAAAAGCCGCGAACTTGAGATTTCTACTTTAGCTACACTGTCATATTTGAAGGTATCTCTTTTCTATGTCTGGTTTGGTTCTCTTAGATTCTCAAGGCTTTTTCATGTCCTCCGTATGTTGTCTTCTCAGTCGTGAAATAAGGAAACAAATCATATTGCTAATGTTGCTTATTTATAAACTGTTTTGAGAAAAATGGCTTATACTTGTATTTCAATTGAATGTGAGTATTAGCTGGAAACATTGTCCAACCAATGTATGTTGTTTTGATGTGCGTTGCACAACAACACTCTAAAGAACTAGTTTTATTGTTTTCCAATCTATGTTGCTCGGACTCTTCAAAAATGTCAGCATGTCGGATTCCCCATAAATAGTGTATTTTTGGAGAATCCGACACTTGTGTGGCATCGAAAATGAAGAGTCAGCGCAACTTAGTTTCCAATTGCATCAAAAACATGTTATTCATCCTCATCTTCCCAAAAAGTAGATAATCTTCAACATTCCTATTTAGTTGTTACCTTTCCTCTTCCACATGATATGAAGCTGGATATCTTCAAACATCCTTAAAAGCATCCTTAATGGTCTGTCATCAATTCATGATCAACAACAGCCTAGCCCCAACATGTTTTTAGTCGAGGACACAATCAATTGAAATCTTTGTCTTTTGAGGGAAAAGTGGAATTAGATGAGTCATATTTGTTGACAACTATCATAGTTCATGCCTATGTTCATCGGTTTAGTACAATCTTTTATTGGGGAAGACCATGGTTGGTGAGGCAAATTGGGGTTTGAATATTAATTCTGCAGATGGATGAGATGTTGATAGCACTAAGAGAGGACTGGCAAAGATTAGTGCATTTACATTAGCCTATGTAGTATGTATATGAGCTAGGCTTTTCAGTGGCTATTAGGTGGGAAGTTTGGAATATGCATGTTATTTTTTATTATATTTCCTCATTTTTCTGAATCTATATTTCTTGCATTAATCTTCATCAGGTCTCAAGTGACACTGATGCAGCTCCAACTCAATGGCTGACAGAAGTGGTGGATGAATCTATCACAGTTTTTCTCGAGGATAAAGGGACTATCATTAACCCTGAGGCTGAAGTTGAAAGGCTCAAAAAGAAGAGAGAAGAGACAAGGAAGTAAGTGAAATTTCAAAGACTAGACTATTATTACAAAATTTGATTTTCTGGCTAGTAGGATAAGTGCCTTTCAATTGCTTTCCTTGGAGCTAGACTCTCTCTTTTTCTTGTAGGGAATGAAATAAATTAGCTTTTTGTGTAGAAGATAAGTAAAAGCTATGTTGAATCCTATGTTGTTCAAACCCTTCAAATATGTTGATGGATGCATGTCGGATCCTCCAAGAGTAATGCATTTTTGGAGGATTTGATAGGGTGCGACAACATTTTTGGAGAGACTGAGCAACATAGATTGAATCAGTATATAAGACATTTCAACTTACAAAAACAGGAAATTGGTGATTGTCTTATAAGTGCCTTTCAATTGCTTTCCTTGGAGCTAGACTCTCTTTTTCTTGTAGGGAATGAAATAAATTAGCTTTTTGTGTAGAAGATAAGTAAAAGCTATGTTGAATCCTATGTTGTTCAAACCCTTCAAATATGTTGATGGATGCATGTCGGATCCTCCAAGAGTAATGCATTTTTGGAGGATTTGATAGGGTGCGACAACATTTTTGGAGAGACTGAGCAACATAGATTGAATCAGTATATAAGACATTTCAACTTACAAAAACAGGAAATTGGTGATTGTCTTAAGTTTACGAGTTACTGAAACTTGAGGAAAGTTCCAATCAGGTTAGCCGTAGAGTCATTGAGTTCTGTTGAGAAAGATGTTTGGGTGAATTAGGAAAATATTTGTGTAAAGGATCAGTCTTGTTTTTTGTTAAGAAAACCCACATCGGAAAAGGGATGGGCAATTGGTCTCGTTGTATGGACTTGGACAATCCTCCCGCCCAAGATCTATCTTTACATTTTTCACTAGATATTACCATCTTTTTCCGAATATTCATCAATTTAACGTAGTGATAGTCCAAAATCACGAATTGTATTCATCAATTTGAAGAATAGTGCATAAATGCAATTTAGCTTCTTGTCATTCAAGTTGTCTTCATTCAGAAGTGGGCTGAAGTTGGATACCGTGAAATTTGAGTCAATTTAAATTGTGAAGTTTACTAGCTGTTCAATTTGTCATTGTGACCAACTTTTTCTTTTTTGCAGGCAATATGAAACCTTAACCAAAACCATGAGTACCTCTGGCTACAAAGAGAAAGTTCGTGCTAACGTCCATGAAGAAAATACATTGAAACTTGGTGCCCTCAAGCAAGAACTGGAGTCATTCGAAGAAAATATTGAGCGTCTCATACATCAAATGGAGGCACTATAATTGAAGTAATTTCATGTTGTAGTGCCTCGTTTGTTCAACAACATTTTGCCCCTATAGCTTTTACAGGGAAATTTGTTTTGTTTTTAATTCTGTTTTAAGTTAAATTTTGCTGTTATTAGTGTACCATGTTGCATTTTTAATACTAGTTACGATTCTTGCTAATATTTTACCCTTGACCACATAAAACTGCCAGTATAAGCTTATGTTAACCTCTTGCGTAATATGCTTGTTTTTCCAGTTAATATCACGTGATTATGTCTTGAGGCTGACTGAATTCAATTAATAAATTCAGGAATGAAACGAAGTTCGTTCCCTTTGCCCTTTCGTAGTAGAGCCTTCTTGGATAACTGTTTCTGATGCGTTTATATGTTGTAAGTAGGCCATTTGCTTATTGCGATGGTTTGGTTTCGCTATCGCTCGTAATGATGAACAATATTTTCTTGGGAGTGGGGGGTGGGGATAGAGTTTCTGATTGGATGTGACAAGTGTCTTACATATGTCTAGTTTCTAGTAGAAGAAATATGTCCTACTTTATCCATTATTAGTGTTGCAAATTTATATACACCATCGACACAAGAATATTTACCATAAAATGGTATTTTTAGTTTGGGTAGAAAACTACTCATTTTTAGAAAGTAAGATGCATTTTTAAGAATTTATCCTTGATAAATATCTTGAAAAAAGTTGTAACTCTTTAAAAGTGTTTCGACCCTAATGCAAGTTTAAAATGAAAAAGAATACTCTATGCGAATATACATTATAACGCTATTAGTATAAAATATTCTTTATATTATATATATCTAGTTTAATAAACCATAATACAAATAAAATAATATATATCAAGATTACGTTGTTCATGGTAAACTGTTGGTCTAGGGGGAGAATGAGCGCTACGAGCATTCCAAATTATCATTTTCTCATTATCATTATTGAGTAACGATTGACGTTGATCTCAAATAGTCTTGCATAATAAAGATATTTGAGTTACTGCAATCTAATTCGTATCTTAAACTCAATATCGCTCCTCTAAAACTAGACGAACTTTCTCAATATGAAACCGATTTCGACCACCTTAACTTCGGATCTTTTAAAAATAGAATTATCCTCATCAATCACACTCCGGAATATCATCCGGAATTAATTCTATTGAGTCATGTCTGACTTATTCTTTTTGTCACATGTCCGCTTCTTGATTTACTCAAAATAGTTTTTACCCTATATAGAAGTAAAGTATATTAAAATTCTTTTTACCTAAGCAATGGTGCTATTTTAAAAATGTTTTCATGTCATAACCAAGAATCTTTTAACACCTAATCTTTAAATCAATAAGAAAAAAGAATATCTAATAATCCTCTATACGATATGCATTAAAAAAATCTGATGATATGTGGACCAAACTTTTAGTTCTTAATTATAAACATACCGACAGCTCCAGGCCAAGTTAGCCATGCAAGAATATCTTCTTATCTTATAAAAATCAGATCTCATTTTATTATTTTTTTGAGGTAATTAATAAGAAGAAATATAATATTATTATTAGATGTAATAATAAAGTTCTTTTTGAGAATTAAACTGTCTTTCTACTTTTACGAGGTAGTAAGAAGGTCTGTGTACAGTCTATCCTCCATAGACCCCACTCGATCAGATTTCACTTGATATATTGTTATTGTTGTTTGAGAATGAAACTTGTTTATTAATCACTAAGAGCTATCATCAGTCTGTCTACACAAACACAATAGCTAAACTAGAAAATCAAACCATGAACTACACGAGTAATAATTAAGTTGTAACGAATATTTATTGTGAACTCAATGAATAAAAATATCTTATTTCGAATAATTCAAAAATAAAATGGGATCATTATTTTTGTTTTAGAGAAACTGTTAGTAAGAAAGGTGTATTTGAACTATTTTACTAGTTGGAGGGTGTATTGGAGCTAAAAGCATAACGATATGGACATTTTTATTCGAGGGTAAAATTTATCAATGAATAAATAGTTAAGGGATATATTTAACTCTTTTAAATTATTATTTTTTGTATCATAACAATAATAATGATTTTTGACTCTTTTAAACTATGTCTTCTTTTATTCTTTATAATTGTTTTTCTTTATAAGGCTCCTATAACTTATCCATCCTTTTTTTAATTATTACCTAAAAGAAAATAATTAGTTGTACTCGATTCCTCTGTTTCAATTTGTTTGTCCAATATTTTTTGACAATTCTTTAATTATAACTTTTTACATGATATGTTTAAGACCACGAGATTAAAAGTCATACTGATACATCGTATATATTGTTAATTTAATATCACAAAATTCAAAAATCTTCTTCATTTTCTAAGCTTCATATCAGATTAAATCAAATAAAATTTTGTATCAAATTAAAATCAGAAAAACAAATTAAAACGAAGGACGGAGACTAGAGTAGTAGCATTGGATGCCATAGGTTATAGATAGACAAAACCATGTGTGCTTAGTCCCGAAGAAATAGAAATGTTTTGCCATAGGATAACGTGCTTCTTGTATTGTGTTTCCCAATTCTTCTACTTTTTTTGAAAAGCCATCAACCTTTTTCTTATAACAATTTTTTAATTACAAAAACATAATTTAGTCAAAGAAAAGTTTAAGCACCCTTAAAGGTTATCCCTTATCGAAGTCCTGACATTGATAAAATTTCTTTATTTTTAATTAAAAATTTCGAATTAAAACCAAATTATGAGTAAAAAAAATTCGAATAGAAAGCATGGATATTACGTTGCACGAAGTCAGATTAATCGAGACAGTAAAATGAAGGGTGGAAAATTAAGAAAATGCTAATAAAAAAAAAATACAAGATATTTCTTCGATTGCTTATTCTATTCTTGAGTTTATATTATATGCATTGATGGTGAAAAATATTTATCGATTAGATTTATTATATTTTATAATTATAAATAAATTTCTTGATAAATATAATTAGTAACCTAATAAAAAAAAACTTATATACATGCTTTTTTATTGTTTGAATTTCATTGATTGATTATAATTCTATCACATGTGTCTTTTTCATTCTATTAAAGATATTTATATTATTTGTGTATTTTTTTTATTTTTAATATTATTTGTGTATATAACTTTAATCATTTATTCTTTTGATTTTCTATAGTTTGGCCTCAAATTAGAATCATCAATAGTTATTCACTCGTCATGGTATAATTAAGTCCAATTCCATCAACTCTCAAATCAATTCAATGTGGACTTTCTTTGCTACTAAATCTGCACAAATTATTGATTGCATTATTTAATTAATACTCAAGTACTATATTAAATTTATATTAGTATTATTTTATATTTGAAAGTAATATATATTTTAAATATAACATATTTTCGATGTAAGCTATAATTATATGTTATTTACTATATCTTCTTTACTTCTATATCCTTTTTCATACTATTTTCTAAAATGCGATGCTCGAGTCGAGAGTCTTTCGAAAATAATCTTTCTATCTCCACGAGATAAAGAATAAAATATGCGTACATTTTACCCTTTCCAAACTCAATCTACGAAATTTCGTTGAGTATATTAGTGTTGTTGATCTCTGAAGACTAAAAATATATTATATTTAATGACCAAATAATTTTCTCCTAATAGAGATTATCATATTCCCACTATATATAGGTATCTTGAAAATGTAACACTATAACGCGTTTTAAGGACTACGTTTTTCAACAAATAATTCTTAGGATCAATATTTTAAAGATATATAAATAAATTAATCTAAATTCTTAATTAGACAACAAAAACACATCTAGTGTACATAAATAAATAAATGGGAGAACTATATATAATAGTAGTTGTGCAATATAGCACTATATAGTTATTTATCTGGTACTCACATTGCAGTCCGACTAAATCTGAAGTCACTCATTGCAAATCCTATTTCTCAAAGCAACACTTTCTTGGAATTTTTTTCATTTCTAAGAATTCAAATCTGATATATATCTAATTAAAAACGAAGAAATCCCGAACTATCTCATCGCGATCGATTTTTGTATGACTGATATTTGTTAACGTGCATTGGGGAGTGAAGAAAGGAATCTATGCAACGGATTGGTGCAAGTGATGTCGTATGTGGTCGGACACAACCAAATCTTATCCCATACCCTTGATATATATATATCGAGTTTTATTTATATACGTTCACAATATAAATATATATTTAACTTATTGTATGTAACACATCATGTGTCTTATTTTTAAGTCACTAATCTCACTTATTGTGAATAATTTCTCGTTAGTTTTTAAGTGATCCGATTATATCATTAGTATTCAAGATATCTTTTACGTATAAATAATAGATGTTGGATTTCATGGTTCTTCGTCTGTTATTTCTTTGTATTTTGAATTTTTATCCCTAAGTGAAATTTCTGATTCTACTACTAGACGCAAGGGAGTTCATATGAATCTTCTTTACCAAAAAATACACTATATATATCAAGTCAAATTATTTTTCATGTATATGTACGTAGTAAATCTTGAATTCCCTTGACTTCTTCTATATTATTTACTTCTTAATATTTTGGATCCTCCTAGTAAAAATCTTAACTAGTATTGAAAGCAAAAGAATTAATAATCTGAATATCCTCCACTAAAAAATCGTACTATATATACAACTTCAAAACTATATATATAAAGTCGAATCTTATTGAATTCTTTCTATATTATATACTTCTTCATATTTCAAATTATTTAGTAAAAATTCTGACGTCGCCACTAAAAGTAAAAAAAAAGTAAAAACTCAAACATGTGTATAGTGGCATATATAATATGGGGAAACTTTGGTACCTATACGTCCCTACGTGTGCATGTGAAATGATGTGTGTATATATATTATATAAATTGAGAAAGAACGTACAATATGCTCAAGAAGTCAGATACACACGTAACAGTTTTTTCCCCTTCTTCTTACGGGGTGGGGTGGGGTGGGGGTAGGGTAGGAAGAAGGTGGTGGGGGTAGTAATATAATAATTGGGAGAAAGAAAGAATAATTCAGTTTGTAGTAGGATCCAAGTGCATGAAGCCAAAAGCAGTTGAATTATATAAATATTTATAATATGCTCTCATAATATACCATATATATTATGTAATTATATATATGTCACATGTAGTCTTCTATTTTATTGGTGAATTATTCTATGGTATGGACCACCTTCAACTTATCAAACAAATCTTGACACTTTTTCTTGTAAATTTTTTTTTCTCATTCAGCATTTAGTAACGATATTGAAGTATAAATTTTTTTCGATATTCAGGACTCGAATCCGAGACCTCTGATTAAGGGAGAAACATAGCCTCATCCATTGTTGCACCACATTCTTTAATGATTTTTGTAAATTGTTTATTGCAAATGGAATTAAGTCCGGTATCCGCATTGACGTCCACTTATTTCTAATTCACACCATGTAAGGGCCCATTCAAAGAAAAGCACTTATTACTAAAGATTTTTCGATACCTAAAGCTTGAACCCAAGATCTCTGATGAAGGGAGAAGCAATCCCATCCGTGCACCACATCCTTTGATTCTCGTAAATTGTTTATTGCAAATGGAATTATATTTTGCGTGGGTAGATTGAATTAATATTGATGTTTTAATTCTTTACTCTTTTTTTTTATAATATACCGTCAAATCTCTTAGTAACAATATTTTACTATAGCTATCTAGTTTTTAAAAATCGATTTTCATTCTATTATGCTATATTGTATACTCTTTATAACAACATCAATTTCATTCTAACAACTAAAAATATTCAAAAAACGACACCGTTATTAAAAAAATTGACGATATATATGTCAAAAGAAATGGAAGGTTGCATATTGGATGAGTATACGTTATATACATTGATACTATAAAAAAAATTCCATAGCATAATTTAATAAATTATTATAAGTTATTTACTTTATTTTATGAAATAAGTATCAAATTGATATACAATAATAATTAGTTAACAAATATCAAAAACCTATATATAGCATTAACAAAGTACCACCTTCCTCTGTAATTAATGGTACTTTTGTTTTCATTCAATGTATGATTTTGTGACATGAGACATCTTACCGAATCATTCGTGAGAAGATTCATTGAGTAAAATTCATAAAAAAGAAAAATAAAAAACGTTTGCTATTAGAACTTTTTCTTTTTTCAAGGATTGAATAATAAAAAAAATGATATGAAATTCTACCCATATTTTCTCATAACAACTTTTTATAGTTAAAATTATCATTTAATTAATTGTGATAATTAAACAACCTACATAAAATATTTGAAGTTTTTTTATATGGAAATTATTATGTCTAGCTAGAGAAAGAAGAATAATAAAAAATCTTCTATTTGTGAATAAAAATTATGATAGAGTGGTAAGTTCCTTCATTTTTAACCATGCGAGCTATGTATATATATAAATCAGCCTTTGTTAAGAATCACTTTATTCTAAAATGAAATTTCTTTATGTGAATTCATATTTAATTAAATCTAAATATAAATACGAAGCATAAAGTGGAAAACCAAAAAAAAGGGCATAGACTTTGGGGTTTTGGGGGGGGGGGGGGTGGTGGTTGTTGCTAAATCAATTTCAATCATTCAAGCTAAAAAAGGCAACTATTGATGCCACAAATATTAATTTTGAATTTGGAATAATTCTGCAATTGGGAAAATAGAGAAACTTTAGCAAATCAAGAACCTAAAAAAAGGGTGTAGTGATGATAAAATTCAAAATAAAAAATAAAGGGTAAGAATGGAAACAAAATGGTTTTTTGAAAATGATAGCTAACTAATTGGATGCTTTTTTATTTTCTAATTTTGCATAAAAGGAAGAAATATAAAAACTCTTCTTCTTACGTTTAAGGGAAAAATGGAATAATTGATGACTTCTGTGAGTGTAAATTTTACTTCTTTAATGTCACTAGAAATTCTTTATATGTAACTATCGATTTGAGATTATGAAATATATTGTTGCATAACATTAATATCTTATGTATAACGAGATTTATGCAATATGAGTCGATAGTGACACAAATCAAAGTTACGATTGAGCAAGTTATCCCACTAAAGTGAAAGATTCACATCAAATATATGTACAAAATAATTTGATGGCCAGCTATTGATTTGTGACTATGTAAAACATACATTGAATAACATTAACATCCTACATATATCAAGGTTCATATGACGAGTCAATAATGACATAAATCGAAACTATGACTGAACAGGTTATTTCATCGAAGTAAAAGTTTCACAACTCAACATGTACATACCAGTTGATGACTGAACTATTAATTTGAGACTATATAAAAGATATTTGTTAGATAACGTTATTATCAATATTTTGCGTATAACAAAGCTTGTGCGACATAATTTGATAGTGACACGGATCAAAGTCATGATCGAACAACTTATTCCACCGAAAAATAAGATTCACATGTACATAGAGTATAACTCAAATTATACTAATATACAGGTATTTTTATTTTATAATTACAATAATAATAATAATAAATTAAATTATTCTATGTAAAGGTACAAACCCAAAATTACAGAAAAGGACCCCACAGAAGGGGACAGCATCACACTAAGAACAGATTCACGGACTGGCCATTGGGAATTGCAAAAATTTCTTTTTTTACTCTTTTTCTTTTCCGTTCACGTTTACTTGTTCACTTCAGACTTTGCACGTCTCTTAAGAAATAATGATCGATATGAGTATCATACTATAATATTCATACTAATTGATATACAATCTCGAGTCTTGAAAAATGATTTTGAGAATAAGTAGTTAACGTTGAAAGAGTAATGGACAAGTAAAAGAAAACGAAGCAGATATATTTTTATTTCTCAAATGTGGGTCCCAAATTGTCAAAGTGGGACCCATTGATTTAATTATGGAGTAATCATTTTATTCCTGATGGTGATCAGAAGAAAGGAAAAAGTTTAAAAAGGTCCCAAACTTTTTTTTTTCTACTTAAAAGGTTTCAACTCTCCAATATGTTTGAAGCTTTTCAACTCTATATTTTTATAATATTTATTTTATAATATTGTTTAGTTTATTAATTCCAAGATAAAAATATTTTAAAAGTAATTTTATTCACACGTTTGTACATAGTTAATCATAATCCCAAATCAATTTACCCCTTTTTGCTCACTTTTAGTCCACTTTGTCAAATATTGTAAATTAATTACACAAGTACTTTAAAACTCTTATCTCAACAAGTATTTTTTATTGGAAAAATTATTAAAGTACGTACCTTTGAGTATATTATTTTCTATTTGTCCTTATATTTTTTTAAAATAACTAAAATTCCTTATTTTAATAATGTATCTGTGCTTATATTAATGTATTCGCGGTTTCATTAATATATCCGGATTGAGTTAATTTTTATTTTAATAATGTATCCGTATTAATGTATCCGTGCTTGTATTATTGTATCTGCTCTTTCATTAATGTATCCGGATTGAGTTAATTTTTATTTTAATAATGTATCCGTATTAATGTATTAATATAACCGTGATTGTATTAATGTATCTGCGCTTTCATTAATGTATCCGAATTGGGTTAATTTTAAGGGATTATTGTAATTAGAAAAAAAGTAGGGATAGATAGTAATTTCCTCTTTACACTATGTGATTTATGTAACTTACCCTTTTTTATTTGAAATCATAGATGATTATTTTATTTTATTGCATTGCATTAAAAGTTATTAATTTATTTTTATAATATAGAACTCATTTAATTTGGAAAGTATTATAGAAAGTTATTAAATTATTTTACATCAGTATCATATAATATGTTTCTTTGATTTCTTCTATAATTTTTGTGATACGTCGACAAAATTTTATGACTTTTTTTTAATATTAAATAGTTTAGTGATTTTTGTGGTACTTAGATGAAAAAATTGAAATGTTGGTACGATAAAATAAAAGTTAAGTAACAATCTAAGAAATCAATTTGTATTTTCTTCCATTTTCTTTTCCTATGCAAATTCAATTTATTAACCTTTAATATTTGGAGTATATAGCTACATTGTAGATTTAAGTGATTTGAATTGGTAATTAATTTAAGTGGAGGATACAATGTTTGATCTTCACTGAAAATGGAAAATGATTTATTTGTTTCATAGGATGGAGGAAGCAAATATTCTGTGTCTCAAATTATCTGTCGTGTTTTTCTATTATATTTTATTTAAAAAATATTAATTATGAAATGTTTTTTACTATTTTACTCCTATTTATGTCGTAAAATATAATATCATTTCATTAAATATTTATTTTATTTATATGTCATAGTTAAAATATTTATAATTTTAAAAATAATTATTGCTAAAGATAAAATGATAAATTATTTAAAATAATTATTTATAAAAATCGCGACAAATAATTTTTATTTGAGAGTGGACGTACACATCACATTTACATTTTAGGCAAACATGTTTTTTGCATTTCCGAAATTGAAATTGTACCAACCAATAATTAGGGCGGTTCGGGGTTCGGTTTGGATCGGTTATTGATTAAAATCAAAATCAAAATCAAACCAATCTAGTTGGTTTTTAAATTTCTAAAACCAAACCAAACCAAACCAAAAGAAAAAAATAACCGTCGGTTTGGTTATTGTCGGATTGGTTCGGTTTTTCTGGTTTTTTCGGTTTGAAAGTAATATTTTTTTTAAGGATATATGTATCTCGATAGGCACAACCACACAGACACCTAGGACATGAACAATCCACATGAAAGATATTGTCGGTTCAATTAAGCAATACTAGAGTTATTATTACACGAACAAAGTGATTCAATTAAGAGAAAGTGTGACTATCTTATGTGAGGTAGGGTAGGTAACTACCAAAGTAATTAATTTTGATGGACTTGGACTTAGGGTTGTAATTGTTGGGCAAGAATTTATGTGTTGGGCTTGAGAAATGGTAAAGTTAAAGACTTAAGTTAATTAAAAGTAAACAAAATATTTATATTTTATTTATGAGTAATATATAAATAATTATAAAATTTTTATATATAATTTATCGGTTCGATTTGATTATTTTTGCGGTTGTTTTTTAGTAAAACCAAAACCAAACCAAATAGTATCGGTTTTCAAAATTTAAAACCAAACCAAATATCAGTTTTTTTAATCGGATTGCGGTTCGATTTGGTTTTTTAACCATAACCATGAACAGCCCTACCAATAATAGATGTCTAAAGTAAAAGAGCCATCATTATCTACACGACGAATTGAATATCCAAATTGTAAATAAATTCTATAAATATTTGAGTTACGATTTGTTTCGATTGAATATCTGAACATATGATAACACAATTTTATTAGATATTTTTAGTTTAAATTTTGAAAAAACTTTTCGAAGTGATCTTAAGCATTCATTGTTAGAGGTAGCTATATGAAATATGTCATTTTTCTTTAATTATATGTATTAACCTCAGTTGGAACAAGTCTGAAGTCATTTTGCGGTTCATTAAGACTAGCACGTATAATTAAAAGTGGTGACACATTTTAAGTGGTTATCTTAACTAGGCAGTGAGCACATGAAAACACTTTGAGTATGTCCGCTCATTTCACACCTAATAACATCAATAAAAATGTAGAGGTAATGATAATACTTCCTCCATTCTGAAATACTTGTCAATTTTCACTTCTCGAGAATAGATTTTAATATTTATTTATTTTTACCATATTGGTATGAGAAAAATTACAACTTATAAAGTTAAAGAACTTTTCATATAGTGTTGAATATCTTAAATCAATCAAATCGAATTTTGTTCTATAAATTAATCAAATTGACTATCGAAAAGTAAAAATATAACAACTATTGTGAGACGGAAAAAGTATATTCCTAAAGAGTTGACGTAGTATATTATTTACAAATAGAATCCATGATGAAAACAAGTGTATTTTTTGGCTAATGTATTAGTTTTCAAAGTGTATGACAAAAATTTATCTAGTTATTCCAATATATTCTCATGGTACTTTGGCAATTTCATCATTATTCCTACAATTTAATTTGACAAAAGGATGACTATTTAGTTTATTTATTAAGATCATTTTCTAAAAATAAATATCCATTCCCACCCCCACCCCCACCCCCACAAAAAAATAAATTAATAATAATTAAAAATTGACCAAAGGATGACCATGCATGGAAAATCAATAATTGGAGATGAATTGAAATATCTTCATATTAGTCTAAGCGTAGACGGAAATTTATATAAAAAAATATGAAATGTGAATTATTTGTATTTACCTTCTTGGTCTAAGCCGTACAATTTTTTGACGAAGAGGATTCAACTAAACCTCTCTTCCCTCTAATCAACCTCAACTAAACCTCTCTTCCCTCTAATCAACCTGATTTCATTATGTTACTAGATTTACAGCTTATTATACGCACATATTTAATGAACTTTTCAATACATATAAAGAATTTGCATTAAAATTATTATTTTTACTCGTGCAACAAAACTATGAAAATGAATAATATCTATTCTATTTTACTTAAAAAAATTATTTTGAGTTTATTCTTCGTTATGCTTTTAGGTCATATTTATCCTCATTGTTATACTTTTGGATCATATTTGTCATCGTAATTATATTTTGTTTAAATATACCTTTTGTCTTAATGGAGACAAAATTACAAACAACATATAGGGGTTTTCAAAGTATAGGAGTATATTTAATCATTTTCTCATAATAATAAACTTGAAATTCTAGATTCGTCGTTATCCTTATTTGCTCCCTAAACTCCCAACAAATGTTACCAAATTCACAATTTATTATACAGACATATTTAATAAATTTCACAATATATATAGAGAATTCGCTAAAATTAATTAATTATATATATATATATATATATAATCTAAATATCTCGTATTCACAAACAAGCGATTCTAATGTAGTAAGTTTTTGTTATGTGCAGACTTTGTAAAAGAATTGAACATAGAGGTTTATAATATACAATTTTATCCTGTATTTTTATAAGAGATTATTTTCATAGCTTAAACTCGTAACTTCCTAATCACGTGACAACATCTTCACCCATTACTGATTAGCTCTATTTTACTAATAATATCCTCTCTAAATTATCATATGTAGTCTTGATAAGTGGAATTTTGCTCGAAAAAATACAAAATGACACAGAGCTCTACACATTCTGGTTACGAGCAGCATACAGCCAATACTACTACGTACAAAATACATACTATTAATTTTTTTTTAAAAAGCTTATACTCTTTTTCAAACAAAATAAGAAAAATTAATCTAAAAATTCATCTACTCAATTGATTAAATTAAAAATAACTAACGTATATATATACACAAACTAAATCAAGTAAAATTCTACAAGTGAGGTATGAAAAAAAAATATAGGAAGACTTTATTACTATATCGTGAAGGTAAATATATTGTTTCTGAAAGTCCTTGACTTGAGTGCAGCAAACTCAAATACAAAGAGAAAGAAAATCGTATAGAAAATATAATAACTACACAATGAACAATAAAATAATGTAATTATCGAAATACAGTAAATAATAGATGATATGAGATATTAAAAGTAAGAACTATAATAATACATCTTATACAAAGCAAAGCTATACAAAACATATATGCAAAATGTACGATCACCTAAGCATATATATATATATATATATATTGATTAAAAAAGATAAATCTGTTCGATTATTTGTGTGGAAACTAAATATTTTATGATAGAGAGAGATCACAACAAAAAAGGTGACCCCAGCAGCTAAATCTATGGCTGACCGACTTTGAAATATATAAACAAACAACATAAGAGTGAAATGACATTAAACAAGTAAAAAAAATTTAAAAAATTATAAGAGAGAGAAATAGTGTACTGTATCACTGTGTGTGTGTGTGTGTTTTTTTTTTTTTTTTTGTTAGAAAAAGAAAGGAAATATTCTCTTTTTACTTTTATAGTCTCTTTTTGGTGTTTTCTTTTGAAATTATACAGACCCTTTTCTTCTCTTATCTCCCTCTTTAAAGATCTTAAAAGCTTTGAGCAAAGCCAAGAAAAAAAATAGAAGTCTTTATAAGTTATTGTTTTTTACTTAGTGTTTTTCAAGATTCAAACTTTAGTGTCTTTTATTGTGTTTTTTGTTCTTTTGGAACAATCTGAAAACAAAACAAAAAAACTTGTGTGAGATTAAGTTCTTTTATCTGTTTGTATTTGGAAAAAATTAAGATTTTTTTGTGAGTTAGCTTTGTTTTCTAGCTCCAACAAAGCTAAAACAAAAACCCCATTTTGTTAAAATGATGTCTGGAGATTTGTTTTCAATTCATCCTCAACAACAACAACAAGTACTAGTTGAACAAAACCCTAACCCTAAAGCTAATTCTTCTTCCAAGAAAAGAAGAAATCTTCCAGGTACACCAGGTAAAGTTAGAGCTATATGTTCATTTAGCTCGCGTTTGACCATAGATTTTGCGAGTAGTTTTTGAAAATTTACCACCTTGTTCAGTTTAGAACTATGAATTCATGTCTAAACATCACTTCATAAACTCAAATTTTCAAGTTTCAACTTCAAAATCTATGGTCGAACGAGAGTGTAGTACAATAGTACAAAAATATTCACTTTTGCATGTGAAAGATTGAATCTTTTTTTGTTTCTTTCTTCAAACTACTTTGTACTGTTTTTGTTTGAGTTGAGGGCTAATCGAAAACAAGTTATTGTTGTTGTTGTAAAAATTGAATCTTTTTAATTTTTTTGTTATGTTTGACAGATCCAGATGCTGAAGTTATTGCAATATCACCCAAAACACTTATGGCTACAAACAGATTCATATGTGAAATCTGCAACAAAGGTTTTCAGAGGGACCAAAACTTGCAACTTCATAGAAGAGGACATAATCTTCCATGGAAGTTAAAGCAAAGGAACAAACAAGAAATAGTTAAGAAGAAAGTTTACATATGTCCAGAAAAGACTTGTGTACATCATGATCCTTCAAGAGCACTTGGTGACCTTACTGGTATAAAGAAGCATTTTAGCAGAAAACATGGTGAGAAAAAATGGAAATGTGAAAAGTGTTCAAAGAAATATGCAGTTCAATCTGATTGGAAAGCTCATACTAAGACTTGTGGTACTAGAGAGTATAAATGTGACTGTGGAACACTCTTTTCCAGGTAATTAATTTTGGTACCATGTAGTAATTATATCATGTTCTTGTTTTGGGAATATTTGTTTCAAAACTGAAATAAATGCTCATTCATTCATGGAAAGTTCAATTTATTGCTTCCTCCTGACTAGAAACTACCAACCATTAAGCTCCCGTTTGGTCATAAATTTTGAAGTTGTAGCTTGAAGTTGTGTTTGGACATGCACTAGTCAGTTTTTGAGAAATTTTGACCAAATTTCAAGGACCTTTTTTTGGGCTACAACTTCGCCAAGCTGACTAGCATCTATAGGATCGAGCTTGCTCTTCACGAAACTGCTCGTCCCATACCTTCTGCCTGTCTCATATGTGTGGAACTTGGTCTTTTTCGGTTCCAGCCTCTCAAACACTCTCAAAATCTACGATTAAACGCAAGTAAATTGTTTGATACAAATTGTGTATGTTATTATGCTTTAGTTTAATGTTGTGTTCTTTTTCTTGTACACAGGAAAGATAGTTTCATTACCCATAGAGCTTTCTGTGATGCTTTAGCTGAAGAGAGTGCAAGAATCACTTCAGTTGGAACTACTACCAACAATTTGAACTTCAACCAACAACAACAACAACAACAACCTGTTGGAATTTCACAAATTGGGACAAGTTTTCCACAAGATTTTACTGGTATGACAACTGGGAATCCTCTACATCAGCAGCATCAGCAAAAACCAAGATTATCACTTTGGTTAAATCAAGCTAATAACAATATGTCAGCACCAAGTTCAAATCTTTTTGGCTTACCAGATCATCATATGGTCCAAACCCCATCTCCAAATATGTTTGGTGCATCATCAATAAGTAACCAAATCCTTGCCGCCACCACCACCACCACCCCTGCAACCCCAAATTCCTCAACACCAATGTCAGCAACAGCACTTCTACAAAAAGCAGCACAAATGGGGTCAACAAAAAGCACTCCAAATTACTTTTCCAACACATTTGGAGTAATGCACTCATCATCTTCTCCTTCATCAAACAACACAACACAAATCTTCAACAATGAAATTCACCAAGTTTTTGCAAAACAAACAGAGGATTACAATCAAACAGAGAATATACTCATCAATGGGTGTCCAAATATGAACTCATCTGTTAATTCTAAAGCAATCAATTTGGATCAGGCATTATTACAAACAGGTGGCATGCATAATCAAACTGTCCATTTCGACTTGGATAATAGTCTTACTAGAGATTTTTTAGGCATGGGGAATGAAGGGGGTCAGCCATTTTTGCCACAAGAATTGGCAAAGTTTGTTTCAATGAATTCAGCTATGGGGTTAAGCCATTACACTAGTGGTCACTAGTAACTGGCAAGTTTTTTTTTTTTTTTTTTTTTTTGTATTACAAAAATACAATAATGTAAAATTTGAACCTTATCTTACTATCAAGCTGGCATTTTTTTTACTTTGCATTATTTTGGATATATTTCCTTTTTAAGATAAAAATTTGAAATGGGTTGATTGGTTTTTTATATTTATGTATATTTAAATAGA
Organism: Solanum appendiculatum; assembly: GCA_018342035.1. Classification (NCBI taxonomy): domain Eukaryota; kingdom Viridiplantae; phylum Streptophyta; class Magnoliopsida; order Solanales; family Solanaceae; genus Solanum; species Solanum appendiculatum. The sequence goes on from JAGDQO010002110.1 coordinate 58,107, forward strand.
AGGAAATGATTGTGTGAAGATTTTTATTTTTTTCATGTATTATTTTCTTACTTATCTAAAAAAAATTAGAAATAAATTGGCAAAGTATTACATGAAACTAATACCCAAAAGTGTTGATTATTTTTTTGTTTAAATTAGTGGATATATGAAATATTATAATGTGATTATTCTTTGGTTTCTTGTGAGAGTTGTTAACTTATAGTGAATTTAGTTCGTATAAATTAGGTAAATTATAGGAGAAAAATATCAATAAAATTTTGATAGGTTAATCTTTATATTATTACTTATGTTATTGAACTTATTACACTTTAAAAGTATGAATTCAAATAACTGGGCTTAATTGAACTCGTACCTTACTATGTGCATTCTCTATCATTCTATATATGTAAGAAACTAAAAATAATAATATAATTATATATATATATAAGAAAAGGTAATATAACAACGCAATATCAAACGATAAAAAATTACCACTAAATTTATTTAATGATAAATTAGCAAGAAATTATAATTTATAAAATGAGCTTTTTTTAACGGTGAATTTTATAGTTAATTTCTAATCTATTTTTTAAAGGCCAAGAACAATAATAATGACTGTTTTAAAAATGTATAAAAATTCAGTAGAGATTGAAACTACCTAATTAATGTCCTCTAGCGACAAATTAATTAAATTATTGGATATTTTAGAGAAAATCTCAACTACTCATTCTTAGGCATAACTTACTTCGTTGGTCAAATATCTCGTAAAATTATTTTTGTATAATTTACGAATTACAAGTTCGAGCCATGTAAATAGTTATTAATATTTATATTAAAATAGATATTTTTACATTACACACCTAAAGCGTGGCCTTTTCTCTGAAGCTTGCTAACATATAATATTTTCTATATCGAACTCTCCTCTTAATTTTTCAACTTAATATAATACTTAATTAACGTGGGACCTTTATGTCTAGTGTTCGTGACCAAAAAAAAAATAGCCATGCATGTTTTTTTTTTTTTTTTTTAACTACGTGTTGGTTACTTTAATTTTAACTTTCAAGTCTACGAAGACCCCAAATATTATTTTGTTTTATTTATTTTTCCTATAAACTATATATAATAGTACTTCTATTTTATTAGTACTAGCTAGGAAATAATTGTAGCCTTTTAATTTAGAAAAAAATAAGTAGGGCACAAAAAACAATGAAGTGTTGACTAGTTGTCAAAAGGACCAAATAATGAAGTAGTCAACGATGGTGGTTTTTGCAGAATTTTTTTTATTTGTTGATAGTTTTGATTTGATTAGTCTTTTTAGCTGCAGATCACAACTTGCCAGAGGCACTTTTTTGAAAAAAAATATTTTAAAACATAATTATTATATTTTATTTTTTTCTTCTTGGAAAAATTGAAATCTCAAGCATCATTTCATAAATAATAAAATAAAAATTATTATTTTTCATAAATAAAGAAGAATAACTTCAATTATTGGAGTGGTTATATTCTACGACAATATTAATGAAATTTCTGTAAAATAAGTTCAAACATAAAATATTTTAGAATTTTTAACGTATTTCTTTGTTGTACTAGATAGAAAGCTGGCAAAAAATATAGAACGTGCCTATTAAGTTCTCGCTCTTCCTTTATCCGTGAAGCTGAAGTGAGAAATATATAATATTGTGATGTCATAGAATATATGTATAACTTTTCTATGTTTCTCCACTAGTGTAACGTTTTGATAGCGCGTTATTGCCTTTTGATTTCCTCTTGTCTTGAGATTTATTAAATTCTTTGTAGTTGCATAAGCTAAAGAAATGAAGCTCCAAAATATTTGATCATAAGAAATTAAGATTCACTCATGGAAGTCACGTATTGGAGCGAAAAGATTTATTAATCAAGTGATTTCGTAATCAGTATGACTCGAATCTAAATTTTTTAATTAAGATAGAATATAAGAAAATATGAGAAAAATCACTTGTTGGCAAAAATAAAAATAAAAATTGACATATACTATATTTACTTTTCCCTGGTCCTTTTAGTACGTACTAGTATGATTATTAATGATCAATTGAGTCACGAGAGACTAACCAAAGAACAAGATAAAAAGAAAGTCTATTAAAAGGTGTTCCTAACTTTAGTGTTTTTTTAAAACTCGATATCTTATATTTATATTAGAGCTCGACTGAATTTGAACATGTGATTGTAAGACTTATTTCTGGGAACAACGCTCAAAACATAATTTTTTTCATTCTCATAAGTTCAAAATCAAAACCTTTGATTAACGGTAGGAGAATCTCAAACATCTTATATTTCAAGTTCACGATAACCAAATTTTCAGAGACAAAAATAATTCTTTCAAAATTTGAGCCATAAATAAGAAACTGCTTTTGTTCAGAGAGTGTTTTACCCCAATTCAGGATTTTTCTATATGAATCCAGATTATAACAAAATAGTAAAAACCAAAAAGATACCTCCTGAGTATTACCATTGTTATTAGAAGTATAATTTTAATTAGGCCCCTTTTCATGGAACAGTTTTTGTTTTATCCAAGGAATAACTTTTTCCACTAAGCTTGAGAATTGAGAAGTCTACTTATTTTATTAATTAATTCAATTAAAATTTTATTGTTAATCTAGAAAACATTTTTTTATAATTAGTTCTTTTATAGGAGTTTAAAGGTCAACGGTAAATATTACTTAATAATATATATTTTTCCCAGAGCCAAAGCACAAAAAAGGGTAACTTTAATTTTCTTGAAAATGTACGAGAAAAGATGACATTTCTCATAGATTGAAGTAGGAATCCAAAGACAATTGCACTATTATTGTAATTATTTTAATTGAGCCGTCAAATATGTACGTAAAAAAAATCTTTAAAAATATGATTGAGCCCCCAAATAAAATAGTGAGCCTGAGTTTCCAAAGCCGCGATCGGAAACATGCTTTTGGAGTTTCTACTTAGTAGAGTACTTTTTATGGTTCTTATAAGGTGTGCGGTATTGTTTACTTTAAAGTCTAATTAATTAAGATTCATACCAAAAATTTTCAGATAAAGTAAAACGCTTTCTATATATATAAGAAGAAATTATATTCTAAAAGTCTGAATCCGAAACTTCTAATAAGAATATAATCGTACTTTCTGTTCTACCACAACTTTTGAAGTTTCAATCCCATTCATGACGTGAGATTCTTCTATTTTCATCTTTTCCATACTCATCCAAAATAAATAAATTATAGACAAAGTTCAAATAATCTAAGTAAATATGGAAAACAACAAGTATAGAAGAATTGAGCAATATTAGGCTATAAATGTAAACAAAGACATGCCAGTGAAGAAAAATAATAAAGATTAGGTTTATTTAGTGAAATGGGCCACTATGACAGGCAATGTGGCCTTAAATTCCCCAAAAATTATCCAGTCCACTAAAACCAATTTAGACTTGGGCCTACCTCATTCCAATCTAATAGACCCCAACTATTTTCTTGGTCATAAATTGTGTCGAACCGATAAAATTTGATACTATCTTCATTCAATCTATCTTCTTAAATGGTTCACAAATCTTATTGAATTGATAATAATTGTGTGTATTGTTCATAAGTTTCATCAAACTAAAAGGATTTTATTCTATCTTCATTCTACCATCTTGTTTAATTGTTCAACAACTTTATTGAATTGACGAAGAAATATGCGGATCTTCTTTATCTATTTCAACACTAACTATTAGTAATAAAATAATAATAATAATAACTTAACGTCCATTTCATGATCACCTATGCTAAACAACTAGTACAAGTGTGACTAATCCACCCTAAAATTAAGCAAAATGAGAAAGAAAGAAAGCAAAAAAGCTCGAAATCACTAGATAGTATAATGATAGAAATAAGCTAAAAAATTATAAGTTAAAAATTCTAACATATGATTTTTAGCTTATAAACCCAAAAAACAAACGCTAATTCAAACATGTTATTAGTTGGGATCTAATAAGTAAACGATATATTGGACAAATGGGAAACAAAAATTCGAGAAAATAAAAAGTTATGGCTATTATAAATATATTATATTATTATGTATATTAATGTGGATGTCCATGACTTTAAAGTGTAATTCCACCGTTATGATTTATGTGTAGTAATACTCACATCTACGCTACTTTCTTATTAGTCTTTCACACTTCATAATCTTCTCATATTCTCAAAAGGTTAATGTCATGTTAAGACAATCTTACAACTAGGTGTTAGGTTTTGCCTTGATTTTCTTATCATATTTTAAATTTTATTTTTTCCTAAAAGAAAAGTCAAAGTATTACCATAAATGCTTTAACTTTTTTTAGTTCTATTCCATATTTGGTTTTTCTTTCCTTACAAGAAAAACTTGAAACTCTATAAATTGAAGACCCATCATCTCATACCAAGAAGACAAACAACATCCACAATGTAGTCATTTAGAGAGTCTTATTTATGGGGAGATTTTCTTCTAAACATATTTATGTTTTTTCAATATTAATTTTATAATATGTAGGTCGCTTGACCAAACTATATTAATAATGTATTTTTATTGTGCTTTTATCTATCATCTAATTTATCAATCATATGATTTGCAATTGTAAGCTTCCACATGACGCCCTAATCACTTTCGAACTCAAAAGTAGTATCAGAGCACACGGTTCAATGATCCAATGGAACGAGGTTGAAGACAAGTTCAACGCGGTTTCAAATCAATTTGCAACTAATTTGTTGATAAAGAAGATTTTTTGTCTAGCTACATGTGGAGAAGGGATTTAAACTATATTTTCAACATTCATGTTGCTGCATCTTTTAAAATAAAAATAAAATATTTTAAAAGCATTTTTAACTCATATATTTTAAACTTTATTTTTAACCATGACAAGCAATAGAGATGAAGACTGTGAAGAGCAAAGATTATCATGCAGGTAGGTCAAGTTTTGTCAAAAAAATCCAATCAAAAGAGAATTTATTAGGGTTTGCCTTGATTTTCTTACCTTATTTGAAGTTTATTTTTTTCTAAAAGGAAAGACAAAGTATTACCATAAATGTTTTAATTTTTCCAGACAGGAAAACATTATTTTCTTCCATATTTGGTTATTCTTTACTTAGAGGAAAAGTTTGGAGATCTATAAATTGAAGATACCTATTCTCATAGCATAACACAATAGCATCCAAAATGTAGACGTTTGAGAATTTAGTTTCTGGGGAAATTATTCTCCCAATAAAGTTTATGCTTTTTAATATTAGTTTTCAATATGTAGTCGCTTGACCAAACCATATTAATAGTATGTTTTTATTTGTCTGATTTATCAACCATATGATTTGCAATTGTAAACTTCCGCATGACGCCCTAATTCGAAAGTGATTAGGGCATCATGCGGAAGTTTAAAATTGCAAATCATATGGTTGATAAATCCGATGACAAAAAAAAGCATACTAAAAACATATTATTAATATGGTTTGGTCACACAACCTACATATTATAAAATTAATATTGAACAAGACTCTCTAAATAACTACATTTGTGGATGCTATTGTGTTCTTGGTATGAGAAGAGGGGTCTTTAATTTATAGAGTTTCAAGCTTTTCTTCTAAGGAAAGAATAACCAAATATGGAAGAAAATTATATTTTTCTTTTAGAAAAAATTAAAATATTTATGGTAATACTTTGACTTTTGAAAAAATAAAACTTAAAATATGATAAAAATAGGGCAAAACCCTAACAATTCTCACTTTTTGACTGAATTTTCTTGACAAAACTTGATCCACCTTCTTACATGCATGATGATCTTCGTGTTTCACATAATTTTCAAAAAATAGTTTAAAAATATTTTATTTTTATTTTTAAAATTGCAGTAACAGGAATGTTGAAAATATGATTAAAAACTTTTCTCCACATGTAGCTAGACAAATTTTTTCATTATCATTACATTGATTGCATATGGATATGAAACCACCTTGAACAAGTCTTCAATTTAATACATTCAAATAAGGTAAGAAAATCAGGCAAAATCCTAATACTAGGGGTGTTTAGATCAATTTGGGCCAATTACTAGTCAAAATCAAAATCAAACCAATTTAATCGATTTGATTCGGTTATTAACCAATTCATCAAAGTAAAGACACGATTTATTCAAAAACGAAAAAAAGATTACAATTCATTCAAAGTAAATGAATGTTTTCGTGCCATTTTGAATCTTATAATTCTTATACGAGAACTTCAATTAACTCCATAATGTCCTTTAGTATTATATAAAAAATTGGCATGTATATATAAATAAAATTATAAAAAATAAAAATTGATTTAATTCGATTTTTCAATTTGAGTTAATTTTTACCCAAACACGTAGGAGGGCATTGCACTCAAGAGGTTCTCACAGTTATATCCACAAAGAGCATCCCTATCCAATTAATCCTGTTGTTCACGCGCACACACAAAGCTCAGTGAAATGGCGACATCTTCTCCTCTTCTGCTGCACTCCTCGGCCTCCTCTTTCTACAATGCTGAATTTCCGGCGTACTCCGTTCGATTGCCGGCCGGAAACCCTAACCTCCGGTCGAATAAATTGACGGTGAAAGCTTCAGCGATAGTACTGGTGGATAAAAGTGAAGCTGAAAAAGTTAATCGTCTGAAAACAAATTACCTCGAAAAGATTGTGCCATTGTTGAAGGAAGAGTTCAATTACACCAATATTCTTCAGGTATACTTTGTAGTCGTTTGTGGATTTTTTTTTGTTTCAGAAAATATAAAAATTAGGGCTTGGGAAAGGGCAAGGGAAAATGGGGACGGAATTGAATCCGCACCAACAAGTTGAAAGTTTTTGTAGCCAACCAACTACTTAGATTACGCAGAAAGTAATGGATTTTGATCAGTTTTTCAAGTGAAAAAGCTCCACAATTTTTCAAGTTAAATTTTCAAATACACTTTTCAACTTAATTTCAAAGCATACTTACTTCTTTAGGTTCAAATTTTACCACTTATATCTACAAATTTGCACTGTTTATATTTCCTGTTTGTTCAGAAAATGCTACAAGAGTTGAATTTTAGAGTTGAAATGCTGAGAAATTAGTTTGTTGGACACTATTACCATTTGGGGAGTGGGACATCATAGTGAAATTTAGTTGCATTAACATATTGCTTCATAATCCACCATTCTTTAGTGTTAATTTGAATTGATATGGGATGTGGAATAACCGTGTTTTAGGTTCCGAAGGTCGAAAAGATTGTGGTAAATTGTGGTATAGGAGATGCTGCACAAAATTCCAAAGGTTTGGATGCAGCAATGAATGATTTGGCATTAATCACAGGGCAAAGGCCCGTGAAGACTAGGGCTAAGAATGCAATTGCTACTTTCAAAATTAGAGAAGGTCAACCGCTTGGAATTGCTGTTACCCTTCGAGGGAGTGTGATGTATTCGTTCCTTGACCGGTTAATTAATCTGGGGCTTCCTCGAACGAGGGACTTTCAAGGCGTAAACCCCAATAGCTTTGATGGTCATGGAAATTATAGCATTGGCTTTCGTGAACAGAGTGTCTTCCCAGAGCTAAGTTATGATGCTCTTGGTAAGCCAAGAGGGATGGATGTTTGCATAACAACAACAGCTGAGACAGATAAAGAGGCACACAGATTGTTGGCTCTCATGGGTATGCCATTTAGAGAAGGTGCTGTTGGACAGACAATTTTTATGAAAAAGAAAAAGCTTAGAGCTCACCATTTTGACTCGAAGGCGAAGCAAAGGTCTAGGAGATGAGGTTGATCCATTCTCCAGGGATAATGAGTTGATTTGTTGTATTGTGTACTATTCTATGGTTTATCGGCTGTTTTTAGCATACAATTTGAATGGAAAAATCTGTAATTGCACATTTACTATCTTGTTGATGATATCTTGAAGATATGTTATTTATGTTTTCTTCCTCCTAAAAAAAAATTAAAGTAAGAATTATTTTCATCTCTAGTTTTAAGTTTGTTACTATTCATGAATCTTGATCACTGTAATTTGTATGTTATTAAATGTTTCCTACTCCCTTTTTCGTCTGCCATTTACTTTGATTTCAGGCAAAGAGTTTGTCTTGTTTGTTCCGACGTATTCACATTTGGGTGAGTTTACATCTCTGCTTTGATGTATTATTGTATGTGATAAGGAGTATTTGTTGGTGATATCTTGAAGATACATTATTTACATTTTCTAAATTTGTCCTAAAGCTTAACGCTTGATGTGTGTAAGGCTGTGGAGTCCCATACTTATTTCTACTCCCTAATTCCCCACCTTGCTCCCTTCTCCCTCTAAGATTTATTTATATTTGCATATTAGAGAATCACAGTTATTTATAGTATTTACCATGTTGCTTAATCTTTTTTTTTCTTGGTTTCATTTTATGCTGCTCAAATTATACGCAGTTTTTTCTTTCAAAGTGTATGAATGTGCTTTTTAGTGGTTTCAGGTTTTATGTCATTTGATTTGGTTCTAACCTGTTCTTATAATGCTGCAATTCTGATTTTGTACTCCAAGATAGATATCTAAGCCTACTCTTTGGTTGTTTGCCGCCCCCTAAAAATGGGAAAAAGAAATCAAAAGGGAAAAACAGATGAGTATAATTGTATAAAATGAGGAGACAAGAAAAAGTTGTCTGAATCAGCTAACTCCTTCTTGCTTTCTAATGCTTTTGGAACTTTCACTATAGAAGCTTTTGTTATTTCCATCAAATTGAATCATTCATGCCACTTGTGTTATTGTGAACACAGCCAGAAGATTCTGGGAGAAACTAAAGAAAAATAATCTACTTTCATTGGGTACTTGTATTGGTTTGGGTCAATAAAAACCTTGCTCTTGATGAGTTAGACCTCAGAAAGTTGATGAAAATCATGTGTTATATCCTTTAGATCGATGAAGAATTTAATGGCGGTGCTCATTTTTTGAATGTATAATGTTGTCTGATAAAATAGCCTTTAGAGAATTGTTATATGTTAAAATATATTCTCTAACTAATTCTGGTTAATTTTGCGTAGCCGCTTTTTACTATTCTTCATTTATCTTTAGAAGTTTAGCATTTGAAATTTCTCCATTTGATTTACGTTAACAAGTCATGAAGCTGAGACGAATATCCTTCAATTCTGATGTCTTCATTGTTGTTTCTATCCCTTTTGTTCCCTTTTTTTATTTTAATATCATCACTTATAATGTGTCTAACCATAATGAACCTTCTGAATAGTGAAAGAGCAAGTGGTTTAATTACACTTCTTGGATTTGACGAAGATTTTAAATAGAGTGGAATAGATTCAAAGGTGTCATAAAGCCAATCCCAATCAATTTGGGATTGAGGAAATGTAGATTGATAAATTGACATGTTACATGCGTAACAATCTTTTTCAGGTGATTGTCATTGATCTCTTAGTTCAGATTAATTAGATACTGATGATGCTCCTCTCCTTTTCGAATGACACTAGCGTATAATGTAAAAAAAACAATTGGCGTGATGCTGCCTCAGGCAAGAGAGTTTGAATTGCTTCTCATTTTATCAAACATTACTTGTTGCTTCCAGATACTGATGAACTTCTTTTGCAGTTTTTCTGTTTTGAGTCTATTTAAGGGAACATTTGCGCCACTTGAGGTAAATATTGCTTTGCTTGTTTCTCTGGTAGTTGTGTTTTCTTGTAAACCTTTTAGTGGAATTTTCTCCTTTTGCAATTTTGTATTTTCTGGAAGTTGCCTTAGGGTGTGTTTAGTATGGAGGAAATGTTTTCCGATTTTCCTATGTTTGGTTGGTCAATATGTTTGGAAACCATTTTCTCTAGGAAAACAAGTTCTTTAAAAACGAGGAAAATGACTTCCCTAATGGAAGTAGAGAAAACAAATTGGATAAGTGACATTCCAAGTTTATTGTCTCCTCTCCACCCACCCAATCCCTCCAACCCCTATCCCTTGACCATCCCACCCCCACCACCCCCGAACCCCCACTTCCCATTGCATCCTGCCTCCATAGTGTTTTGCCAGATAATATATAGATGCTCTTGAGATGATATTTTCTTGCATACTTACCAAACACTTGAAAATAAGTAAGAAACACTTGTTTTCCGGGAAAATATTTTCTAGGAAAACATTTTTCTTTCCTTTGTACCAAACGCACCCTTAATGTTGTGATAGATGATCCTTGCAGAATACAACAAAGGCCTTTTTTTGGGGTGGTGGGGGCTTGGAATAAGGGATCATTAGCTCCACGTGTATGTGGGGCTACGGGGTAGGGAAGGGTCATGCTGGCTGTCTTGGAAGAAAAATACGCAGTATTTTAAGGAGAAATTTGTTGCTGGTTATAGTGGGAATGGATGGTTGCAATCCATAGGGAAATACGCTATTGCAAGTGGCTATAAGTATAGAATCGGGGTTGGACTGAATGGTCAGGGTGGAGAGGAGTATGGAGCAAATTAACTATCCCTAAGCATAGTTTCATTAGCTGAATTGCAATGCATAGAAGACTGTTGACAAGGGAGAGATTGGCTAAGATCGATGAATAAATGCCAGGATACATCTTGCTTGTTATGTGGTGACCATCCTGAAAATATAGAAAATTTGTTCTTTGAGTGTATGTTTTCACAAACTTGTTTGCGAGAGATATTGAGCTGGTTGAGACTCCATTACCAACAATGCTGACGTGAATCGATTATGATGCAAAATGTTTAGACGTGCAAAAGGGAAAATAAATAGATCATTCTTATGGGCTGTGGTGGCAGCACTAACCTATGGGATATGGAAAGCAAGAAAAAACGAGTGTGGCACCATAGATGTGCCCAGACCCCAATAATCAGTAAGCAAGTGCAAATGGAGTGTAAATATATAATTTTTGATGTACTGAATAGAAAGGCAAATTGTAAAGATAGGAATTCGATATATGGAATATATCAACAAGGGGAATTGTATAGATAGGGGGAGGTCTGAGTATAGGTTTTGGTTCAAGTTGAGACTAGTTGTATGAGATGTTGTAATGATGCTCAAGATGTTTTTGCATAAAATGTGGTCGTTCAACCAAAAAATAAAAAATTATTAGATAATTTTTTTTTTTTTTTACCTACCTTCATAATAGCTCTAGGTACCCTGTATCCTACTTTTTCTTTTAGGTTTGTCCTTTAAATTGCTGATGTATGGTATACAATATATCCATACATTATATTCATAAAAATAATACAATACATTATGAAACGATATGTACCAACCGTCCAAACAAATCGTAAAACGATAGAGCAAACTTATCTCTCCGTTGAGTCCCACGTGACAATTCGCGTGATATACTCGAACTTATTTGTATATGCCACGTGGTACATGTGTGTCTACTTGTTATTGGTGCACACCCAAAGTTGGAGGGTATAGATGCTAGTGGAGGTCAAGTTAAAAGGACACGTTTATGTATTATGGCGAGTATTTTACCCTCAATGTGGACTTCACCATCAATTAGGAAAACAACTTGCCTCCATTTGTACCAACCATCCAAACAAATAGTAGTAGAGCAAACATATCTCTTTGTGGATACCGAGTCATTTTTATTCGGGAGTGTTTTATCTTCAATGTCGGACTTGCCCATCAAATAGGAAAAGAACTCGCCTCTACAAATAAGAAAAAATATAAAGAAGGTAAGTTTCAAAGCTCTTCCTTTGCATCACTTAGATCATTCCATCTTCGTCTTTCTCCCTTACCACAATGTCCCTTGAAACTTCAAAACCAATGGGCGGAACCCTAAAGGGTTTGGGTTCCCGCACGCTGATGATGATTTTCAATTGCCCATCTATGGAGTTGGAGGATGTAAATGCCCCAAATTTCAAAATTTGCCGGTTTTTTCACAATCCAATTCGAGGAAAACGACAAAAGGATTTGATTTGCTGAGTTTTAGAAGATTAGGTGCTACAACTCAGCACATTTTAGACTTTTTGTTTGTATCTAACTGTTAATATTTTTAAGATTATAGTAATCTTGATATATTTATCTCTCCAAAATATTGATGAAATGCCCTAAAAGAAAAAATTCAGTGAAGTAACAATTACAAGAAGCTTTAGAATTGTTGCAAGGACAAATCCAAGTGTGAAATTGATCTTTTTGCCCAAAAATCTATCGTTTTTTTCTTGAAATTTTCTTAAGTATTGTAATCGAATGGAAGTTGATGATCTTAGAGCCTATTTGGATTGGCTTATTTTCAGTGCTTTAAAGCCAAAATAACTTTTAAGCACTTTGGAGTGTTTGGTAAATTAAAAAAGTGCTTAAAAACACTTGATTTAAATAAGCTAAAAGTCATAAGTTAAGATTTCTAACTTATGAGTTTTGGCTTATAAGTCAAAAGCTAAAAGTCAATCCAAACATGCTCTTAGTCCAACAGGTAAGCAAGATCATTAGCTAGTAATGTATATATGCTAGCTAATTATGCCTATGTACATTACTAGCTAATTATGCCTCTGTACATTTCTAGCTAATTATGCTTATGTACATTACTAGATAATTATGCTCATGTACATTTTCAAATAGACTTATTCTCCTATAATTTAAGAAAAAATGACTTCATACATTTAAGGAAAAAAATTTCAAAACATCCCTTAAATGAGGAAAATAGTTTTTAAAACTTTTCTTTAACCTCACCACCTGTAACGGTTCAAACCTAGGATCCGACCCCAATACGACCTTGACCCAACTCCCAAACCTAACCCTAGACTCGGATTTTGACCTCGACTCAGGAACTCATCTTGCACAAAAATATTTTCTAGATAAACATCGAAAATATTTTCCTTCATGCCTAACACACTCTAAAAGGAGAAAAAGAATAAGAAAAAAATCTTGTTATCTGAAGTACTTATTTCTTTACATAATAAGAAGCAACATACAATATGGGTCGGGTCGAATATTTTATCCATTTTCACCTGATTCATTTTCGACCAACTCATATTTAACTCGACCCGCCCGTTTGTCATCCCTTCCAATAGGTAAGCTGCTAACTTAGGAAAGAAAATAAATAGAAATTCCTACAAATCTACTAGCTAATTATGCATATGTACATTATTGAGAATGATGTCTATATACATTTTGTAAATTTTTTATATATATGTGTATGTGAGATTCCCTTATGGTTGAATGCATATTTACATAGGTAATACAACTTATCACTATAGATCGATCACTCAGAAGTTTGCTTTGATTGTGGTTTGTGATCATTAGGTTCTGCCAGTTGCGCTGACGTTTTTTGGTACTCTTCTTTAACATGCTTTGTGTTTATGAAAGTTAACTTTTAGAGATATGATTATTTCTTTGAAGGGAAAAAGTAAGATCTTTTAGGGCTTTCCTTTTTTGATTTTTTATCGTGCTTTTGCAAATTTTTCCTTTTTTGGATCTGCTTTAATATGCTTTTCCTTAAGTCGAGCGTCAATAAAAAATGGCCTCTCTACCTCCCAAGGTAGGGGTAAGGTCTACATACACTCTACCCTTACCAGATCTTACTTGTGGGATTTCACTGTGGTATGTTGTTGGTTTTGTAAATCTTCCCTTATTCGATCTGCTTTGATATGTTTTTCCTTGAGCCGAGTGTGTATCAGAAACAACCTCTCTGCCTCTCAAGGTAGGGGTAAGGTCTACGTACACTCTACCCTCCCAAACCTGACTTGTGGGATTAAATTGGGTATTTTGTTGTTGGTTCCATAAATCTTCCATTCAAAATGAACAATAATTTGCTATTTCCTGATGTATAAAGGTAAAAACGACACAAGAGAATGTGCATACAATCAAAGATGGTTGATTATATATTGGTTTTGGGGTGGATTCTTAAGAGATGCGAAGTGATACTCACCTACTTGAATGTCATGAGATTCATCTTGTTTCTATCTCAGGAGAGAAAAAATGTGTCAACATTTAACATGCTTTCTGTAGTTGAAAGTTAGTGTGTAGAGATTTGCGTGTTTCTCAAAAAGGAAAAATAATTTTTTTTAGCTTTCCTTTTGATTTCTTGTCCTGGATATAATACAATTTGTCTTTGCACGTTCCCTAGTTTTAAGTGGTTAGATTGTGTTACAAGACAATCTGGGTTTTTCCTTTTTTTTTGATAAAATATGTTGGATTGGCAGGATTTCTTCCCCGTTACGTTGTACAAGGCCACAATTTTTTTTTTGCGTCACTAACAAGAACAGAAATATATACTTCAGTGGTATAATTTTTTCTTATCTTGAGACAAATAGTTTTCTTCTTTGTACTCTTCTTTCTTATTATATAAAAAAAATCTTCCATCCGCTAGAAAAGGTAAAGAACGGAGATGCTTTCATAAAATGCATCGTATCTCTGAGGACATCTGTGGGTAGTATACCACTTGTATCTTCATGTTTGTTTGTTTTGGCAGTCACTTATTACTTCTCTTAGTATTCATAACTGATTTAAAAGAATACATGTCTTGCTGCGATTGTTTCTATTTACTAATTGTCTGGGGTTAGCAAAAAATCTTATTATAGATGCCTGATAGTTATGGTTGTTTGTCATATATTGACACTCATCCGTTTTCTGAGTCCGAACTTCCCCTTTTCATGCTTGAGCCTTTCCTTGTAGATCTAAAAGAAAATGAGCACCGATAGGACATGCAATAGCTCCTTCTGGACTAGGGAGGAGGATAAAATCTTTGAGAATACCCTAGCGATCTACTTTAACAGTAACAATCTATTGAGGATGATGGAAGAAGCACTTCCTCAAAAATCGGTTGATGATATCAAAGATCATTATAATGTTCTCTTAGAAGATATCGGTGCCATCGATTCTGGATGCGTTCCATTACGTAATTATCCGGAAATGCAAAGCAATGCCAACCAAAATTCGAAAGCAGACATCGAAAGGCGAAGAGGGACTCCTTGGACAGAACAGGAACACAGGTGGGTTTCCTGTAGAATTCTTCTCCTTGTTTTCTTGATATTTCTCACTTTCTGTTTGATATCCTATTTCAGTTTGAGAAGCTAAACAACACATATAGTTGAATTGATTAGCAATAAAAACAATAGCACATATAGTTGAAGTGAGTGCATATACCAACGAGGCGAAAAAGAGTGGGCAATGGAAAATTCTGCAAATGTTGGGAGTCACATATCCAAAGGAGGACATTTGTTATCCCAAGAATTTAGGTCCCTTCCTCTTTTTGGGAAAAGAAAAAAACGAATGGTGATTTTATTTTTGGGGTGGGGGTGTTGTCTGTGATTGTACACAGTGCATGCTGAAGGCAATAAATATGTCTATGGAATCATACCTATTTGCCTCTGGGCTTTATAAGATGTAGTGTATGGTTAGCTGATTAAGAGAAAGTTAAACTTCGCTGTCCTGCGATCTTGTTTCCTGGATTAACTTCAAAGCTGATAATTACTTATTTCTCTATCTTTCCTGCTATGGGTCATTTCTCCGGGGCTTAGCTATATATGGAAGAGGTGACTGGAGAAGTATATCTAGGCACTGTGTGATAACTAGAACAGGAATGCAGGTGGCTAGCCATGCCCAGAAATTTTATAAACGCCTCGAAGCCGCCAACAAAGGGAATAGAAGAGCAAGCATTCTTGATATTACTAGTGCGGATGCTGAAGCTGCTGGAACTTCCCAAGTTCCAAACACCGAGGATATGATTGGGCGAGCTTGTGGAGGATCACAAGTGGTGCCAAACACTAGCACTGAGAGCATGTTGCCTCAAGAAAGTACCAATACTGAGCAGCAGATGATAACAGTTGCTGAAGGTGAGTCCTCAGGCCATAATGCTGCATTTGTCAATGGAATGAATAGTCTGATTCCTGATGTAAATGATGAGTTCTTTTCAGGCATTGATGACCTAAAGGCGGAGCAGGAGGACGCTACTGCTGCTAGCAGTGGAAGTCATTCCATCACTAGAATTGGGAGTGAACTTGAAGCTTTACTCGCGGAGCCCATGGACATAGACAATGATATTAGTTCCATTTTTGATGTTGGGAAAACACCAACTTCCAGTTATGCAGCTGTAGAGGCGTCTCCTTCTTATTTACCTCCCTTTGCCCCCTCATCTAACACCCCCGTTGATGATGAAGACATTTTTGATACTGATGACCTGTTCTCAGATCAGATGTTCTGATTCGGTGGTGGGAAGCTGTTAATGTTGATATTAGTTGGTCACAACCAGATGGCTATTAGTCTTAATACTGCACCTGTTTTTTTTGAAGACTTATTATGCTAGACAGTATTGCTCTTCTTTATTTACTCTTAATCTGCTTTAGTGCGCAGGATTGTCTATCTTCAAACTCTTTGAGGGACAAGGTGGATTTTGGTTGAATTTTTTTTTAATAAAAAACGTTAGCAATTCGAGTTCTTGCAAGTTCTTTGTTTTTGCAGTTTGTTGGTTTTTTTTCTTGGTTGCCAAAACCTGTTACAAGTATAAAGGTTCAGACTAGAATCAAATGCTACTAACCTAAGTTTATTTCTGTATTCTTATGGCTAACTGATCATAAAACATATCTAGTGCTATGAGGAGTTGTATACCAAATTGGTACGACTGGATGAATGGGAACAAATAGTAATTTACTAGCCACCACCTGCGGGGTGGGGGTGTGGAATGTTGAGATCTTTTTATCGATCAAATGATCAAAATGGTCCTTAATGTATGCGGTTGGACTATTTTAGTCTTTCATATGTATCACTTACGCGAAATAGACCTTAATGTATAGAAAAAAGTGATCCTTTTAGTCCTAATTGTATATCTTACCTAGTAATTGAAATCCGTGATGTAGAGAACAAGTGATCCTTTTCCTTCCGCCATCACTGTGTGTGCCTGCAACAATGGAGTATACATATTTATTGCTTTCCTTATAACGTAGTTTTGTTCTTGTAACAAGACTCACAATTGGGTTATGGTTTCGAAGGCAAAACCATATACTACTACTTATTAATTATTGGTAGGAAAAAAATGCTCTTTCTTCTCATCATATAAGATTTGATTTTCGTCAAAATTGACCTCATTTAGAGAAAGCTATCTCGAAGAACTACAGTTCACGACACCACTGGTAAATGAAACACATTTCAGATTACCATAAAGAGTCGACTGATTCAAGGATAACATTAATACTATTTGTTATCACAAATCTTCAAATCCTTGTCAATAAACAATCTTCCTCTGTTAAAAGGAGTTGAACATTGATGCTTGCATTTTCCCAGACACTTTATCACCTCCTTTCTTGAACTCTTATTTGATGATCAGGCGCCACGCTCTATCTCCCATAGTGAATGATCTATCTCTATTCAGTTTCCTAAGAAGAATCTGACACCTTGCGGCTCTCCTTGTGTGTTGCAGAATAGCTACTCTAGCTCTCATCTCTCTGTATCTGTACAATCGCAAAAACTTGTATTCACCTTTATTCCCCCAAGTATCTTCCAATTCCTGGCTTTCCATGTGTGGTAGATCACTACCCCCGTATTGCTACCAGGACTTCCTTTTGTGTTTGCTTCCATTTCCTTCTTTTCCACCATTTCAAACTTTGTGGGACATCCTTCTTAACCATTTGGAACAACATAATGCTACTAGTATTACTTCCGGCTCGCCTAATGAAGCCAAAAATGCAACTAAAGTTGGAAGGCTGAGAGGTGGTAGGAAGCATGGAAGCATTATCAAGAAGGAAATGGTGGATTTGAGGGCTCTGTTGACTCATTGTGTTCAGGCCATGCCAAGCTATGATAGCAGAACAGCTAATGAGTTGCTGATGCGGATAAGAGAACACTCTTCGCCCCATGGTGATGGGACGGAGAGGTTGGCTCTTTATCTTGCCAATGTCCTTGAAGCATGCCCTGTTTGGCACAGGAACAGGAACAGCCTAGTATACAGCAATCGTATCCAGCAGGATATCAGCTGCTAACATTTTGAAAGCTTACAAGGCATTTATCAGTTATCACAGCATGCCCATTCAAGTTACTGTCGAACATTTTCAGTTTTCACAAACAAGTATATCCAAAAGCTCATTGCTGGAGCACCAAAGATACACATAATTGATTTTGGGATTTTATATGGTTTGCAATGGCCCTGTCTCATTCAAGGTCTATCCATGAGGCCTGGGGGACCTCCAGAGCTTCGCATTACTGGAATCGATACTTGGTTCAGGCCCTGCCCTGTGAGGATGAGGAAAGAAAGCTTTTCAAGGAGGAGGTTTATGCAAGAGATGCTATGAAAGTGATCGCTTGTGAAGGGACGGAGAGAGTTGAGAGACCAGAAATGTACAAGCAGTGGCAACTTAGATGCGATGGAGCTGGATTCAAACAGCTGCCACTTGGCCAGGAGATTGTGAAGATAGTCAGGAATAAAGTGAGCTCGGAGTACCACAAGGATTTCTCATTTGATGAATATGGCCACTGGATATTGCAAGGATGGAAAGGACGCGTAATTTACACTCTCTTGTTGGAAGCCTGCTAGGCAATCTGTAAAATTAATCTAGTGTATTAGGCCATTTCATCTATGGCTGTTCTTTCATTTGCTAGTGAGTTTAGCTTTGTTTGTAGCAGCATTTTGGAAGTTATTTAATTTGGTTTTGCTCTCTCACATGCTTCAAACTCCGTCTCAACTTATGTGGTATAACAGTTTGTAGCAGATTTGTCCAAGTTCCTCTCCCAAAAGTCGATGTGACAGTTTATATCAGTGTACATGGACTTAACTAGTACTCTCAATTTATGTGGTACCTTTCAGCTTTCGAGATTCAAATCGTCTTTCTTTAAATTGGGACAAAGGGAGTACCAAAATTTTTGAAAAAAAAGGACCCTGCAACATGGACAGATGTAGTGTAATAACTCAAACAGTTTTCACTCAAAACAAGATCTGCTTCCTAAGGCCTGGTTTGAGCCCCTATCAGTGCATTATAGCACCTTGTGACTGAATAAGTACTTTTTGTTTTGGTACCATTCAGCCATCCCAGTTTTCAGAGAGGTCAACTTTCTCAAGTACCAACTACCTCTTTGTAAGGCTCCTTCATGCTTGCTTCCAACTTCTGAGTTCCACAGGACTTTGCGATCAAATTTGTAGGCTTTTACTTCTTTTAATTGCCTATGCTTAGGCTTGCTTCCATGAGAAGTAGACTGACTCGAATTCATCATATACATCAAGTGATCCATGAAACATGTAACCATTTCACTTGTTGATTGCAGGTTAAGTTTCCTCATATTACAACTCCATAGCAAAGCATCCACAAGCATTGGAAACTCCGGGCGACTCTATATCTATATCTAAATCTAAACCGTCAATTTGGGGGGATAGCAAGCAACAAAAGGCGCCTTTTTCTGATCTGCAGTACTTCCCCATACAAAATCTTGCATTTTCTATCGACTGCCTTGAGTACACTTTGAGGTAAGATAACGACTGCACCCCAAAAGTTAAATATTGAGAAGAAGACAACATTGACTATTTGTAGTCTTCCTGCATAAGAGACCTTCCTAGCATAAGCATTAGTCACCATATCTGTAATCTTCTCCACAAGTTGGTGGCATTCCATCTTGCCCCATTTCTTTGAGAGTATCCTGTCATGTTCAGTATCTCCTTCTTTAGCTCATCAATGATCCCGGCTAGAAAAATATTGGATTTCTCCACATTAGCCTAAAAGTTTAGATACTGCAAAAAGTATATTTTTATTCAGTGCTTGTACAATATTTATAAGAGAACAAGTAAGACCAAATAAACTAATCTAATCCCTAATTCTTAGGAAATCCTTGAATCAAGGGATTTCCTCTAAACTATTTTCCTAGAATAATATATTCTAATCCCATATTTACAGGAGCAGATTATAATCAAATCTGCAACTTATTTGTGGAGCAAATTACAATCAAATCTGCCAGCTCATTGATGGAGCAGATTATGACTAAATCTGCCAACTCATTCGACACTCCCCCTCAAGTTGGCATGTAAATATCGAACATGTCTAACTTGCTCACAAAGGACTCAAAAGTAGTTCTCAAAATATCTGCAACTTGTTCAGTTGTTGGAACAAAAGGAATGCACACACTTCCATTTTCAATCTTCTCTTTAATGAAGTGTTTGTCCACTTCAACATGCTTTGTTCTATCATGTTGAACTGGATTATGAGCAATGCTCATGGCAGCCTTATTGTCACAATACAACTTCATTGGAAAACTCATAGGTCTTCTTAGTTCTTTCAAAAATCTTTTGAGCCACAACATTTCACAAATTCCGTGTGCCATGGATCGATATTCAGCCTCAGCACTACTTTGAGCCACCACATTTTGCTTCTTACTTCTCCATGTCACTAAATTTCCCCAAACAGATGTACAATATCCAGATGTAAACCTTCTATCAATAGATGAACCAGCCCAGTCCGCATCCGTATAACCCTCAACATTTCTTTGTTCATTCTTTTTGAAGAACAACCCTTTCCCAGGAGAACTCTTTAGATACCTTAGGATTCGATACACAACTTCTTGGTGTTCTTCTCGTGGAGAATGCATGAACTGACTGACTAGGCTCACAACAAAGGAAATATCAGGTCTAGTATGTGACAAGTAAATCAACTTGCCTACCAATCTCTGATATTGGCCCCTATCAATCAATTTTCCTTCCTTTACAAACTTCAGATTTGGACAATTAGAGTTTCAGTTGGTCTACAACCACTCATTCCTGTTTCTTTTAACAGATCAAGAACATACTTCCTTTGTGACATTATAATTTCTTTCTTCGATCGTGCAACCTCCATGCCAAGAAAGTACTTCAGCGGGCCTAAGTCCTTTATCTCAAATTCTGAGGCAAGACATTCCTTTAGATTTTTTATTTCAACCACATCATTTCCTGTGAGGATTATATCATCAACATACACGATAAGAACTGTTGTTTTTCCTTCTAGTGAATATCGAGTAAACATTGTGTGATCTGCTTGTCCCCTTACACATACCCTTGCTTCTTCACAAATTGAGTAAACCTTTTGAACCAAGCCCTTGGAGATTATTTTAGACCATAAAGATATCTTCTAAGCTTGCATATCTTCGACTTGTACTTCCCTTCAAAACCTAGTGGGGGATCCATATAGACTTCTTCATCTAGGTGCCCATTCAAGAAAGCATTCTTCACATC
This sequence comes from Solanum appendiculatum, assembly GCA_018342035.1. NCBI lineage: Eukaryota > Viridiplantae > Streptophyta > Magnoliopsida > Solanales > Solanaceae > Solanum > Solanum appendiculatum. The sequence continues at coordinate 79,154 of JAGDQO010002110.1, forward strand.
CAGCTGTTGAAGCGACCAGTCATGATTCACTGCAATTGTCAATAGAACTCTAATTGAGTTTAGCTTAGCTACTGGAGAAAATGTCTCGAGATAGTCAATGCCATATTTCTGTGTGAATCCCTTAGCTACTAGGTGGGCCTTATACCTTTCCAAGGATTTGTCTGATTTGAATTTGGTGGTGAACACCCATTTACAACCCACTAGTTTCTTTCCCGCTGGTCTATCCACTAACTCCCATGTATCATTTTTTTCAAGAGCTCGCAATTCCTCCAAAATAGCCTCCTTCCACTCGGGAACTTGTAGAGCATCCTGCACATTTGTTGGAATCTCCACACTAGAAAGTTGTGAAGTAAAGGCTGAATAACTAGGAGACAACTTTTATAGGACACAAACGTAGAAATAGGATATTTAGAAACATTTCTAACACCTTTGCGTTTCGCAATAGGTAGGTCCAGATCTGAAGAGTTAGAAACCAAATCAATTGGAAGATTAACTTGAATTCCAGTAAGGTCTTGCGGAACTGAGTTTTGGTAGTGTTGAGAATCTTCGATCTTTTTTTCTTGAGTTCGGTTCCTTCTCGAATACACTTGTATTTCTTTTGTTTGTTCTCTATTACCATTTTTAGTTTTTTCATTTGAAGGCTCTACAGGTTCAGTTTCTGAGTTTTTATCATTTAAGTCACTTAGGTCCCTATCATCTCTTGGGTCACACTTATTTATATCTTCTCCTAGATCCCTCACATAAGTATTTATTGTAATATCAAGTTCCACATTTGCTTGATATCTAGTTTCCTCAATATCACAAAAGAGCGAATCTTTACCTACATGATACCCCCCTGAAGATGAGTAGTAAAATAAAGTTGAGACTGAAAGAAATTTAGATCCATTGTGACAATTATCTTCCTAGCATGTGGATCATAACACTTATATCCCTTTTGACTTGGGGCATATCCTACAAAAACACACTTCTTAGCCCGCGGTTCAAGTTTACTACGATTATGAACATGAAAAAATGTTGTACAACCAAAAACTTTCAAAGGCAGATCTGTAGGTAACCAGAACTAGGAAAACTCTCTTTGAAAACTTTAAAAGGTGTTTTAAATCCAAGAGGACGAGATGGAGGTAAGTAGCAGTCAAGCCTCTACCCAAAGGTGTTGTGGAACTTTACTGGTAAACATTAAAGCTTTCGTTACCTCTAAAAGGTGTCTATTCTTTCTTTCGGCGATACCATTTTGTTGAGGTGTATCCGGACAAGAGCTTTGGTGTACTGACCCAGTTTTTCTTAAAAAACTTCCTAATTGTTCATTAAAAAATTCACGACCATTGTCACTCCGAAAAATCTTGATTTTCTCATTGAACTGTGTTTCCAATATGACATAGAAAGTCTCAAACACATTTTTAACCTCAGATTGTCCTTCAATAAAAAAACCCAACTCAATCTAGTATGGTCGTCAATAAAAGTTACAAATAAACCACCATTTTCCAAACATTGTTGAAATTCTAGACGGTCCCCAAACATCACTATGAACCATCATAAAAGGTTTTGAAGCCTGATATCTTTGAGAGGGAAAAGAAGATCGGTTATGCTTAGCCATTTAACAAAATTCACATTGGAACAAGGATAGATTTTTATTTATAAATAACTGAGGTAACAAATGTCTTAAATAATAAAAACTTGGATGTCCAAGCCTATAGTGCCAAATCATGACTTTATTCAAAACAGAAGTAGAGTTCAAACAAATAGGATTCAGTTGTAGTGAGTTGTTCCCATTGTCAAGAAAGTAAAGACCTCCAGATTCTCTAGCACTGCCAATCATCTTCCCTTAGACCTTTTCCTGAAATTCACACAAATCAGAATAAAAAATAGCACGATAATTAAGAGAACGAGTTAATTTACTGATAGAAACCAGATTACAAGAGAGCTTTGGAACATAAGAGTATCATGAATTGCGAGAGATGGTGATAGTTTAATAGTTCCTTTTCCAGCAATTGCAGAGAAGGAACCATCAGCTATCTTGATTTTGTTGTTCCATGCACAAGGAGTGTAAGTAGACAAAGAATGGGAACTTCTAGTCATGTGGTCACTAGCTCCTGAATCTATAATCCAAGAATCTATTTGGTTGAAATTGGCACTAAGAAAAGCAGACGATACAGTACCTGTTTCAGCAAAAGAACAAGAAGGATTAGAAGAATTTTGGTGCGCTCCTGAATCTATAATCCAAGAATCTATTTGGTTGAAATTGGCACTAAGAAAAGCAGACAATACAGTACCTGTTTCAGCAAAAGAACAAGAAGGATTAGAAGAATTTTGGTGCATTTGGATGAAATTGTGGAGATTGAAGGAGTTTGTGCAGAATTTCCAATTGTTCCCTTGTAAATGGAGACGTTTCTGGAGAAGGTTGTTGCCCCTGATCAAAATAGTTTGTTTGGAGGGCCTGACCATTTTGATATTGTAAGCCATGATTATCAACTCCCTTCTTCTTCTAGTTTAGTGGTTTCCCATGAATCTTCCAACATGTTTCACGGGTGTGCCAATGTTTTTTGCAATGATCGCACCATGGCCTTTTGTTTTTGTCATCTTCATTCTTCAGTGTTACAAGAGCTGAAGAGTCTATAGCAGGTTTTAGTTCAACATTTAAATAAGGTTTTAACATAACTTTCCTCCTAGTTTCCTCTCTCCTAACTTCAGAAAAAGTTTCACGAAGTGAGGGCAGAGGGTTTTTTCCTAGGATTCGCGACCTGACCTCATCAAACTGCCAATTTAATCCTGCTAAAAAAAGGTAAACTCTCTCATTTTCTTCCCTTTATTTTGCTTTCACACTATCCATAGAACATTCCCATTCATCATTGTAACACTGGTCTAACTCCTGCCACAAAGACACCATTTCATTATAATAAGTAGTGACTTCCTTCTCACCCTGCTTAGCTTGCCATAGTTTAATTTTTAACTCAAAAATTTGAGAGGCATTTTCTACATCAGAATATGTCTCCCTAACGGCTTCCCACACATCCTTAGCAGTGGGAAAAAGAGATAAGATTTACCTATGACTGGTTCCATGGAATTTATTAACCACGCAATCAGGAGTGACTTCTTTGATCTCCAGGAGTTTATCTTTGGGTCTTCAATTCTTGGTTTTTTCGTCTCTCCGGTCAGATGTCCCAGCTTTCCATGGCCATCGATTGCAAGTTTTACGGACTGTGCCCATTCCAGATAGTTCTTCCCATTTAATCGATGAGAAGTTAACTGGAAGGGCATGTGAGAAGCATTGCCTCCTTGTGTCATCAGAATTTTTGTAGGAGCATCCAGAGAAGAACTTTTGTCTTCTGTTGATGTTCCAAAACGATACTCTCCGTGAAAGGCTGTTTTATCTATATGATATTAGGGGAAAAAGTCCCGCTCTGATACCATGAAAGTTTAGATACTGCAAAAAGTATATCTTTATTCATAGTGTTTGTACAATATTTATAAGAGAACAAGTAAGACCAAATAAACTAATCTAATCCCTAATTCTTAGGAAATCCTTGAATCAAGGGATTTCCTCTAAACTATTTTCCTAGAATAATATATTCTAATCCCATATTTACAGGAGCAGATTATAATCAAATCTGCAACTTATTTGTGGAGCAAATTACTATCAAATCTGCCAGCTCATTGATGGAGCAGATTATGACTAAATCTGCCAACTCATTCGACAAAGCCATTAAACCAGTGGTATCACTAAAGTGCTCCAAAGCTTCCCTAACTCTCTGAGTGGACCTTATATCCCCTTTGCAGAAAATCATCAGGACATCTACACATATTAAGTGAGTCAGTTTTTGGCTCCTTACATATGGGATGAATTTGAAATCTCGAAGTTCGCTCATTCTGTTTTCTTATTTTAGTATTAATCTTTCTTCAAAAGGTGATGAAAAGCATGCCAAGGTGCAAAATGTTGAACCACAGACCATTATTCCCTTTTATGATCCAGTAGGAGTGACAACTGATATTCAATTTCTCCTTTGTCAAGCTGCGACAGAAACAAATCGACCCTTATTTTTGATTACTTGTACTAAATGGCTCAGAGTGAAGTAGTACATCTTCACTTTATCTCTAAAAGCAGCAGAACCAGGTCCTATAAGTAGAAAATCTCAATATTCATCACATGAATGAGCAAGTGAGCTCTGAGATGTTGAATCTATTACGTGAGAAAGAGGAAGAAAGGGAGAAGAAGAGTATATTGAACGTTGTATGTATATCATAACGCCAACCTCAAAATAGAGTCAACTGCTTCAAGGATTGAAAACAATTGATATATCTGATCACAAACCTTCAAATCCACATGTCTACAAAAATACATTGGAATCTTGATACTGCTCGGTAATTTTTTGACTTAAATAAACAACACCAGTGAAATGATAGTTAGATATAATCTATCCTGACTAATAGACCAAAAAACTTTAGAGAAAAATTATCTGCATCACCAATCACCAATCACCAATCTAATAAAAAAATATAATTTCACCCTCTTTGTAAGGCTCCTTCATGCTAGCTTCCAACTTCTGAATTCCACAGGATTTTTTGATCAAATTTTAGGCTTTTACTTCTTTTAATTGGCTATGCCTAGGCTTGCTTTCATAAGAAGTAGACTTGACTCTCTTGCAATTTTCAGTTCAGGAATCAGACGTCCTATATATTCTAGTGATACCAAATTTGGAGCATCAATCTCCCTTGTGCCACCCGAATCGTCCTTAATCTTTGACACGTTTAGGAATTGAGATCTAGAAATAAGGGGCTTGAGAAATCCATCACATGTCTACATGGGGTGATATGATATATCTAAAGATTTCATATTCTGACATTCAATAACATCCAAATTGTCCTGTGAAGAACTAGAATAAGACGGTGTTCAAGAGTTGGTGCTTTAACACCCGCATTTCTCGTTGTACAAATGGAAACTGACTTAGTCTTTTGAAGATTTAGCAGCTCAATCTTTTTCAACCTCCAATAACAATGCTCAAGTGTGAGTTAGTGATTGACTTCCATCTCCAACTACTTTCTTAGAAGGCTTTGCTTTTGAGTGAGGAGCACTAAACGTTTTTTTTCTGTGTCTGACTGCAAGCTTTGACCTCCATCACCTAACAAAAAAGTAATAGCATCACAAGAAAAGATCGCGTTGAAGTTGGTAATAAGAACATTTCTTCATCTGAATAGCTAAATAATCATTTAGCAAAGGTATTTCTTAAATGTTCACTTCTTTTCCCTTCTATCTCTGTCTACATACTTTGCAGTCTAGTTCTCTGGTTCGGGGCAGGGGGTGAAGGCCATAAGAGAAGATTGTCCTATAGATAAGGAAGAGGCAAAAAAGGTGCTTTCATCTATCTTGACCAGTTTCCCGAGGCGTTGGGAATCTGTAAGTAATTACAGTATGTGGCAGTACAATATACATGCATAGTGAAAATACTTGGAGGAACCAAAGAGATCAGCAAGTACAGTCAATGTGTTCAGTCTCCGACGCTTAGGTTCCTTTCTCATGACAGCTATTGACAGATCATCATCATAATGGAGATTAGTCTGTTGGAACAAAAAATTAAGTCAAATCTAATATAGCTGAAACTATATAGAGAATAGACACATAATGGAGTAAGCAATGATTTTAACTCACATCAGCAACTTTTGAGGCTCTAAAGCTTACTGCCTGAAAATTGGTAGTTGCGAGATAGCTATATATATCCATGACCTGTTGAAGTTGGATAATCAGATAAATGGGCAAAGACTGGAAGACTAAAGGACACCAAAGTGAAAATATATATATCTTGAATGAGAATCAAACAGCAATACAATATCTATAACCAAAGCAATGAACTAATGCAGAAGATTTACTGAATGCTTTAGATCATTTCTTTAGATAGTAAAATATTATGTTTCAAAAGAATATCTCTCGGTATAAAGCCTCTAATCTGTGAGGAAGTAGCACATTCTTCAACCATGAAGAGATGGATTACTGGTTCGGCAGCTCTAAGGTCATATATATCTGATGGAAGGCAAAAGTTGAAATTCAGCACCAAGTGAAACTAAGGATCTAAAAGAGTGAGGTGTGTGTTTATCCCCACTTATATTATACCAACCAACATACCCATTGCAGTCCCACAAAGTGGGGTCTGGGAAGGGTAGTGTGCATGAAGAGCTTACCCCTACCTCGGAGGCCGAGAGGTTGTTTCTGATAGACCCTTGGCTCAAGGAAAAATAATCCAAAACAGTCCACAAAAAGAAGTAATGGAAGTACAAGAAAAACAGATAATAACAATAACAACTAATAGTAACACATGACATAAACTATAACAAAACAATACGATAATCGAGGTACAAGAAATCAATAGATAGTAACAGAAATCGAAGAACAAGAAACTACAAAAGCAATATTACGACTATACTGGGTATGTTATAGTAGTAGATATAGGGGAAATCTTCCTCCATAGCCGCCATCGATACATTTGTTTCATCCAAGTTTCTTTGAATCCATTCCTCCAGGCCAGAGACCACCATGGTTGCAGCAAAGAAAATCTCAAGAAATTCTCGCATATTTGCATATACATACACATTATGTGTGTATGTGTGCATGATTGGGGTGATGTAAGAATCCTTTTGTTTTACATGTGATAATTGCAGAAGAAGACTCACGAGGGCATTAACAATAGGTTGGCTCTGGTATATGGACTTGGACAATCCTTCCCTCTGTCCAAAAAAAATGATCTTTAGGAATATGTGGACACATCTTGGACCAGATTTTACTTTTTTGTGCTGGCTGGTATACTACTAGTTAAATGTTTAAGGAGAAGTCCTATCCTGTTTTGGCAGGATATATACAAGATTAGCAGTATCATTTGTCTGACTATGAGATATGTATCTTTGTTGCGTGTGCTTGATCTTCGCGAACTTAAACAAAGAAAGAAGATTATGAATTATAGAGAATTCCGAAAAAAAAATCTTTTTTTTGATAAACTCATGTCTCCTTTGGATATGGTTGCCTGCCAAAGGCTTATAATGTTACGACATTTGGAATGCGTAGGTCCTTAGTTCTTTATTGGATTGATTAAATGGAATTGTTTCTAAGAATGGATGAAATTCAACAAAAAATAAACAGTGCTAAATGAGATCAATTGACTAACAAATCTAATGGTCTGATCAATAAATCATAATAGTTAGAGGTGTTGTTTTAACCTTGTTGCTTGATATTCAATCAGTGTACAAAAGAAGAAAATAAAAGAAACTGAGGTTGTGGTTGTCGGTTTCTTAGCAAATTGTTCTTTGCAAGTCCTCCAATATAACTTCATAGCTACCCTAGCTGTTTTGTATTTTCTATATTTACGATCACATTCTTTAGATTGGTATATTGTTTCGTGTGAATTTTTGGTTCTTGTACTATATATCTCCCTCTTATTTCAGATAACATAGATTTGTGGACTGCATGTGGTAGTACTATTAGTGTTGGTTGAATGTGGATTTTTATTTTGATGTTTGAAGTACTTTCTTTTTACGGAAAATGATTAAAAATACACTTAAACTATGCGAAATTGAGCAACAAGAGAGGACATTTTGTTCAATCTCGCATAGTTTAAGGGCATTTTAAACCCTTTTCCTTTCTCTTTATCCAACTCAGGTGATTCGGATATCATAGAGAGCATACCAATTGACCGGTGAGATAGCATATGACGTTATAGATTGATCTTCTAATGGATGCTGCTCAATCTTACCGTGATGCTACAATTTGCAACCTTTTTCTTATTTAGAAAAATATCTAGTGTAGATGAATTTTGCTAATCTTTTGGTGGTGTGCAAGGAAGTTTTGATGGTAATTTGGAATCTTGATGATATCAATTTTTTCTTTTACATTGTGTTCTTACAAGCTCAAGTTATATGCTCCGTTAGTATAAGTAATTTTTACACCATCAAGTCACTTTTACTCGTTGTAGGAGTAACTTATTTGAAATTGGGGATATTACATCTAGATGGTTGCTTTAAAACCCAAAGGCCCAATCCAGTGATCTTCAAGTTGCACAGATCTATTTGAAGTCCGCTAGCACTACTAGGGCTGCGTATCGGTCGGTTCGGTTCGGTTTTGAAGTTTCTCGGTTTGGCTTATTGGTTATCGGTTTGTAGCGATGCTAAACCGTTAAAGAACCATTAAGATATTGACTTATCGGTTATTGGTTTATCGGTTATTGATCGTTATCGGTTTGGTTATCGGTTTAACCGTTAAGATTTGATACAAAAAAAAGTCGTTAAAAATCACGTAAAAAACAAGGTGACAAACCAAATGAACCATGCACATGAGTTCAAAAATAACGTCTTGCTAAAACGCAAACACTTTTACATTGTAGAATACCCCAAGAGTTTGAGACAGCCAAAAATAAAAGTAGGAAACTAAACTCTAAGTCAAGGACTTTATATACAAAATGATAAAAATATAATTATTTAATTTACTATCGGGTTATCGGTTAATCCATTAAGAAAAAACCTCAAACCGTTAAGAACCGATAACCCGATAACAAAAAAAATTTAAACCGTTATCAAAACTGCTAAACCAATAACCCATTACTGATAAACCAATAACTTATTTTCGGTTCGGGTTATCGGTTTCGGTTCGGTTTTGAACAGCCCTAAGCACTACAACAAAAGAGACATTTAGTGACAATAGATGTTCCTTTTAGCGATATTTATGTAGAGTACTGGTTATAAATACTCATATTTATTATTGCCGCTAAATATATTATTGTCCCAAAGTAACTGTCGCAAAATCCTTTATTTGTCGTAGTGTAGTTTTTAATAATTTCACCGAAAGAATTAACTAGAATTCATATTGTGTAAGCTATTAAGAAGAGTGAGTGGGTGGTGTAAAGTCTGTTTATCGAAAGGTTTTCTATTCTAAAAACTTGAAACATCCGATTAAAATGAATGAATTTCAATCAAGTCCATTTCAAACTTAGAAAAACATATATTCTTCAATGTGAACTAAAAAGATATGATATTGATCAAGTTTTATGATTGGTGTTAGTGAAAATATCCCTCGCAATGCTTGGGATCATTCCCCACCTCCGCCTCCACAGAGAAAATGAATGAATGCAACGCTATTGAAATATCCATAAACACAGTCTCATTAACTGAATTGCAATGCATAGAAGACTGTTGACAAGGGAGAGATTGGCTAGGATCGATGAATATATGTGCAGGATACATCATGCTTGTTATGTGGTGACCATCCCGAAAATATAGAACATTTGTCCCTTGAAGCCTCAAAACAATTTTCTGTATTTTGGAAGGTTAGGTAGCACAACTCAACACATTTTAAACTTTTTGTTTGTATTACACTAACTATTAAAAAATTTCAGATTACAGTAATCTTGATATGTTTATCTCCTTAAATATTGATAAAATGCCCTAAAAGAAATATTTCGGTGAAGTAACAAGTAAAAGAAGGTTTAGAATTGTTGTAAGGACAAATCGCAGGTGTGAAATTAATCTCTTTGCCCAAAATTCTCTAGTTTTTTTTCTTGATTATATATATGTATATGTGTGTTTCCCTTTTGGTTGAATACTTGTATACATAGATGATAAAACTTATCTCTGTGGTTTGATTCATCCAAAAAACTTTCTTTGACTGTGCTTTGTGGTCATTAGGTTTTGCCCCAGTTGTGCCGACATTTTACGGTAACCTTCTTTAACATGCTTTGTGTTTATAAAAAATAATTTATATAAATACGACTTTTATGAAAGAGTAAGATCTTTTTTGGATTTTTTTTTTGATTTGTTGTCACGGTTCTGTAACTCTTCCCTTTTCTTGATCTGCTTTGACATGCTTATCCTTAAGCCAAGGGTCTATCGGAAATAATTTATTAAGATATCACTAGTTCTATGAAAGGAAAAAGTAAGATCTTTTATGGCTTTCCTTTTCTGGTTTGTTGTCATTGTGATGTAAATCTTTCCTTTTTGGATCTTCTTTGATATGGTTTTCCTAGGGCCGAGGGTATATCGTAAATAGCTCTTTACCTCCCAAGGTTGGGGGTGAGGTCTACCTACACTCTATCCTCCCTAGACCTCACTTATGGAATTACACTCGGTATTTTTTTTTTTGTTATGTAAATCTTTCCTTTTTTGATATGATTTGATATGTTTTTCCTTGACCCAAGGGTCTATCAGGAATAGTCCCTCTAACTACAAAGGTAGGGTTGAGGTCTATGTAGACTCTACCTCCTCAAACCTCACTTGTGGGATTACACGAATCTTCTCTTTTTTCATCTACTTTGATAGGATTTTACTTAAGCCGAGGGTCAATTAAAAACAACCTCTCTACCTCTCAAGGTAGGGGTAAGGTCTACGTATACTATACCATCCCCATACCTCACTTATGAGATTACACGGGATATGTTTTTGTTGTTGGTTCTATAAATCTTCCGTTCAAATGAACAAAAATTTGCAGACAATCAAAAAATGATTAATTTAGATATTGGTTTTGAGGTTGATTCTGAAGAGATGCAAAGTGATATTCACCTACTTGAATATCATGAGATTCATTTTGTTTCTATTTTACTTAGGAGAGTAAAATTGTGTCAGCATTTTTCCAGGGACTCTTCTTTAAAATGCTTTCTGTTGTTTTCTCAAAAAGGAAAAATAAGAATTTGTATAGCTTTCCTTTTGATTTGTTGTCTTGGATATAATTTGTTGTTGCACGTTCCCTAGTTTTAAATGGTTAGATTGCGTGACAAGGGAATATGGGTTTTTCCTTTTCTATTTGCTATTTCAAGTTGTATAAAAATAACAAGAAGATACCGGAGAGACTGTATTTACAATATCATAATGATTGACTTACCTCTTGGATTCTGGGGTAGATTACGAAGGGAATGCGAAATAAAACTTTCCTATTTGATATTGCTTACATTCATCTTGTTGAATTTCTACTTTTTTAAGAGAGAAAGTTGTGCAGGTATTACTCAAGAATAATGTTCTTATCCTAAAACTCTAAACTCTATACCCTAAAAACAGATGAGGATAGATTTCTTTTGATAACATATGTTGGATTGGTAGGATTTCTTTTCCATTATGTGTTACAAGGCCATAGATCTTTTTTTTTGCGTCTCGCTAACAAGAATAAAAATATATACTTCAGTGATATAATTTTTTCTTATCTTGAGACAAATAGTTTTCTTCTTTGTACTCTTCTTTCTTATTATAAAACCTTCCATCTGATTAAAAAGGTAATGATTTCATAATATGCTTCGTATCTCTGGGACTTCTGTGGGGAGTATACTACTTGTATCTTCATTTTTGTTCGTTTTACTAGTCACTCATTACTTCTCTTAGTATCCATAACTAATTAAAAGAATACATGTTGTGAATCCTCTTCAAGTACTTTCCTTTTTCATGCTTGAGCCTTTCCTTGTAGATCTAAAAGAAAATGAGCACCGATCGAACATGCAATAGGTCCTTTTGGACTAGGGAGGAGGATAAAATCTTTGAGAATATCATAGCGATCTACTTTAACGATAACAATCTATTCACGAAGATGGAAGAAGCACTTCCTGGGAAATCACTCGATGATATCAAGGATCACTATAGTATACTCTTAGAAGATATCGATGCCATCGATTCTGGACGCTTTCCATTGCCTAATTATCTGGAAATGCAAAGCAATGCCAACCAAAATTTGAAAGCAGATGTCGAATGGCGAAGAGGAACTCCTTGGACAGAAGAAGAACACAGGTTGGTTTCCTATACAGTTTTTGAGGGTTTATTTGCTTGTCATTTTTATGTTTTAATGTTTTTTGGGGTGTTGCCTGTGGTTTTACACAGAGCATGCAGAAGGCTTTGAGAGAAACTTTTAAGTAAATGCTGTCCTGCGATCTTGTTTCCTGGATAATAACTTATTTTTCTATCTTTCCTGTTATAGGTCATTTCTCCGGGGCTTAGATATATATGGAAAAGGTGACTGGAAAAGTATATCTAGGCACTGTGTGAAAACAAGAACCGCAATGCAGGTGGCTACCCATGCACAGAAGTATTTCAAGCGCGTCGAAGCCAACAAGAAAGGGAACAGAAGAGCAAGAGCAAAACCAAGTGTTCTTGATATAACAAGTGTGGACGCTGAATTTGGTGGAACTTCCCAAGTTCCAAACACTGTGGACATGATTGGACCTGCTTGCGAGGGATCACAAGCAGTGACAAATACTAGCAATGAGCTGAGCATGTGTCCTCGAGAAAGCACCAATGCTGAGCAGATGACAGTAGTTGTCGGAGGAGAGCTCTCAGGCCAAAATGCTTTTGTGAATGTTGATGCTAGCAGTGGAACTTCCGGTCATTCTATCCCTAGAATTGGGAGTGAACTTGAAGCATTACTCAGTCACCCCATGGACGAAGGCAATGATATGAGTTTGATTTTTGATGTTGGGATAGCACCAACTGTTCAAACTGGAATGTCCGGTTATGCAGCTGCAGAGGAGTCTCCAGCTCAGTTACCTCCCTTTGCCCCCTCATCTTACTTTGGTGATGGAGTATGGAGTAATTTAAACACTCGCCGTTGATGAGAAGGCTGTTTTAATCTGCATGACCAGTTCATAGATCAGATGTTCTGATTTGTTGCACTTGTTTTTTGAAGACTTTTTCGATTATGTTAGACAGTATTGCTCTTATTTATCTATTCTTAATCTGCTTTAGACAGTATTGCTAGACAGGTGGATTTTGGTTGAAATATTTCAAAAAAAACAACATTAGCAATCATTTTTTCAGTGCATTAAGAACTTTCTGTTACGTGATACGTATGAAGGACTAAAGTAGTCCAATCCAACCCCCATACATTAGGGATCGATTTGATCATTTTGAAGTCCACTCACTGTCGAGAAGCCGATTGTCAACTTGAATGTTTACACAAGTAACTCCTATCCAAGCGTCTTTTTATTTGTCAATTCGGGGCAATATGAGTGGCATAAGCTATTTCTTATAAATGTGCAAGAGGAAATTGGAGGACTACCGATTGGTTGACTCTGGAAGTGAAGAATGATAGTTCAACGAGCTCTTATTTGCTCATGGCAGACCTGTGTACTCTTGTCCTTTTGCTTATAAAGGACACTCCTTTTATCCTTAACAAAAGGTAAGGAAAAACCTTTTTTCAACGTTTTATCCTTAGTGGGGCTTATCCAGTGTGAACTGGAATCAACGGCATTGAGCTTTGTATAGGTGGTTAAACCCAAAAAATACAAATTCAGTAGCATGATTCTTACCATCAACATAGTACAACTTTGTCACCCCCCCGCGGTAGGAACTACGATCCATAAAACATGCAACCATTTTACTACTTCAGACATGTATGACAACCATGCATTTTTCAAACCCGTGGTTCTGTTTCCACAATAAACTGTGTGGGGAATGCACTGTATATGAACCCATTGAGCCAGAGATAGAAAAATGTTCTCTCGTGGAAACACATCAAACTTCTCACAAATAAGTCTGACTACACCTAATCCTTTCCGAATTTAAGATTCTAAAAATCTAATGTTGTTGGCGTCACCTACTTTTGTAAAGGATGAAATTTCCTGTCATAAATGACATACTAACTTCCATAGGACTTTATTCCCTTTGATGATCTAGATGTCCAAGAACAGGAATCTCAATAGAAAAAAAAAGAGCTAAGGTCGACATAGTCTTGGCTAAGCAATTCACCTACCTTCTTGGTGAGGTATTACTATTCTAATTTTAAGTTGATTTTAAAATGTTTAATTTACATTTCAGACTCTGAAATAATATATCCTCGATGGGATGCAAATATCATAGACATCAGAAGTCTAAAATAGATCTATATGCATGGTTGATAACCAAAAATATTGGTTGTTAAGGATTATTAGAGTAGGTTTTGAATAACTCTTTCCTGGTTAAACTTCATTTAGTTCTCGTCTTCTCGATATAGTTATTGATCTATATTGTGCAATTTTCTAGATTATGTGCACTAATATGCATAGATGAAGAATGACAACATAATATATAGCTACCAATGCATGCAGAAAAATTTGCAACTTTTTGACTACCTCTTTATATTGTACTGCTCCATTTAGGATGTGATATAATTGTTGAATTTGTTATCTTAGTTTAAATGTGTGTTTTAAATGAATAAACATGAATGGCTACTGAATTTTTTTTTACCTTATTTAACTCCAAAATACCATACAACTCTCTCCCCCCACCCCCAAGGTTTACAAAATTTGCTTTCTTCCTTTGCTGTAAGTAAACTAGTTTTTTGTTGTACTAGTATTGATTTGTAAAAAATGAAGGACAATATAGAAAATTTTCTTCTTGTATTTCTGAATGAGTAGAGCTATACAATTAGGTTGTATTTATACAAGTAAGATGTCATCTAATTGTAAACCCTAAAAGAATATTCACAAGATCAAATGGAAAAGGAAAAAATATCAGAAGAATATTTACATGACAAAATTAGAAAAGGAAAAAGAATTTCCTTCATATCTCCTATGTATGTGCAAAATATATGAAAATCCAACACCCTCCCTCAAGTTGGAGGCGAGGAAGAAATGCCCAACTTGCCTAAAAGCTGATGATGCACGGGTCCGGTCAAGGACTTGGTAAAGATGTCAGCCAGTTCTGAAGAAGATCTCACATAAGATAAATAAATTAAACCGGCGAGATACTGTTGATGGACTAAGTGAAAATCAATCTCGACGTGCTTTAATTTGTCCGTTCATGGAAGACTGAATTTTTTGCGATGTGAATAGCAACAACACTGTCAGAGTGGAGAGGTACTGGCAAGGAGATCGGAACTAAGAGATCATCGAATAGGCGAACCAACCATGCAAGTTTGGCTACAACCCTCCTCATAGATCTATATTCAGCTTCAGCAGAACTGAGAGAAATTGATGTTTGTTTCTTAGATTTCCATGAAATAGGAGAAGACCCGAGGGAAATATAAAATCCATTCACTGATCTTCGTGAATCTGGACAAGTACCTCAGTCAGAGTCACAAAAGGCCATCAATTTGAAAGAAGCAGATACAGACATAAATAGACCAAGATCAAGATCTTTGAGCAAATAACGAAGAACCCGCAGAGCAGCTGCAAGATGAGGTTCACGAGGATTTTGCATATATTGACTCAGATGCTGTACTGTAAAGAATAAACCTGGCCTTGTATGTATGAGATAATTGAGCTTAACTAACAAACGCCTGTATAAAGTAGGATCTTTTATGGGAATTCCTTGATCTGCTAGTATCTTGACATTAGGATCCAAATGTGAAGAAACAAGAGATAAATGTAGAGAATCAAACTCCTGTAACAAGTCCAATGTAAATTTCCTTTGGGAAATAATCATACCAGTAGGTTCTCTCACAACCTCCATCTCAAGAAAATAGTGCAACTGACCAAGATCTTTAATTTTGAATTCTTTGTCCAGAAAGAGTTTTAAAGCTTGCAATTCAGCTTCATTGTTTCCTGTCAACAATATGTCATCCACATATATTGCCACAATAGAAATAGAATTGGCATATTTCTTAAAAAATAGAGAATAATCATTCATAGAATTACTAAAACCTTTAAAATTGAGAGCAGAAGTGAGTTTAGCATACCATTGTCTGGATGCTTGCTTAAGTCCATAAATGGATTTTCTAAGCAAGCAGACATGATTAGGAGAAGGAGGTTGTTGCTCCCAATTGCACACTCAAGTGTACGTGGTCGCAGAAGTAATAAGTGGCTCTTTAAGAATCGGAATATCGAACCCACAAAGACTTGTCAATTAACTATTTACTAAATTATACTAGTCTAATTATTTATTTAAGAGTGTCAAAAGAAATAAAAGAATGCAAGAATTAAATACTAAGATTAACTTACAGTGATTGGGACAATTCCAGGGCTGCAACATGCATAGGGTTTCATGTATCGCATCTCATGTAATGAATTAACTAAGGTTATCAAATTACTGATTTACAGGGTTGATTTTATGATCATGATCTCTCGACCTCTAATCGCCTACTCCAACTAGCTGTCTAACTACATCGTTGAGCGGGGATATGCAGTCCTAATTGGCGAGCATTTATATTTCATCCTGTTTCGTAACCAAGCGAGGTGTTCGTCCGGGCGTCACTCCTGAACACGAATCTAAACAAAGTTAGAACAAGCTCTTTGCATTCTTTGGTCTATCTACCTCTTTATCTCTCGAGTTCAAGAATAGACAATAGATTTATTTCTATGGTGATCAAGCATGAAATACTAAAACAAGAATACAAAAGTAATTTAAACGATAACCAACATTAATTCAAAACAATCGATGTTCAACAATTACCCATGGCCGCAGCCCCAGAACAAGGGTCTTTAGCTACTAATACCTAAGAAAAAGAAGAAGAAAAGAACCCTACAAAGTATTGACAATTTTTCCTTACAAAGTGTCTTCCTTAAAAAGTGTTTTCCAATAATTATTTATATGGACTATTTATAGATGTAGAAAACCCTAAATAAAATAATTAAATCCAAAACAAATTAGGAAACCCAAAACCAAAACGGAATTGGATTCCTACGTCCGCGTGAACACTGCCCAACCGTCTTCATGCTTGATGCTGCTGATTGACACGTGGAACCTTGCATATTTGCAATTCAATTCAACTTCTCTTTTTTATATTATATATTATTATATTCAATTTAATCCATTAAGCTGTCTGCTTGATTTTCCTTCTAGAATCTTCTATTTTTAATTCGTTTTAGCTCCAAACTTCTTCATCTTCCCACCAATTTAATCCTACAAATAAAATACACTATTTATCACAATCCATAAAATCCATGCTAAAAAAGGACAAATATAAATATCAAATTTGAGACAAATAATGATAAGCATATATATTTTTGGCCTCACATCAGAGGTGTAAGACCAGGAGGAAATTTCATGTAAACCTCTTCATTTAAATCACGATGTAGAAAAGCATTGTTCACATCTAATTGAAAAACACCCCATCCATTCTTCAGTGCAATAGCTAAAATACACCTAATGGCAGTCATCTTGACTACTGAAGAAAAAGTTTCATTATAATCAATACCTTCTCTCTGCACATCACCTCTAATGACTAATCTAGCTTTTAGTCTTTCAATACTTCCATCAGAGTGCTGCTTTACTTTATAAACCCATTTAGATGGAAGAGCCTTCTTACCAGTGGGTAGCACAACAACATCCCATGTGTTGTTAAGTTTTATAGCTGCAAGTTCTTTATCCATGGCTTCCTGCCAACCTGAATGGTGGGCTGCCTGAATATAGCTAACAGATCCTGTATACTAGTAATGGAATTGAGCATGACTTGATTGTTAGAAGATAAATCACTAAAAGATAAAGACTCAGGAGTAACAGGACTTAGAAAACAGGAAGAAGTCACATCAGTAAGGTGAAGAGCATTGCAAATATAGTCTTCCAAGTAATCAGGTTTCTTGTGATTTCTGGAAGATTTTCTAAGTATAGTTTGAACAACGGGTAAGGGAGAAGAAGGTATAGGGGACATATTAGGAGAGGAAATAATATGTGAAGTAACATTGGAAGGAGACAGAGATTTAGAAGGACTAGTAGATATAGGGACAATATCAAAATCAGAAGAACAATCATAATTTGAATTTGATGTGGGAAAAGGATATTCTAAGGGATAATCAGAAGAAATGGTAGTAGTTGAAGGAAATAAAGTAGAAGGTAAACCAGATTGCGCAGAGAAAGGAAAATACTCTTCAGGGAAAATAACATTCCTGGAAACTGAAATTTTCTTAGTTTATAGATCCAACACTTTGTAGCCTTTTTTTCCATATGGATATCCTATAAACACACAAGGTGAAGCTTTAGGATCAAATTTAGTTCTATGTAAAGGAAGAGTAGAGACAAAGCACAAGCAACCAAAACACTTCAGATGAGAATAAGATAGTTTAACTTTGAATAGAACCTCAAAAGGAGTTTTTGAATTCAAAACACTGGAAGGAAATCTATTTATAAGATAAGTAACTGTTAACAAACATTCCCCCCAATAACTAATAGGAAGGTGAGATTGATATAAAAGAACTCTTGATGTTTCCAATAAATGCTTGTGTTTTCTCTCCACTACTCCATTTTGTTGTGGAGTGTGGACACAAGTAGTTTGATGAATAATTCCTTTGGAAAGAAAAAAATTAGATTGAATTTTTCCACAACCTAATTCAAAGGCATTGTCAGTTCTGATAATTTTGACTTTGGAATTGAATTGTCTTTCTACCATAGAAATAAAAGATTGAAGGACAGAGAAGGCATTTGATTTAGTGCCAAGTAAATGAGTCCAAGTAGCTCTACTAAAATCATCAAAAATTGTAAGAAAATACCTATATCCATCAAGTGTAGTAGATTTATAAGGACCCCAAGTATCCACATGAATTAAGTCAAAAGTAGCCTTAGTACAAATAGCACTAGAAGGAAAAGGTCATTTTGATTGCCTTTCCATTGGACAAATAAGACAAGGAGAAGATAACTTTGAACAAGATTTAGAGACATGAAAAACTTTCTTCATATTATTCATTGGCATATGGCCTAACCTATAATGCCATAACTTTTCTTTTACATTGGCATCAAAGAAACTAGAACAAGAAGTAAACACATTATTTAAAGAACTTGAAAACGATAGACTATGAAGACTGGAACTAGGTAGGCACTTTGTAGAAACTGTTGGCTGACTTGACTTGAAGATATATAGACCTCCTTGTTCTTTACCAAGCACTAGAGGGCTCTTCATTGAAGGGCCCTGCAACATGAAACAAGCGTTAGGGGTCAAAAGCACATAGTTTTGAAGTTGTTTACATAATTTGTGAATAGAGATAAGATTGAATCTGAAAGAAGGAATATAGAGAACATTTTGTAGAACTAGATTGGATAAAAGTGAAACAGATCCTGAATGAGTAACTTTTACTTTATCAGAATTAGGTAGAGTTACCATATAGGTTTAGGCAAAGGATTGAAATTAGTAAAAAAACTTCTATCAAAAGCCATATGCTCAGATGCTCCACTCTCTAATATCCAAGAATAATTGTCAACTTTAAACAAGTAAGCATAAGAATTAAAGAACTTGGTCATACCTGCACAAGTGAGGTTTGCAGATGCATTATTAGACCCATCATTCTTTTGATTCAGTTTATGCAAAAGTTGCAAAAGTTGTGCCACATTTTCTTGACGGAGAGAATTCACATCTGAATCATTTTCCATTCCTTGAACTCACCTTCTCCTGTACTAAAGACATTGCTGGCAATAGTACCCTTTTGATACTTCTTAGATTTAGTGAACTTGAAATCAGAAGGAAAACCATAAAGTTTATAGCAATGGTCAATAGTATGTCCTATCTTCTTACAATAGTTGCACACCAGAGAAGTTTTCTTAATGGAATTTCCTTGTTGAGTTTTGTAATCATTGAACCTCCTTTCTCCTGCATTACCAACAAGAAATGATGCTAATTCTCCTAGATAAGCAGGAGTAGCATGCATTTCCCTTTGTTTTTCATCTTGAATAACAACAGAATAAGCCTGGACAATAGTGGGAAGAGGGGAAGATAAAAAAATATTGCTCCTAACACCTATGAAAGTGTCATTTAGACCCATAAGAAACTGAAGCAACCTTTCATCTTGATGAGCTTATATACTCTTTCTTTTGCTCCACACACACTCACAAACACAAGCAGAAAAGGTGTTTAGTGCATCTAACTCATCCCACAGACTTTTCATTTTTGTGAAATATGCGAAAATACTAGAATTTACTTGAACTACAACATTTAAATCTTTTTGAAGTTAAAACAATTTGGCACCATTAGCCTGACCAAATCTATCTTCCAAGTCAGACCATAAGACTTTGGCACTTTAGGAGTAAAAGACACACTCAACAATTTCTTTCGAGAGGGAATTGAGTAACCAGGACAAGACCATGTCATTATATCTTGACCAAGCCTTTTGAAGAGTTATATCAATAGGAAAAACTAGGGATCCATCAATGAATCCTAGCTTGTTCTTCACTGAAAGAGCCATAAATAACAACCCTTCTCTAGCCACCATAACTCCTACCGTCAAAAATAGGGGAGACAAGGTTCATGCCGGGATAATCAGAAGGGTGAATGTAGAAAGCATGTGATGAATCCACTGCAGGAACTCTATCACTCTTTTATGTGATTTGAGCATTAGATGATTCAACTTCAACCATTTTAAAAAATAGAGAAAAAAATGAGAGCGGAAGGATAAAAAAAATAAAATTAACACTGCTCTGATACCATGTAAAAAATGAAGAACAATATAAAAAATTTTCTTCTTGTATTTCTGAATGAATAAAGCTATACAATTAGGTTGTATTTATACAAGTAAGATGACATCTAATTGTAAACCCTAAAAGAATATTCACAAGACCAAATGGAAAAGGAAAAAATATCAAAAGAAAAGAGGGTGACAAATTTAGAAAAGGAAAAAGAATATCCTCCATATCTCCTATGTATGTGCAGAATATATGAAAATCCAACATGATTAAGGTTTTGAAAGTTGGGAACATTGAATTCTCAAAATATCTCCACTAAAATTAGGAAAAGAGGTTGAGGTCGCTATGATCTTAGTCTAATTTAATTTGTTTTCCCCTTTATTTCCAAAAATATTCAGAAGAAGAATGGCACAATGATATATAGAGTAGCAATCCTAATTTGCTTGGTTAGGTATTGAAATTTATCATTTTACACCTTGAAACTTCAACTAGATATAGCACTAGTGTCTTCTGACAATTACTCATCTCTTTTGTATATGAATATTGACTAGGATTAAATAATAAATTGATTATTGTAATTGTCCATTCATTTCCAGATATGCTAAGTTGAAATTATATTGTCAGAAGTCCATGAGATAAGTTTTTTTTCACCTTTTCAAATTAATTTCTTTTAGAGATAAAATAATAAACTAGTTATCTTTTCACCACCGAACATCTTTTTGTAATTGGGTTGGTTTGCGTAGATCCATACAATTTGACTTTCAATTCATTAACTATTATATTGAGGAAAGTTTTCTGTTTGCATAAATGTACTAGAAGTTTGGCTGAAATTGTGCTCCTAAGTTATCAAATTGTAGTTTACCGAATTTGAATTTGAATGTGAATCTTATAGCTAAGTTATCAAATGGCTAATTTAGGTAGGAGGGTATATTATAGTCCAAATTTTTTTTCATTAAACTTTTAAGAGATTATTTTCACAAAAATTTCTTAAATGGGTACAAAAGATGAACAATCACTCAAAACGATACTAGATGTGTAAATCACCACGAATTTCTATTACTGGATATCCATACCCCCCCTAAAACCTGAGCCAGCACAAACATGAGAAATTTAAGGAAAGGACAAGTCTATTAGGCTAAAGACAAAAGTGTTAATGGCACTTCAGTATCTTGACTTTTTTTTTTTGACTTTGTTTTGAATTTTTTTGTTATTGTATCTTGTTGTAGGTTGTTCTTATCTTGAATTTATGAAACTTGATTACTGTAATCTCAATCTTCTATTAAATAATCCATACCCTCTTTTTTTCCCTCTTCCATTTAGTTTCATTATAGTTAAAACATTTCAGTACTTGATTCACACCGAGGTTAGTATTGATCTCTACTTTTACATGAGTTTTTGTGAAAAATAATCTTTCGTGGTGTAAACCTCCCTACATTGTATCTTTCTTATGTTGTGTTTTGCAGCTTTAGATTTTGATTTTGATGAGATCTGACCACTATTTGTTATCGATTATATCTTTATGTTTCTATACAATTAGATCTTTAGTTTTGATTATATAAAAATAAAGTGGAAGGGATGAATATGGAGAGGATATGAATTTCTTGTAGAGATAAAATAATTAACTTGTTATCTTTTCGCCACTAAACATTTTTTTGTAATTGGGTTGGTTTGCGTAGATTCATACAATTTGGTTTTCAATTCATTAACTTTTGTATTGAGGAAAGTTTTCTGCTTCCATAAATGTACTAGAAGTTTGGCTGAAATTGTGCTTCTTAGTTATCAAATTGTAGTTTACCAAATTTGAATGAGAATCTTATAGGTGCTTGATCTAAAATTCAAGTTTCCTGCTTGGCTATTTTAGGTAGGAGGGTGGGTATATTATAGTCCAAGTTTTTTTTTCATTAAACTTTTAAGAGATTATTTTCACACACAAATTTCTTAAATGGGTACAAAAGATGAACAATCACTCAAAATGATACTAGATATGCAAATCACCATGAATTTCTATTACTGGATATCCAAACCCCCTCAAACCCGAGCAAGCACAAACATGAGAAATTTAAGGAAGAGACAAGTCGTTAGGCTAAAGACAAAAAGTGTTAATGGCACTTCAGTGTAGTATGTAGACTTTTTTTTTTTGACTTTGTTTTGATTTTTTTGTTATTATATCTTGTTTTTAATGTTGTTCTTATCTTGAATTAAGAAACTTGATTACTGTAACCTCAAGTTTCTATTAAATAGTCAATACCCTTTTCTTTTTCCTCTTTCATTTACTTTATTATTGTCAAATCATTTCAGTACTTGATTCACACTGAGGTTAGTGTTGATCTATGCTTTTACAGGAGTTTTTGTGAAAAAAATATCTTTCGCAGTGAACCTCCCTACATTGTATCTTTCTTATGTTGTGGTTTTTGGCTTTAGATTTTGATTTTAATGAGATCTGACCACAACCTGTTGAGGATTATGCCTTTATGTTTCTATACAATTAGATCTTTAGTTTTGACTATATAAAAATAGAGTGGAGGGATGGATGTGGAGAAGATATGAACTAGGTTTACTTATCAGACTTTAAAGGTTCTAAAAGCTTCATCTCTTGTATTTGATTCCGATCCATGAATAAAATTGCTTTAGAATACTATTCCAGAGTTTTTTTTAAAGTATTTTAAAATGTAATTGTTATAATCTATATCTCAAAAGTTTTCGTCCGGTGACCTTGAAATTTTCTAGGGCTTTATTGAATTCAAGTCTTTTTGCACACGCTTGATGTATATGAGGAGGTGGAGTCCCATACTTATCCCTGCCCCCATTCCTACTCATCTTAAGATTTATTTATGTAATTGCGTATTAGTATATCAGAATTTTCTATATTATTTATTATGTGGCTAAATTAGAAGTTTTTTGTTTTGTAGGCTCTTGAAGATTTTTTATATCGTGTCTATTTAAGAAAACATTTGCAACACTTGAGGTAAATATTGCTTTGCCTATTCTTTTCAATTAAATAACTAGTTTATGGACACGTCATTTGCACGTGTATCCATAGTAATTAGTATAAATTAACCTTTTAAAATGATATACATAATATTCAAATATTTAAATAGTAACTAATTGAAAATTTGAAAGGAAGAAGCTATGTTGCTCGTACTACTAAAAAATATTGATGAGCGCATGTATAATCCTTCAAATTAAAAGCAGTGCATAAGTAGTACATTTTTGAAGGATCCAACATGGGTGTGACAATACTTTGGAGTGTTAGAGCAACATAGGGAAGAAGTGCGATTGAAATGGATGAATAATAACAAAAAAGAATCAAATAACTTACTATTTCTTTTTGCACCTCGGATGGAGAGCTACAATTCTAATGCTGATAATGCAACCTCCAATGGAACTTTGAATGCTGATGGGAGCTCGATGTCGACCTCCAATGCTCCAATTTCTGCTAATAATCGTAATGGAGAGAGAATGACAAATGTGATCAATCCAAATACACAAACCATTATTCCAGTTAAGTTTTCTCACTTTACTAAGGTTGTATTCGTCTTCTCTAATTAAAAGCTTGTTGCTCACTTTGGTATAACCCAATGCCAAGGCTAGAATTTTCTGTCCTTATATATTTTCTTTGTTGTTTTCTACCGTATTTAATGAGTCTGCTCATAAGTTTGTTCAATTTTTCAGGAAAATGAAGGTGAAGTGCGAGATACTGAAGTTGATATGAGGAATTTTATTTATCAACACAGGTTTATTGGAGAGGTAATGCTTCGATAATAGATAAGTTAGTGTTTGATTCAACATACTTGAATTTTTCTTGAATGGATGATATCCACACAGTGTGTTATCTTTTAGGCCTTATTGGAATTCCGACAGCATGTTCGTGCTGGATTTAGAGCAATGCCTCCTTTGTTAAACATTAATCTGCATACATATGAGGCGACCAATTCAACATGTCCTGAGACTAAGGATCATTGTTGCATATGTTTGGTAAGGGGCACCTAAGTTCGTAGCTCATTCCAGTTTTTTGTAGCCCCCTGCCCCCCCTAAAGTTTGATTGACCAACCTTTTTCCTTTTTTTGGATTATGTGTGTCTTAGGAGGAGTATTGTGATAGAGAAGAACTTGCAAGAATCGATTGTGGCCATATATATCATATGGATTGTCTCAAAGAATGGAACAAGATTCACAACTCTTGCCCCATTTGCAGGAGGAGAGTGGAGGTTATTTGCCATTTTTTATTGAGATTCCATGCACACCTAATCAGCTTAGGTCAGACTCAATGAACTGATTTTGGTAGCATGTTTCTGCATCAAGTTGTTTTGGCAAAGCTCAAGAAAGTTGAGCAAAACTTGAAAATTAGGAACTGTTCTTAGTTTGAGAAAAAACAATGGTCTTTTAGTTTTTCTGGTTAATAAGTTTGATCCATTTTTCTTGCTTTTTTGAAGCTAAATATAATTAAGAACTTATGTTGCATGTTTTGAATGACTAATATCCGACAGATTTGGTTTTTATTGATATTTCTTGCAGATTTTGATCAATACCTCCGTTATAGCCGCTACTTCATTTAGTTCTTGATATAGTTACTTATCTATATTGTCCAGTTTGCTAGGCTATGTGCACTTGATTGTTTGTCTATCTTTTTAATATTAATAAGCATTATTGTGTATGTATTGACAACATATACATACCCACATACAAGCAAAATTTTCCGTAGCTTTTGGATAACTCTTTATATGGCGCGTCTTCATTTGGGATGTAATATAATTGCTGAATTTATTATCTTAATTTCTAGAACTGTGTGCTTTCTATGTGAATACGCGTAAATGTTTATGTTTGTAACTACATAATTATAGGTAAACACAACATGTGAATCGTTATAAGCGTGTAGTATCTAATAGCAATGTACTCTTTATTGAGATGAAATGCAACAAAATATAGACATTGCTACATGAGATCAATTAACATACAAATCTAATGGTATGATCAATAAATCATAATAGTTAGTGGTGTTGTTTCAACCTTGTTGCCTGATATTCAATCAGTCTACAAAAGAGGAAAATAAGAGAAACGGAGGTTGTGTATGTTGTTTCTTAGAAAATCATTCTTTGCAAGTCCTCCTATATAAAACCTGAGAAAGTCCCACATGAATATTCTACCATAACGGGCATTGAAAAATCGTTACTTCATATTTTAATGAATTTGAATGAAATACTATTTATAACTTATTTGGAACTTCTTACGCGTCTATTTGTGTCAAGATATCATCTTGCCACCTTATGTGGAAATTGTTGATAATACACAACATATAGCTAGTTTAATGGAACCAATTGATTTTTGTATCGGATTATAAATAGAGAGAAATAGCCACCCTAGATGTCTTGTATATGCTATATTTATGATCATGTTCTTTAGATTGGTATATTATTTCTTGTGAATTTTTTGTTCTAGCACTATATATCTCCCTCTAGTTGATTTGGGGACTGCATGTGGTAGGACTATTAGTGTTGGTTCAATGTGGATTGATGTTTGGAGTACTTTTTTTTGTTTTGGAAAAGGGTAAAAAAATGCACTTAAACAGAGGACATTTTGTTCAATCTCACGTAGTTTAAGGGCATTTTTAACTCTTTTCCATTCTCTTTATCCAAATCAGGTGATTCAGATATCATTAAGAGCATACCAAGTGACCGGTGAGATAGAAACTGATGTTATAGAATGTTCTTCTAATGGATGCTGCTCAATCTTACTGTGATGTTACAATTTGAAATTTTTTTCTTATTTAGAAGAATATCTAACGTAGATGAGTTTTGCTACTCTTTTGGTGGTGTACGCGCAAGGAAGTTTTGATGGTATTTGGAATCTTGATGATATCATTTTTTTCTTTTACATTGTGTTCTTACAAGCTCAAGTTATGTGTTCCGTTAGAGGCGTTAGTATAAGTAATTTTATTTCAAACTTAACAAAACATATATTCTTCAAAGTGACTAAAAAGGTCTAATATTAATCAAGTTTTATAATTGGTGTTAGTGAAAATCTCCCTCGCAATGCTTGGGATCATACCCCACCTCCGCCTCCTCAAAGGAAATGAATGAATACAACACTATTAAAAATCCCTAAGCACAGTTTCATTAGCTGAATTGTAATGCATAGAAGACTGTTGACAAGGGAGAGGTTGACTAAGATAGATGAATAAATGTGCGAGGATACATCATGCTTGTTATGTGGTGACCATCCTGAAAATATAGAACAATTGTTTTCACAAACTTGTCTGCAAAAGATAGGAATTCGATAGAGGGAATATATCAAATTAAACAAGATGAATTGTATAGATTTTGGATCAGGTTGAGACTAGTTGTAGGAGATGTTGTAATGATACTCTGGATGTTTTTGAATAAAATGTGTTCGTTCGACCAAAAAATAAATTATCTAATAATGTTTTTATCCTACCTTTTCATAATATCTCTAGGTTCCTGTAGGCTACTTTTTTTGTTTGTAGGTTTGTTCTTAAAATTGATGAGGTATGGTGTACTGTCTATCTATACATTGTATTCATAAAAAAATGGTAGAGCAAACTTATCTCTCATGGATACTAAGTCGTCTTTATTGGGGAGTATCTTACCCGACTTGGCCATCAATATGAAAACACTTGGCCTCTACATATACCGAAAAGAATAAAGGGGAGCTTTGGAAGCTTTTCCTTTTCATCACTTTGATCACTCCCTCTTCGACTTTATCCCTTACCACAATATGTCCCTTAAAGCCTCAAAACAATTTTCGGTATTTTTGAAGATTAGGTAGGACAACTCAGCACATTTTAAACTTTTTGTTTGTATTACACTAATTATTAAAAATTTTAGATTACAGTAATCTTGATATGTTTATCTCCTTAAATATTGATCAAATGCCCTAAAAGAAAAAATTCAGTGAAGTAACAGGTACAATAAGCTTTAGAATTGCAGTAAGGACAAATCGCAGGTGTGAAATTAGTCTCTTTGCCCAAAATTCTCTAGTTTTTTTTCTTGATTATATATATGTATATGTGTGTGTTTACGTTTTGATTGAATACTTGTATACATAGATGTTAAAGCTTTACACTGTAGTTTGATTCATCTAAAAGGTTTCTTTGTCATTGCTTTGTGGTCATCAGGTTCTGCCCCAGTTGTGTCGACATTTTACGGTAATCATCTTTGCTTTGTGTTTATGAAAATTAATTTATAGAGATATGACTTTTATGAAAAAGTAGATCTTTTTTAGATTTGTTTTTTTTTTGATTTGTTGTCATGGATCTGTAAATCTTCCCTTTTTTAAAATCTACTTTGACATACTTATCCTTAAGTCGATGGTCTATCGAAAATAATTTATAGAGATATCACAAGTTCTATGAAGGGGAAAAGTAAGATCTTTTATGGATTTTCTTTTTTGGTTTGTTGTCATGGTTATGTAAATCTTTCCTTTTTCGATCTGATTTGATATATTTTTCTTGAGACGAGGGTCTACCGGGAATAGTCCCTCTACCTCCCAAGGTAGGGGTGAGGTCTATGTAGACTCTACCCTCCCCAGACCTCACTTGTGGGATCATACAAATATTCTCTTTTTTCATCTGCTTTTATAGGATTTTACTTGAGCCGATGGTCAATTAAAAACAACCTCTCTACCTCTCAAGGTTGGGGTAAGGTCTGCTCATACTATACCATCTCCAAATCTCTTTATGGGATTACACGGGATATGTTGTTGTTGTTGGTTCTATAAATATTCCATTCAAATGAAAAATAATTTGCGGACAATCAGAAAATGATTAATTTAGATATTGATTATGAGGTAGATTCTGAAGAGATGCAAAGTGATACTCACCTACTTGAATCATGAGATTCATCTTGTTTCTATTTTACTTAGGAGAGAAAAATTGCGTTATCATTAACTTTCTGTTGTTGAAAGTTAATGCGTAGAGATTTGAGTATTTCTAAAAAAGGAAAAATAAGAATTTGTATAGCATTCCTTTTTGTTTGTTGTTCTGGATATAATTTGTCATTGCATGTTCTATAGTTTTAAATGGTTAGATTGCTTGACAAGGGATTTGTGTTTTTCCTTTTCTATTCGCTACTTCAAGTTGTATAAAAGTAACAAGAAGATACCAGAGAGACCGTATTAACAATATCATAATGATTGACTTACCTCTTGGATTCTGAGGTAGATTATGAAGGGATGCGAAATGACACTTTCCTATTTTATATTGCTTACATTCGTCTTGTTAATATTTCTACTTTTTCAGGAGAGAAAGTTGTTCAGGTATTACTCGAGAATAGTGTTCTTATCCTAAAACTCTAAACTCTATACCCTAAAAACAAATGAGGATCGATTTCTTTTGAATACATGTGTTGGATTGGCAGGATTTCCTTCCAATTATGTGGTACAAGGCCATAGATCTTTTTTTTTGCGACACTAACAAGAACTAAAATATATACTTCAGTGATATAATCTTTTCATATCTTGAGACATTGTTTTCTTCTTTGTACTCTTCTTTCTTATTATAAACCTTCCATCCGATAGAAAAGGTAACGAACGTAGATGCTTTCATAATATGCTTCGTAACTCTGGGGACTTCGGTGGAAAGTATAGCACTTGTATCTTCATGTTTGTTCCTTTTACCAGTCACTCATTACTTCTCTTAGTGTCCATAACTGATTTAAAAGAATACATGTTCTAAATCCTCTTTAAGTACTTTCCCTTTTCATGCTTGAGCCTTTCCTTGTAGATCTAAAGGAAAATGAGCACCGATCGAACATGCAATAGGTCCTTCTGGAATAGGGAGGAGGATAAAATCTTTGAGAATATCCTAGCGATCTACTTTAACGATAACAATCTATTTACGGAGATGGAAGAAGCAGTTCTTGGGAAATCACTTGATGATATCAAGGATCACTACAATATACTCTTAGAAGATATAAAAACCATTGATTCTTGACGTGTTCCATTTCCTAATTATCCAGAAATGCAAAGCAATGCCAACCAAAATTTGAGAGTGGATGTCGAATGGTGAAGAGGGACTCCTTGGACAGAAGAGGAACATATGTTTGTTTCGTGTACAGTTTTTGAGGGTTTAATTGCTTGTCTTTTTTGGGAGTCTAGCCATTTTTATGTTTTTATGTCTTCTGGGGTGTTGTCTGTGATTTTACACCGTGCATGCAGAAGGCTTTGAGAGAGTAAAACTTTTAAGTAAATGGTGTCCTGCAATCTTGTTTCCTGGATAATAACTTATTTCTCTATCTTTCCTGCTATAGGTCATTTCTCCGAGGCTTAGATATATATGGAAAAGGTGACTGGAGAAGTATATCTAGGCACTATGTGATATCAAGAACCGCAATGCAGGTGGCTACCCATGCACAGAAGTATTTCAAGCGCGTAGAAGCCAATAAGAAAGGGAACAGAAGAGCAAGAGCAAACCAAGTGTTCTTGATATAGCTAGCATGGATGCTGTACTCGGTGGTACTTCCCAAGTTCCAAACACAGTAGACATGATTGGATCTACTTGCGAGGGATCACAAGCAGTGACAAATACTAGCAATGAGCTAAGCATGTGTCCTAGAGAAAGCACCAATGCTGAGCAGGTGACAAACGTTGTCGGAGGAGAGCTCTCAGGCCAAAATGCTTTTGTGAATGTTGACGCTAGCAGTGGAACTCCCGGTCATTCTTTTTTGGTTTGTTGTCATGGTTATGTAAATCTTTCCTTTTCCGATCTAATTTGATATGTTTTTCCTTGAGCCGAGGGTCTATCGGGAATAGTCCCTCTACATCCCAAGGTAGGGGTAAGGTCTATGTAACTCTACCCTCCCCAAACCTCACTTGTGGGATTACACATATCTCCTCTTTTTCATTCGATTTGATAGGATTTTCCTTGAGCCGAGGGACTATTGAAAACAACCTCTCAACCTCCTAAGGTAGGGGTAAGGTGTACGTACACTATACCATCCCCACACCTCACTTGTGGGATTCACTAGATATGTTGTTGGTTATGTAAATCTTCCCTTTTTCAATCAGCTTTGTATGCTTTTCCTTGAGTCGAAGGTCTATCAGAAACAACCTCTCTACCTCTCGAGTTAGGGGTAAGGTCTACGTACACTATACCATCCCCAGACCTCACTTGTGGGATTACACTGGACATGTTGTTGTTGTTTTTGTTGTTGGTTCAGTAAAACGCCATCCAAATGAACAATAATTTGCTATTTCATGATGTATAAAGGTAATAAAGACACAAAAAATGTGGAGACAATCACAGAATGATTGATTTTGAAGAGATGCAAAGTGATACTCACCTACTTGAATATCATGAGATTCATCTTGTTTATATTATCTCAGGAGAGAAAAATTGTGTCAAAATTTTTCCAGAGACTCTTCTTTAAAATGCTTTCCATTATTGAAAGTTAATGTGTAGAGATTTGAGTGTTCCTCAAAAATGAAAAATAAGAATTTGTATATCTTTCCTTTTGATTTGTTGTTTCGAATATAATTTGGCATTGCACATTTCCTAGTTTTAAATGGTTAGATTGCGTGACAAGGGAATCTGGGTTTTTCCTTTTCTATAAATATAGCAAGAAGATATTAGAGAGACTGTATTTGGCAGTATCATAATGACTGACTTACCTCTTGGATGCTGGGGTAGATTATGAAGGGATGGGAAATGACACTTTCCTATTTGATATTGCTTACATTCGTCTTGTTAAATTTCTTCTTTTTCAGGAGAGAAAGTTATTCAGGTATTACTCTAGAATAATGTTCTTATCCTGAAAATCTAAACAAATGAGGATCGATTTCTTTTGATAACATATGTTGGATTGGTAGGATTTCTTTCCCGCTATGTGGTACAAGGCCATAGATCTTTATTTTTGCGTCACTAACAAGAACATAAATATATACTTCAATGATATAATCTTTTCTTATCTTGGACAAATAGTTTTCTTCTTTGTAGTCTTTTTTCTTATTATAAAACCTTCCATCCGATAGAAAAGGTAACGAGTGTAGATGCTTTCATAATATGCTTCGTATCTCTGGGGACTTCTAGTATAGCACTTGTATCTTCATGTTTGTTCGTGTTACCAGTCACTTATTACTTCTCTTAGTATCCATAACTGATTTAAAAGAATACATGTTCTAAATCATGCTTGAGCCTTTCCTTGTAGATCTAAAAGAAATGAGAACCGATCGAACATGCAATAGGTCCTTCTGGACTAGGGAGGAGGATAAAATCTTTGAGAATATCCTAGCGATCTACTTCAACGATAACAATCTATTCACGAAGATGGAAGAAGCACTTCCTGGGAAATCACTCGATGATATCAAGGATCACTATAATATACTCTTAGAAGATATCGATGCCATTGATTCTGGACGTGTTCCATTGCCTAATTATCTAAAAATGCAAAGTAATGCCAACCAAAATTTGAGAGCGGATGTCGAATGGCAAAGAGGGACTCCTTGGACAGAAGAGGAGCACATGTTTGTTTCCTGTACAGTTTTTAAGGGTTTATTTGCTTGTCTTTTTTGGGAGTCTTGCCATTTTTATGTTTTAACATTTTTCGAGGTGTTGTCTGTGGTTTTACACAGTGCATGCAGATGGCTTTGAGAGAGTAAAACTTTGAAGTAAATCCTGGATAATAACTTATTTCTCTATCTTTCCTTCTATAGGTCATTTCTCCGGGGCTTAGATATATATGTAAAAGGTGACTGGAGAAGTATATCTAGGCACTATATTAAAATAAGAACCGCAATGCAGGTGGCTACCCATGCACATAAGTATTTCAAGCACGTCGAAGCCAACAAGAAAGGGAACAGAAGAGAAAGAGCAAAACCAAGTGTTCTTGATATAACAAGTGTGGATGCTGAATTTAGTGGAACTTCCCAAGTTCCAAACACTGTGGACATGATTGGACCTTCTTGCGAGGGATCCCAAGCAGTGACAAATACTAGTAATGAGTTCAGCATGTGTCCTCGAGAAAGCACCAATGCTGAGCAGATGACAACAGTTTTCGGAGGAGAGCTATCAGGCCAAAATGCTTTTGTGAATGTTGATGCTAGCAGTGGAACTCCCGGTCATTCTATCCCTAGAATTGGGAGTGAAATTGAAGCATTACTCAGTCACCCTATGGATGAAGACAATGATATGAGTTTGATTTTTGATGTTGGGATAGCATCAATTGCTCAAACCGGAATGTCCGGTTATACAGCTTCAGAGGAGGCTCCAGCTCAGTTACTTCCCTTTGCCCCCCTCATCTTACTTTGATGATTGAGTATGGCGTAATTTAAACATTCGCTGTTGATATGTTCTGATTTGCTGCACTTGATTTTTATAGACTTATTCCATTATGTTAGACAGTATTGCTCTTCTTTATCTATTCTTAATCTTCTTTAGACAGTATTGCTAGACAAGTGGATTTTGGTTGAAACTTTTCAAGAAAAAACATTAGCAATTGTTTTCAAAGTTCTAGCCTTTGTTTTTTTGCAATTGTTTAAGGGACTAAGGTGTATTTTGGTTGAAATATAGATTGATTATTGTTACAAGAGTTACCATTAAAGGTAGTATAGAGGAATGAAAAAATAATCATTTTTTCTATTCATTAAGGACTTTCCGCTATGGGTCACTTTAGGAAGATCAACTACTTATAGCTTCTCTACCCTTAACATGTTCGTTAAGTGTCTGATATATCCCTTACTAATTGATACTCTCAATTTAGAATTAAATACATAAAATTTGAATATGAGTTGCACAAAATTATAGAGAAAAATTAAAGAAAAGAGTGCTTATAGATGCACTTATTCATTAGTAGAATAAAAAGATATCCAGATAGAGTGTTACATTAATTGAAGCATCAATCTGATATGATGCTAACATCCTCAAATGTATAAAAGAAAAATGACAAGACATGAAAATTGGAAAAAGAGAAGAATATTTTACTTTCATACGTTCATAAAAGAAGAAAAAAAAATGAAAAATCAAGCGATTATCAAAGATTTACAAAGGATGGCTAATAAGAATTTATAAAAAATAAATAGAGAATACAACTCGTGAAAAGTCAACTTTGAAGTTAGGAGCTTCCCACTTTAGAATATATGATATTGTAATACCCCAAGATTCCAAAGAATTTTAATTGCAAAATTTAACTGAAGTAAGTGATCTTCGGAGGCCACCTACGGGCCATAGATGGAATGACGGGCCGTAGGTGGGGACCGTTGAGGGGGCTGTAAACCTACATGATTTCCAAGTTTCTAAACTTTGACCTACGGAGTAGCAGGACGGGTCGTAGATTGATTGACGGTCCGTAGCTAATACTCGTAGGTGTCCCCCAGACTTAGTTTCAATTTTTGACTCAGAAGGCTGACCTACGACTTCAATGTACGGTCCGTCGATGAACCTACGAGCCGTACATTGATGTCGTCGTTGCAGGTCCCCTAAATATAGTCTTGAATCTTTTGACGGAAGGACAAGTACGGTCCGTCGTCTTACCTTCGGACCGTAGATCCCCTCCGTCGATATGCCCCGACAGTTTTTAATTAAGGGCTTTTTGGTCTTTTCCAGAATTGTTTACCTATTATGCTTAGTCGGTTATACCCTTAATCTAAGACCTATAAATACTTTCTAAGCCTAATTCCTCTCATTCTATTTCATTCCTAAATTCTCATCTCTCAAATATTTCTCTCTCTAAAAGAACTCTCTCAACTCTCAAGGAAGAAGAAGTTAGGATCCTCCATTGAAGACCATCAATCTTCACCAATTTTCTTGTGGATTTCATTGAGGTATGATAGTGTTCACCATTAGGAGTTCTTTCCTCCAATGGGTCCTCTCTCTTCTTCATGATTTTCAAAGGTTTACTCTAACCCAATTGAATTGGGGGTTTTGATCAATCATTATGGGTTCTTCAATTATGATTTCAATTATTGATTTTATGATTTGTAGTGCACGATCTAGCGTGATAAAGTAACTTAGTGCACGAATTAGCGTGAATTACATGATTTGACGTAAAGATTCTATGAATCCACATGATCCCAAGCTAATTCTCCGCAAATTGATAATCTATGTTTTGATTGTTGAATTGAGCCATGAATTGATGAAGTTATGAATTCTCTATGAAATTATGCATGAAGTATGAACGAAATGAGGATAATCATATGAATCTAGCATGTTCAAGTCAAAAGCATGATTTTCCTCTATTAAGTGAGTTCCTTCAATATGGGTAAATTGTCTTAATTATGGCTTTCTAAGCATGGGTTTGCATTGAATTGCATGATATGAGTTGAACTTGCATGAACCCATATGAACTCTATGAACTATGAATTGTGAGCATGATAATCTAAGTGAGGAAGAAGCTACTGAACTTATGCATGTCTCATATGAAGTTAATAATGAATTAAGGGTGCTTTGAGAGTGAAGTGACAAAGTTATGATATGATGATGCCATGGTTGAGTGGTGAAAGGTTTTCTCACATAATACTCTCAATATGACTTAAAAGAACAAGAGGTGATTACCCATGTTCTTAAGGAGCTATTCTAATGATGTAAGCTTGGATAAGGTCCATGGAAGATGATACGTCTATAAACATGATTTTAGCTTGGATTGGTAACCCTAGTTGTACCTCTCCATGTATAATGATATGAATACGTAAATGACTAATCCGTGAGAATTATGCTTAGCACTGAGTGGATATTGAGATTGAAGCCCTCCCGTTAGTAGAGGCCGGGTCTTCTAGTGAAAGCTCTCCCGTTAGTAGAGGCCGGATTTTCTAGATGGAGCTCTCCCGTTAGTTGAGGCCGAGTCTCCTAAAGAAATCTCTATCCCATAAACTATGTTACCACCATAGGATGTTGTATGTAAGTAGACATTAGCTAGTGGATCCACATAAGCTAAGAAGTTCATGGTTTTACCTTGGCAAGTTGGACAACTCTTTTCGGTGTAGGGTAGACACTGGATTCCATGTTGATAGCTCACATGGTCTTACATGTGGGTTAAGGCTTTTCCCCATAAGTTAATGAACAAGTGTTCTCATGATGAAGTAAACAAAAGAAAGAAAAGATGATTTAGCATGCTTTGGCCTTGATATATGCTTTATATTTCATGTTTCTCATGTTTATCATGTTTTAAGTTTGGCCATTACATGTCATGATTATATTTCACTCTAGCATGATTTACGTGTTTATGTGCATTGCTATCATACTTAGTACTTAATTGTTCTAACGCATACTCTTGCCTACATTAACTTCTTTGGTGTAGGACGTGGCGATTCACCTTCCACTCGTGGCTAGAGTTTGATTAGAGAGTTGATAGAAGACTTGGTGAGTCCTCATCCATCCGAGGACATAGCCTAGCTCTTATTTCTTTTTCATGTATTTCCTTCCGGTTTTGAATTGTATTGGGTAACGTC
Source organism: Solanum appendiculatum (assembly GCA_018342035.1). Lineage (NCBI taxonomy): Eukaryota > Viridiplantae > Streptophyta > Magnoliopsida > Solanales > Solanaceae > Solanum > Solanum appendiculatum. The sequence continues at coordinate 114,787 of JAGDQO010002110.1, forward strand.
CCAAACCTTGTTCTTTATATTAGATTGGCTTTGAGACATGAGATGTAGACTTCCGCTGTTTCTTTTAAAAGTTTTGATATGAAATTCTCTTTTGAACTTTTATTCTCTATTATCTTGTATGTAATGTATGCTAAGTGGCTTGTATGAGGCCTCTCAGGGTCTTGTACGCCATGTCACATCTAGGGGGTACTTTGCGTCGTGACAAATATGATATGATGTGATGATTATTTATGTTTTGCGCATCTGAGAGCTATCGGATTGATTTTTTTTACAATAACATCAAGCTGGCAACTTTATAATCTCAAATATATATATAGAGAAAACATTCAACTGCTGGTTTTTGTATTTTGCCAATATAGAATTTCAATGATTGCAATACATTAACTAACAAAAGAAATAATTAAATTATCTATCCCAATATCAATAGCAAAGGTTATTTCGTAATTATTTATTCTAACACTTCTATATATGATCATGAAATTAAATTTTTCATATTTTTTCAAAATGATCATGAAGCAAAGACAATTGCTTCTTCTTCATTTCTCTCCAATATTCTTGACAATAGCCACTGCTCAAACCACCAACACCCGACGATCACCACCATCACCAAAGGCGTGAATATCACTAAACCAGGATGTCCAAAGAGAAGTGTGGAAACCTCACGGTTCCGTATCCTTTTGGGATTGGGTTAGGTTCAGGTTGTGCCATTAACCCAAATTTTGAGATTGGTTGTAACACTTCAACAGGGACCGCAACACTCTATGCATCAAACATCAAAGTATACGACATCTCTGATGCGGAAATGCGGTTATTTAATTTCATAGGGGGGGCATGTTACACATCAGCGGGACTTAAGCTTGTGGAATATCCGCTATGGGTCACTTTAGGAAGATCAACTCCTTATAGCTTCTCTACCTTTAACAGGTTCATTTAAAAGGTATGGTTGCACGATAAAATCAACCCACAACTGATATATTGCCTGAAGTTGTTATTCACAAAATACTCTCTAATTAATCTTAATTATGTAGAAGCATGATGGATGGCAATTCTCTCCAGAATATGGCTACAAGTTTGGTTGGCTTGTTAATCGTAGCTTGTTCAGGGGCGGAGGAGGAATGGAGTACCAGAGGTAAAATTGTTTTGGCAAAGCTCAAGAAAGTTGAGCAAAACATGAAAATTAGGAACCGCTCTCAGTTTGAGAAAAACAATGGTCTTTTAGTTTTTCTGGTTAATAAGTTTGATGCATTTTTCTTGCTTTTTCGAAGCTAAACATAATTAAGAACTGATGTTGCATGTTTTGAACGACTGATATCCGACATATTTGGTTTTTATTGATATTTCTTGCAGATTTTGATCAATACCTCCGTTATAGCCGCTACTTCATCTAGTTCTTGATATAGTTACTTATCTATATTGTCCAGTTTGCTGGGCTATGTGCACTAGATTGTTTGTCTATCTTTTTAATATTAATAAGCATTATTGTGTATGTATTGACAACATATACATACCCATATACAAGCAAAATTTTCCATAGCTTTTGGTTAACCCTTTATATGGCGCTTCTTCATCATTTGGATATGTAATATAATTGCTGAATTTGTTATCTTAATTTCTAGAACTGTGTGCTTTCTATGTGAATATGCATATATATATAAATGTCTATGTTTGTAACTACATAATTATAGGTAAACACATGCATGTAAATCGTTATAAGCGTGTATTATCTAATAGTGATGTACTCTCTATTGAGATGAAATGCAACAAAAAATAAGCATTGCTACATGAGATCAATTGACTAACAAATCTAATGGTTTGATCAATAAATCATAACAATTAGTGATTTTCAATCAGTCTACAAAAGAAGAAAATAAGAGAAACTGACGTTGTGTATGTCGGTTTCTTAGAAAATTGTTCTGTGCAAGTCCTCCTATATAAAATCTGAGAAAGCCCCACATGAATATTCTACCATAACGGGCATTGAAGAATCGGTACAAGAAATTTTAATGAATTTGAATGAAATACTATTGATAAGTAACTTATTCGGAACTTCTGACGAGTCTATTTGCGTAAATATGAGAAACATTAAGCGATCGTCATCATCTCAACTTCTCTTTCCAAGAAAATCACCAAAATTTCTCTTTTGTAATGAAAGAAATATGTTATTTTCTAGTAATGAACGATCTTAATTAGGAAAACACTATTAATTAAATTGGAGAATTGTTATTTTAAACTTTATGTAAGAATCATATATATATATAAAAGAGAACCCTAGGCCCGCCTACGTGGCGGCACCATAAACCAGGATTCTCTTATAATTTATTTATTTTCAAAACTAGCCTTTCATGAAAAGTTGTGACTTTTATGAAGAGTTGCAACTTTTATGAAGAGTTGCGACTCTTTTGAAAAGTTGTGATTTTTATAAAGGTTGTGACCTTTTCGAAGAGTCGTAACTTTCTCCAAAGAGTTGTGACCTTTCCCATAAGGCACAATAAGCATTTGTTCACAGTACCCTTTGTTGTCTATAAATAAAGGGATTTTCTCTCATTTTAAAACAACGAAAATTCTGAACTTCTTCTTCTTCTGCACAATTAAATATTCACGTACTTTGCTCCTGTTGAGTGGCTCACTAACACCATTGTTTATGTATCAATACACTGGTGAATAGAATCGTTCTATCTCGAGAGGATCTATTCCTTTAAACATAGGGTACTAGAGGGGAATAATTTTCTTAATTAAGGGGACACTATGCATTCAGTGACCTCAATTTTTTCCTTTCTGTTTCATTCTATTGTTACAGATCCTGGTATATTTTTTTACAATCAATAATTTATGCTTATGTTATTAATTGTTGTTTTTGAGTACATGTTTTAAACTTAGTTATTTATGTTTCTGCAAAGTTATTGTTATAAGTATTTGTTAGTACAAATTAAATAACACACGTTAATTGAGTATTCATGCAAGTTTTCTCTAATGAAGTTAATGAAGGTACAATAAAAATTTCTTAAAGATCTATACTACCATCTCTTGAAGAGAAAATTCAAATTTGGTATGCCATTGTAAGGACATGAAGACCTTAAAAACCTTATTGTACCTTGATGTGCAAAGTGAACCAGGAAAAGAATGTTGTGCCGGATGACCTATAGAGGAATATGACTAGACTGGAGCCTTTTTAATCCCAAAAACATAGATAACTACACAATAAAATCTTGCTCTGTGAGGGAGCCACATAGGCGGGTCTAAGATTCTCTTTTTTTTTTTTTTATATATAAGATATAATATATATATATATATATATATATATATATATAAAAGAGAACCCTAGGCCCGCCTACGTGGCGGGACCACAAACCAGGATTCTCTTATAATTTATTTATTTTCAAAACTAGCCTTTCATGAAAAGTTGTGACTTTGACGAAAAGTTGTGACTTTTATGAAGAGTTGTGACTTTTATGAAAAGTTGTGACTTTTATAAAGGTTGTGACCTTTCTGAAGAGTCGTAACTTTTCCAAAGAGTTGTGACCTTTCCTATAAGGCACAATAAACATTTGTTCAGACTACCCTTTGTTGTCTATAAATAGAGGGATTTCCTCTCATTTTAAAACAACGAAAATTCTGAACTTCTTCTTTTCTGCACAATTAAATATTCGTGTACTTGGCTCCTGTTGAGTGGCTCACTAACACCATTGTTTTTGTATCAATACACTGGTGAATAGAATCATTCTATCTTGAAAGGATCTATTCCTTTAAACCTCGGGTACTAGAGGAGAATACTTTTTTTAATTAAGGGGACACTATGCATTCAGTGACCTCGATTTTTTCCTTTCTGTTTCATTCTATTGTTACAGATCCTGGTATGTTTTTTTACAGTCAATAATTTATGCTTATGTTATTAATTGTTGTTTTTGAGTACATGCTTTAAACTTTGTTATTTATGTTTCTGCAAAGTTATTGTTATAAGTATTTGTTAGTACAAATTAAATAACACACATTAATTGAGTATTCTTGCAAGTTTTCTCTACTGAAGTTGTTGAAGGTACAATAAAAATTCCTTAAAGATCTATACTACCATCTCTTGAAGAGAAAATTCAAATTTGGTATGCCATTGTAAGGACATAAAGACCTTAAAAACCTTATCGTACCTTGATGTGCAAAGTGAACCAGGAAAAGAAGACAATAATTAATAAACTTTTGACATGGCTTCAAGAATGTTGTGCCGGATGACCTATAGAGGAATATGACTAGACTGGAGCCTCTTTTAATCTCAAAAACATTGATAACTACACAATAAAATCCTGATCTGTGAGGGTGCCACATAGGCGGGTCTAAGATTCTCTTTTTTATTTATATAGGATATAAGATAAGATGTTCGTTACTACTTAATCTTGTATGTAAGATAATATAGTGTTTTAGTTTTAATGATTGATAGGTTTTAAGTATTACTTTATAAATTCCGTGATATAAAATTCCCGCGCAAAGCGCGGGTAATTTTACTAGTTTAAGATAAATTGAAAGGATTCAGAAAAGAAAGAATATAAATTAAAGTTAGCAAGAAATCAAGGCACTGCAAAAGTTGAAGTGACATACTATATGACTCTTCATTATCCTTCACCTATATTACAACTCTTCATTACCCAAGTCTACAACTCTTCAACTAATTTTCAGTTGGAAGATGAAAGTATGAAAAACGGTTAAGAAGAAGAAAAATCATCCCACAGCTGATATATTGCCTGAAGTTGTTATTCATAAAATACTCTCTAATCTTAATTATGTAGAAGCATCACGGATGACAATTATCTCTAGAACACGGCTACAAGCTTGGTTGACTAATCCCAACTTGTTAATCATAGCTTGTTCAAGGGCGGAGGAGGGATGGAGTACCAGAGGTAAAATTGACACCGATATATTGGATAAAATTATGAAGAGATATACAGGGATGAGAAAATTCCTATTGACAAGTTTGAACTTTTCATCGACATTGCAACACCTACTAGTTATCTTTTCTTTTTGATTGATAAGCGACTTAACATAGCTCTTAAAAATGGTGTAGTAAAGTTAGTCTATAGAAATTTAGGATATCATTCATCCTGCAATATTTTTAAAATGTTGACAGCAAAACATTTACTTGAACTGGTGCTGAGGAATTGTAATATGGTGTATTAAGGTCTAATATTAATCAAGTTTTATAATTGGTGTTAGTGAAAATCTCCCTCCAATGCTTGGGATCATTACCCACCTCCGTGTCCACAAAGGAAATGATTGAACACAACGCTATTAAAATATCCATAAGCACAGTCTCATAAATTGCAATGCATAGAAGACTGTTGTAATGTTGGCGCATGCTCTGGATGTTTTTGAATAAAATGTGTTCGTTCGACCAAAAAAATAAATATCTAATAATTTTTTTAATCTTTTTTATCCTACCTTTTCATAATATCTCTAGGTTCCCGTATCCTAGTTTTTTTGTTTGGAGGTTTGTCTTTCAAATTGATGATGTATGATATACTGTCTATCTATACATTGTATTCATAAAAAAATGGCAGAGCAAACTTATCTCTCGTGGATAATAAGTCGTCTTTATTAGGAAGTATCTTACCCAACTTGGCCATTAAATATGAAAACAATTGGCCTCTACAAATAAGGGAAAAAATAAAGAAGGGAAGCTTTGGAAGATTTTCCTTTTCATCACTTCGATCACTCCCTCTTCAACTTTATCACATACCACAATATGTCCCTTAAAGCCTCAAAACAATTTTCTATATTTTGGAAGGTTAGGTAGCACAACTCAGCACATTTTAAACTTTTTGTTTGTAGTACACTAACTGTTAATAAATTTAAGATTACAGTAATCTTGATATGTTTATCTCCTTAAATTTTTGATGAAATGCCCTAAAAGAAATATTTCGGTGAAGTAAGAAGTACAAAAAGCTTTAGAATTGCTGTAAGGACAAATAGCAGGTGTGAAATTAATCTCTTTCCCCAAAATTCTCTAGTTTTTTTTCTTGATTATATATATGTATATGTGTGTGTTTCCGTTTTTATTGAATACTTGTATACATAGATGATAAAGCTTTTCACTGTAGTTTGATTCATCTAAAAGCTTTCTTTGACTGAGCTTTTGGTCATCAGGTTCTGCCCCAGTTGTGCCGACATTTTGCGATAATTTTCTTTGCTTTGTGTTTATGAAAATTAATTCATAGAGATATAACTTTAATGAAAAAGTAAGGTCTTTTTTGATTTGTTGTCACGGTGCTTTAAATCTTCCCTTTTCTTGATCTGCTTTGACATGCTTATCCTTAAGCCGAGGGTCTATCCAAAACAATTTATAGAGATATCACTAGTTCTATGAAGGGAAAATGTAAGACCTTATATGGCTTTCCTTTTCTGGTTTATTGTCACGGTTTTGTAAATCTTTCCTTTTTCGATTTGATTTGATATGTTTTTCCTTGAGCTGAGGGTCTATCAGGAATAGTCCTTCTACCTCCAAAGGTAGGGGTAAGGTCTATGTAGACTCTACCCTCCCCAGACCTCACTTGTGGGGTTACATAAATCTTCTCTTTTTTTCATATGCTTTGATAGGATTTTACTTGAGCCAAGGGTCAATTAAAAACAACCTCTCTACCTCTCAAGGTAGGGGTGTGGTCTACATATACTTTACCATCCCCAGAACCCACTTATGGGATTACACGGGATATGTTGTTGTTGTTGGTTCTATGAATCTTCCATTCAAATGAACAATAACTTGCAGACAATCAGAAAATGATTAATTTAGATATTGGTTTCGAGGTAGATTCTGAAGAGATGTAAAGTTATACTCACCTTCTTGAATATCATGATATTCATCTTGTTTCTATTTTACTTTGGATAGAAAAATTGTGTCAACATTTTTCCAGGGACTCTCCTTTAAAATGCTTTCCATTGTTGAAAGTTAATGTGTAGAGATTTGAGTGTTTCTCAAAAATGAAACATAAGAATTTGTATAGCTTTCCTTTTGATTTGTTGTCCTGGATATAATTTGTCATTGCACGTTCCCTAGTTTTAAATGGTTAGATTGCGTGACAAGGGAATATGGGTTTTTCCTTTTCTATTTTCTATAAAAGTAACAAGAAGATACCAGAGAGACTGTATTGATAGTATCATAATGATTGACTTACCTCTTGGATTTTGGGGTAGATTATGAAGGAATGCGAAATGACACTTTCCTATTTGATATTGCTTACATTCGTCTTGTTTAATTTCTACTCTTTTAGGAGAGAAAGTTGTTCAGGTATTACTCGAGAATAATGTTCTTATCCTAAAACTCTAAACTTTATACCCTAAAAACAAATGAGGGTCGATTTCTTTTGAATACGTGTGTTGGATTGGCAGGATTTCTCTCCTGTTATATGGTACAAGGCCATAGATATTTCTTTTTCTTCTTCTCGCTAACAAGAATAAAAATATATACTTGAGTGATATAACTTTTTCTTATCTTGAGACAAATAGTTTTCTTCTTTGTACTCTTCTTTCTTATTATAAAACCTTCTATCCCGATAGAAAAGGTAACAAACGTAGATGCTTTCATAATATGCTTCGTATCTCTGGGAAATTCTGTGGGGACTGTACTACTTTTATCTTCATGTTTGTTCATTTTACCAGTCACTAATTACTTCTCTTAGTATCCATAGCTGATTTAAAAGAACACATGTTCTGAATCCTCTTCAAGTACTTTCCCTTTTCATGCTTGAGCCTTTCCTTGTAGATTAAAAGAAAATGAGCACCGATCGAACATGCAATAGGTCCTTCTGGACTAGGGGGAGGATAAAATCTTTGAGAATATCCTAGCGATCTACTTCAACGATAACAATCTATTCACGAAGATGGAAGAAGCACTTCCTGGGAAATCACTTGATGATATCAAGGATCACTACAATATACTCTTAGAAGATATCGATGCCATTGATTCTGGACGCTTTCCATTTCCTAGTTATCTGGGAATACAAAGCAATGCCAAACAAAATTTGAGAGCGGATGTCGAATGGTGAAGAGGGACTCCTTGGACAAAGGAGGAACACATGGCGTGATTTTACACTGAGCATGCAGAAGGCTTTGAGAGTAAAACTTTTAAGTAAATGCTGGATAATAACTTATTTCTCTATCTTTCCTTCTAGAGGTCATTTCTTTGGGGCTTAGATATATATATGGAAATGGTGACTGGAGAAGTATATCTAGGCATTGAGTGAAAATAAGAACGGCAATGTAGGTGGCTTCCTATGCACAGAAGTATTTCAAGCGCGTCGAAGCCAAAAAGAATGGGAACAGAAGAGCAAGAGCAAAATAAAGCGTTCTTGATATAACAAGTGTGGATGCTGAATTCGGTGGAACTTCCCAAGTTCCAAACACTGTGGACATGATTGGACCTTGTTGCAGCCTTTTGTTTTGATGATGTTCACAAAGAATGGGACCTGGTCCGAGTTAGAAAATGCTTCAGTCCAACTCTAATGTGGTAAACAACTGTAAAGTTGTCCTGGTTGGTGAAGGACAATGTACTCCTCCAATGAGACGAGGTTGTTTTTTCAGCGGATAATACACATCATGTTGGTATTGATATATTGAACAAACAACAACAAAATATTCATTCACTTAAAAGAGCAAAATCAGCCTGATCTGAAAAAACAACTCAAGCTCTCAACTTCACTGCCAAGGGACCTAATAAAGTTATCAAGTGTGTGTTAGAGTTTTGTTGAGTATTTGCTTGTAATGTGCTTATGTTGTAAGATCCGTTTCTGATCTATAAAGAAACACATCAAAGCTTGTGTAGACAAATTGCAGGAACACATTTAGAGTTACGTGTGCATCTTGTAAAGTGAAGTCTATATTAATTAGAGTTAGTTAATATAGTGGGCAATGGAGACATTGCTTTGGCTCATGTGAGTAATAGAGTTATTACTTGTAAGAGATTAAAAGGTTAATCTCTTGTCGTGTTGTTGAAGTCTGTATTCACTTGTTGCTTGATATTAGTGAAAACAGTTGAAAATCCTTTGTGACAGGTCGTGGTTTTACTCCCTTGAGCAAGGAGGTTTCCACGTAAAATCTCTTTTTCTTATTGCTAAGTTCTTTATTGTTTTCTTACTAAACTGTCAACCTGGTACAACGTTTCATTACAAAGCACTGCATTTCATCAATTGGTATCAGAGCCAGAACTTTCTATTTGACTAACATCAAGAAAGGATCCTAAAGAAATGGCAGCACTACCAAGTCTAGAAGAAGGCCAGTCGACTACTCGTCCCCCTCGTTTCAATGGACAGTACTACGGATGGTGGAAGACCAGGATGCATGACTACATCATGGCTGAGGATAGTGAACTATGGGACATTATCCTTGGTGGGCTTCATGTTTTTACTAAGGAGGTTAATGAAGGAGATCTAACTCTTGTTATTCCTAAAACCAGAAGGGAATACAATGAAGCTGATAGGGTGAAGATAGAAAAGAACTACAAGGCTAAGAAGTTGCTTATTTGTGGGATTGGAGCGGATGAATATAATAGGATCTCTGCATGTGAATCAAGAAAGGAGATTCGGGAGTGTTTGCAAACCGCTCATGAAGGAACTGTCCAAGTGAAGGAATCAAAGGTAGACATGCTTACCACTCAGTACGAAAACTTCAACATGAAGGAATGAGAGACTATTCATGAGATGCAACCAGATTCACGTCCATCACCAACAAACTTTGATGCCTTGGTGAACCCATTGACCCAAGCAATCAGGTTCGGAAGATTCTTCGAGTCCTCCTAAAATCATGGGAGAGTAACGTAAATGCCATCACAGAAGCCAAAGACCTGAAGACCCTCACCATGGATGAGCTGATTGGAAATCTCCAAACTTATGAGCTGAACAAGCTTGAAGTCCTACACAGTTCAGGGACCAGGTCCCGCGAACAAAGGAGAAGGAAGGAGAAAGGAACTAACAAGAGCAGAAAGAATTGATGCGCTCAAAACTCAAAAGGTGCTGAACGGATGGGTCTTTGATCTGGAAATCTTCACAAAACCAGGTATGTGTTCCTTTATAGATAGTGTCACTCTGCAAGATTAGGAACACCTGTTTAAGCTACCTGTTCCTTTTTTACATGAGCCTAAAGTTAGGGAATATTACTACAATATGGAACTACTGGAAGATGGGGGTATCAAAACGAAGGTACATGATATTGATATTGAGTTGAGTGAGGAGATTTTGGGAATAATCCTAGATGTGCCTCGCAAGGGGATCAGGTCGGTAGAGGAAGAAAAGCCAACCAAAGAATTTGTTCAATTAACAATCAAACATGGAAATGTTAAGTATGCAGGTGTTCCTAAGAAGTATCTCAAAGGGGAATATCAGCTGTACTTCGAATTTGTCAACAAGGTTGTGCTCCCTCACTCCGAAAAAAGGACAGTAGCTTCATCAATGGACCTATTTATCATGAAGATGCTTGAAACTCTTGAAGCAATCAACCTTCCAGCCATCACGTTGGAACATTTACATCGTATAATGACTGTGAAGAATGGTAAGCATGGAATTGCATATGGTTATTTGCTGAACAAGGTATTCCAACACTTTGAAGTTCCTTTGGGTCGAGGTGTGGCTGGGTCTATCAAAGAGACTATCTCCATAAACACACTCATTGAATGTGAATGTGTGGAAGGAAAGGTCAAGGCAAAGTCTCAAGTGTCTAACCTTTTGGAAAGACAAGCGGGGTTGAAGCTGGAAATGGAAGACCTAATAGGCTCACTCTCAGAAAAGAAAGTGGAAATTGTGAGGTTGAAGGCTCTGCTTCAAAAGGCAAAATCCCAAGGACCTGATTCCAGCACAAGCCAAAAACAAGAGTTGGATGACTTACGTAATCAGAATGCAAAACTGGCATCCTCTAATACATCATTGAGCGAAGAGGTGAAATCACTCATCAAACAGTTGCTACAGGCCCATACTAATGCTACTCACAACCTTTCCATCCTTTTAAAATCCTTTTCTCATTCTCCTCCGTCCTAGACTGTCCCGTCCTTGTATCTCCTGTCCCTTGTGGATTTTGTTCTAGTTGTTTTGGTTCTGCAAAGACAGTTTGGTTGATATTATCTTTTAATCTTTGTTTATGGCATATCCTGTACTTAGCTATGGCTTTTCTTCCTTGATGTGCATGGTTGTTCACTGTTGTGTTGCTTGTATCTCTGGATTCTCTCTATATTTGATTAACATCTTTCGTATTTTTCATGCCTTCTCTTTTTAATGATGTCAAAAGGGGGAATCTGCTATGTATATTGTATGTCCGCTTGTTTGCTACAGGTACCCTGGTGATAGGGGGAACACTGCTCTATTTTGTTTGAAATATTGTAGGTGACAGGGGGAATGGGGTACATTATGGTTTGTTTGTTGAATAAATATTTGTATGAAGGGTGGGTGTTTGTTTGCCATCATCAAAAAGGGGGAAATGTTGCAGTCTTATGTTTTGATGATGTTCACAAAGAATGGGACCTGGTCCAAGTTAGAAAATGCTTCAGTCCAACTCTAATGTGGTAAACAACTGTAAAGCTGTCCTGTCAGCTGGTTGGTTAAGGACAACATACTCCTCCAATGAGACGAGGTTGTTTGTTCAGCGGATAATACACATCATGTTGGTATTGATATATTGAACAAACAACAACAAAATATTCATTCACTTAAAAAAGCAAAACCAGCCTGATCTGAAAAAACAACTCAGGCTCTCAACTTCACTGCCAAGGGACCTGATAGAGTTATCAAGTGTGTCTTATAGTTTTTTTGAGTATTTTCTTGTAATGTGCTTATGTTGTAAGATCCGTTTATGATCTATAAAGAAACGCATCAAAGCTTGTGTGGACAAAACGCAGGAACACATTTAGAGTTAAGTGTGCATCTTGCAAAGTGAAGTCTATATTAGTTAGAGTTGGTTAATATAGTGGGCAATGGAGGCATTGCTTTGGCTCGTTTGAGTAATAGAGTTATTACTTGTAAGAGATTAAAAGGTTAATCTCTTGTGGTGTTCTTGAAGTCTGTATTCACTTGTTGCTTGTTATTAGTGAAAACAGTTGAAAATCCTTTGTGACAGGTCATGGTTTTACTCCCTTGAGAAAGGAGGTTTCCACGTAAAATCTCTTGTTCTTATAGCTAAGTTCTTTTCTGTTTTCTTGCTAAATTGTCAACCTGATACTATGTTTCATTATGAAGCACTGCATTTTATTAGACCTGCTTGCGAGGGATCACAAGCAGTGACAAATACCAGCAATGTGCTGAGCATGTGTCCTCGAGAAAGCACCAATGCTGAGCAGATGATAGCAGTTGTCGGAGGAGAGCTCTCAAGCCAAAATGCTTTTGTTAATTTTGACGCTAGCAGTGGAACTTTCGATCATTCTATCCCTAGAATTGGGAGTGAACTTGCAGCATTACTCAGTCACCCTATGGACGAAGACAATTATATGAGTTCAATTTTTGATGTTGGGATAGCACCAACTTCTGATGCTGGGATAGCACCAATTGCTCAAACCGGAATGTCCGATTATGCAGCTGCAGAGGAGGCTCCAGCTCAATTACCTCCCTTTGCCCCCTCATCTTACTTTGGTGATAGAGTATGGCGTAATTTAAACACTCGTCGTTGATATGTTCTGATTTGCTGCACTTGTTTTTTGTAGACTTATTCCATTATGTTAGACATTATTGCTCTTTTTATCTATTCTTAATCTGCTTTAGACAGTATTGCTAGACAAGTGGATTTTGGTTGAAACTTTTCAAGAAAAAACATTAGCAATTGTTTTCAAAGTTCTTGCCTTTGTTTTTTTGCAATTGTTTAGGGACTAAGGTGTGTTTTGGGTGAAACATATATTGATTATTGGTACAACAGTTACCATTAAAGGTAGTATAAAGGAAGGACAAAATAATCATTTTTTTGTGCATTAAGGACTTTCTGTTACATGATATGTATGAAGGACTAAAATAGTCCAACCCCTACACATTAGGGATCAATTTGATCATTTTAAAGTTCACTGACGGTCTAGAAGCCGATTGTCAAATTGAATGTTTACACAAGAAACTCCTATCCAAGCGTCTTTTAATTTATCAATCCAGGGCAATATGAGTATTAATATGCTAGATTATGTGCACTAAGATTGCACACAATTATTAATATTAATATGCATAGTTGAGGAATGACTTCATAATATATAGGTACACAATGCATGTAAACAATTTTGCAACTTTTTGACTACTTCTTTATATTGTGCTGCTCCATTTACGATGTGATATAATTGTTGAATTTGTTATCTTAGTTTAACTATGTGCTTCAAATGAATACACATGAATATCTGCTGAATTATTTTTTTTACTTTCCATGAATGAAAAATACCTTATTTAACTCCAAAATACCATACAACTCCCCCCCTCCCCCCCCATAGGTTTACAAAATTTGCTTTCTTTCGTTGGTTCAAGTAAACTAGTTTTTTTTGTTGTACTAAAATTAGGAAAAAAAGTTGAGTTTGTTATGATCTTAGTCTAGTTTAATTTCTTTTTCCCTTTATTTCCAAAAATATTTAGAAGAAGAATGGCACAATGATAGAGTAGCAACCCTAATATGCTTTGTTAGGTATTGAAATTTAATCATTTTACACCTTGAAACTTCAAGTAGATATACCACTAATGTCTTCGGACAATTAGTCATCTCTTTTATATTTGAATATTGACTAGGATTAAATAATAAATTGAGTATTGTAATTGTCCATTCATTTTCAGATATGCTATGTTGAAATTATATTGTCAGAAGTCCATGGGATAAGGTTCTTTTCACCTTTTCAAATTAATTTCTTGTAGAGATAAAATAATTAACTTCTTATCTTTTCACCACCGGACATCTTTTTGTAATTGGGTTGGTTTGCGTGGATCTATATAATTTGGTTTTCAATTCATTAACTTTTGAATTGAGGAAAGTTTTCTGCTTGCATAGATGTACTAGAGGTTTGACTGAAATTGTGCTCTTAAGTTATCAAATTGTAGTTTACCGAATTTGAATGAGAATCTTACAGGTGCTTGTTCTAAAATTCAAGTTTCCTGCTTGGCTATTTTAGGTAGGAGGGTGGGTATATATTATAGTCCAAGTTTTTTTTTTCATTAAAATTTTAAGAGTTTATTTTCACACACAAATTTCTTAAATGGGTACAAAAGGTGAGCAATCACTCAAAATGATACTAGATATGCAAATCACCATGAATTTCTATTATTGGATATCCAAACCCCCTAAAACCCGAGCCAGCACAAACATGAGAAATTTAAGGAAGAGACAAGTCGTTAGGCTAAAGACAAAAGTGTTAATGGCACTTCACTATAGTATGTTGACTTTTTTTTTTTGACTTTGTTTTTTTTTATTTTTATTGTATCTTGTTTTTAAGGTTGTTCGTATCTTGAATTTAAGAAACTTGATTACTGTAATCTCAATTTTCTATTAAATAGTCAATACCTTTTCTTTTTCCTCTTCCATTTACTTTCACTATAGTCAAAGCATTTCAATACTTGATTCACACCGAGGTTAGTGTTGATCTCTGCTTTTACAGGAGTTTTTGTGTAAAGAAAAAATCTTTCGTGGTGAACCTCCCTACATTGTATCTTTCTTATGTTTGTGTTTTTGGCTTTAGATTTTAATTTTAGTAAGATCTGACCACAACCTGTTATAGATTATGTCTTTATGTTTCTATACAATTAAATCTTTAGTTTTGACTTTATAAAAATAGAGTGGACGGGATGGATGTGAAGATGATATGAACTAGGTTTACTTATCAGACTCTAAAGGTTCTAAAAGCTTCATCTCTTATATTTGATTCCCATCCATGAATAAAATTTCTATAAAATACTATTCAAGAGTTTTTTCCTTGTTCTGTTTCAAGTATTTTAAATTGTAATTTTTATAATCTATATCTCAGAAGTTTTCGTCTGGTGATGTTGAAATTTTCTAGGGGTTTATTGAATTCAAGTGTTGCTGCACATGTTTGATGTATGTGAGGATGTGGAGTTCCATACTTATCCCTGGCCTCCCCTCCATCCTCCTCCTCTTAAGATTTATTTATATCCTCCCCCATCCCTACTCCTCTTAAGATTTATTTATGTAATTGCATATTAGTATATCATAGTTTTCTATATTATTTATTATGAGGCTAAATTACAACTTTTTTTGTTTGTTTTGTAGACTCTTGAAGATTTTTTATATTGTGTCTATTTAAGAAAACATTTGTGACACTTGAGGTAAATATTACTTTGCCTATTCTTTGCAATATATATTAAATAACTAGTTTCTGGACACGTCATTTGCACTGTATCCATAGTAATTAGTATAAATTAACCTTTTGAAACGATATAAATAATATTCATATATTTAAATAATAAGTAATTGAAAATTTGAAAGGAAGAAGCTATGTTGCTCGCACTACTAAAAAATATTGATGAGCGTGTATATAACCCTTCAAATTAAAAGCAGTGCATTTTTGAAGGATCCAACACGGGTATGACAATACTTTGGAGTGTTCGAGAAACATAGGGAAGAAGTGCGGTTGAAATGGATGAATAATAACCAAAAAGAATCAAATAACTTACTATTTCTCTTTGCACCTTAGATGGAGAGCTACAATTCTAATGCTGATAATGTGACCTCCAATGGAACTTTTAACGCTGATGGGAGCTCGATTTCGATCTCCAATGCTCCGGTTTCTGCTAATAATCATAATGGAGAGAGAATGACAAATGTGATCAATCCAAATACGCAAACCTTTATTCCAGTTAAGTTTTCTCACTTTACTAAGGTTGTATACTCGTCTTCTCTAATTTGGTTGTCCGATAATTGTTTGTTGATTTGCATTAATTATAAAATGTTAATTAGTTAATCATTCTTAAAGTCTTTCTAATTTGTATGTATTTTTTCATTTATATCTATTTTAACTTTTTACCTTTTTAGCAACAATTATTGTTTAGGCAAGCTTATTAACATTGCTTCTAAATGTACTTTTCTCAAAAGTACTTTGGGGAAAAACTGTTTTTTTTTCATAACTTCTGAAAAACAACTTATGCTACTCCAAAAACACTTATTTCTCCAAAAAAAACTTAGCCAAGCACCTCACTTTTAAAAAAAAAAAAAAACACGCGTTTAGCCTTCCAAAAGCCTGATCAAACATGCTATAAAAGTTTAAGCTGTTAGAGAGATTGCATTTTTATTATTTAATTATGTTTTTCAACACACACCCTCACCTGCGATTTAGAAAGCTTGTCATAGATTTCTTTCTCACTTTGGTATAACCCACAAGGCTAGAATCTTCTATCCTTATATATTTTCTTTGTTGTTTTTTTTCCCGGTATGGTGTTTAATGAGTCTGCTCACTAGTTAGATTCAACTTTTCAGGAAAATGAAGGTGAAGTGCACGATACTGAAGTTGATATGTGGAGTTTTATTTCTCAACATAGGTCTATTGGGCGGGTAAGGCTTCGATAATAGATAAGTTAGTGTTTGATTCAACATACTTGAATTTTCCTTGAATGAGTGATATCCACATAGTGTGTTATCTTTTAGGCCATATCTGAATTCCGAGAGCATGCTCGTGCTGGATTTAGAGCAATACCTCCTCTGTTAAACATTAATCTGCATATATATGAGGCGACTAATTCAACATGTCCTGAGACGAAAGAGCATTGTTGCATATGTTTGGTAAGGAGCACCTAATCTAAATAACAGAATCTGTTGTTAATTCTATTAATGACATATTATTATCTAACCTTTTTTCTTTTTTTGGATTATGTGTGTCTTAGAAGGAGTATTCTGACCGGGAAGAACTTGCAAGAATCGATTGTGGCCATATATATCATATGGATTGTCTCAAAGATTGGAATAAGATTGAGAACACTTGCCCCGTCTGCAGGAGGAGAGTGGAGGTTATTTGCCATTTTACATTGAGATTCCGTGCACACCTTGATCGTTTGGTTGCAACTAATTAGCTTGGGTCAGGCTCAGTGAACTGATTTTGGTGGCATGTTTCTACATCAAGTTGTTTTGGCAAAGCTCAAGAAAGGAACCATTCTAAATTTGAGAAAAACAACGGTCTTTTAGTTTTTCTGGTTAATAAGTTTGATGCATTTTTCTTGCTTTTTCGAAGCTAAACATAGTTAAGTACTGATGTTTAATGTTTTGAATGACTGATATCCGATAGATTTGGTTTTTATTGATATTTCTTGTAGATTTCGAATACCTCCCTTATTATCGCTAATTCATTTAGTTCTTGATGTAGTTACTTATCTACATTGTCCAGTTCGCTAGGTTATGTGCACGAGATGTTTGCCTATCTTTTTGGTATGAATAAGCATTATTGTGTATGTATTGACAACATTATACATACACACATACATGCAAAATTTTCCGCAGCTTTTTTGGATACCTCTTTATATGGCACTGCTTCGTTTAGGATGTAATATAAGTAGTAATTGCTTAATTTATTATCCTAATTTTCTAAACTGTGTGCTTTCTATATGAATACATGTAAATGTCTATGTTTCTAACTACATAATTATAGGTAAACAAATGCATGTGAATCGTGATAAGCGTGTAGTATCTAATAGTGATGTACTCTCTCATCCCAAAACATTTCATTTTTTTCTTTTCACCTTTCTTTAAGTAAATCTTTTACTCCAAAAAATGCCATTAAATTTTAGGCAAATTTACTAGAGTATGATACTAGAACAATCTTTTTTCTATCTAAAACTTGAGTATCCTGCTCAGTTATTTTAAGGTCGGAGGTATTATACCCCTTTGTCATAAAACTTGAAAAAGGCTATTTTCGGACATTTTCTTAAACGGGTACAAAAGATAAACACTAGCCCGAAATGAACTATTTGTGCACATCACTCTTAATTTTCTCTATTGAACATCCATACCCCTGCAAAATCCAGAGCCAACACCAACACAAGAAAATTTAAGGAGAAGACTAGTATCTTAGGAGAAAGACAAAATGGTTAAGAGCACTTCACCATGAACTCATCAATAATAATGTCTGAAAACCACGATAATGGTAACATGAGTCTGAAGATGCTCAAGAATGCTGCCTTTTTTCTGTATGTTACAGACTACATATTGGATTAAATGTCAGGAGGCTGCACACTCTCATATTGTCATATTCATACTTTTCATTGTTTCTATGTGAGTGTTGCTTGTTAAGGTTATTTCTATCCTCAATTCTTGAATCTTCATTGTTGTCTATTATCTATTCTTGAATGACTAAAATCCCCAAAAAAATCTTATTACCCGAATGTGCACTCATAAGGATGATCATGTGTTTAACTTCTACTGTTCTTCTTTATCGATGGTTCAAGTGGTTGCGGATGAACAAACTTGATTTCCCTTCGAGCTGCAAACCAAATACTTCCAAAATATATTGTTCTTGTGATGTATTAGTTCTTCTTGTAATTTTTCCTGATTTATTCGATCAACACATTTTGCTATGGAACCCCTCCACAAGAGAATCAATAGTACTTTCCTATCCAGAATTTCCACTGTTATATTGTGTATATGGATTTGGATATGACACAACTAGTGATGACTATAAGATCCTTGCAATTAACCTGAATGCAGGTAATAGTCACAATATTTCAATTGAAATTCTCGCGCTAAAAAGTGGTTCCTGGAGAAGAATTGGTTGTCGTACAGGTATTCAGCGTGTTAGAGGTTTTAGGGATTGTGGTACAGATTATTTGGCATTTGTACATGGAGCATTTCACGATATTATACTATCATTTCATTTAATATGACTGCTTCATGAACCATGGGGTTTCAGTATTGGAAGGAATGCTTTTGCTTTTATTGTACATCTAATAATATGCCGGTTTAAGTTGTGGATCATGAAATACTATGGTGTCGAGGAATGTTAATTGGACTCGATTGATTACAAAACATGACACTAATGTTTTTTTATTCCATCAAATCGAAACATATGTTTGCAGATGGGTATACAGTAGAAACTTGCGTTTGGGAAAGGTGCATGGGGGGTCTGGTATTTGCAGCTCATGTAAATTATATTAGTCTCCACAGCAACATGAGGGTGGAAATTGAAGCCATCAACTTGCAGACTTCTCTGCCATATTGTTTGTTCTAAAATATCGTTTTTCACTTTGAAAACAAAGATTACTTTTTTCAAATACTCATAATCATGACCAAAAGCCCCATTAATTTTTAATTTTAATTTTTTTTGATGGGGTGTTCTAATAATACTTTCAATAAATGATTTCTCTTTTGAAAAATAAAAGAGAGAGAAGATGCTCGAAGCATGGAGATGGAGTACGATGATTCCAATACAAAAACAAGGGAGACCTTCAGAATTGCAACAACTATAGGGATATCAAGTTACGTTGTTAAGCTAAACTATGAGAGTTTGTGATAGGGTGATGGATTTGAGGTTGAAGAGGATCATAACTATTCCAAGATCTAGTTCGGATTTATGCCACGACGCTTGACTACTGAAGTCATTCATCTCGTAAGGAAACTGGTGGAGCAGTAGAGGGAAAGAAAGAAGAACTTATGCATGGTGTTCATCGATCTAAAAAAGGCTTACAACAAAGTTCTAATGGAGATATATGGAGGTGCTTGGAGGCTAAAGGGTGTACCTGTGGTGTACACTGGGTCGATTAAGGATATGAATGATGGAGTCAAGACTCGTTAGAAGGCTGGGAGGAGACTCGGTGCACTTTTCTATGTTGATGGGGTTGCACCAGGATTAACCCTTAGGCCGTTTTATTTGCCTTGGTGCTGATGTATTGTCGCGGTAAAATCAAGGTGAGGTGCCATGGTGTATATGATTTATGGATGACATAGTTTTGATTGACAAGAATGCAAAGGAGTTAATGCTAATTTGGAGGTTTGGAGATAAATCTTGGAGTTTAAAGGATATAGGTTGAACAGAACCAAGACTAAATACTCATAATGCAAGTTCTCTGAGGTAACACATGAAGCTGACTTGGAAGTGAGACTTGATATATAGATCATCCAAAAGAGAGATAGTTTCAAATGTCATGAGTCTATTATCCACGGAAATAGAGAAATAGATGAGGATATCTCTCACTGTATTGGTACGTGGTGGATAAAATGGAGGTTCGCATTCGGAGTTTGTATGATAAGAAAGTATCACCTAAACTTAAAGGAGAATTTTATAGAGTGGTGGTTAGATCAACTATGTTGTATGTGATAGAGTGTTGTTCAGTCAAGAACTCCACATTCACAAGATGAAGGTGGAAGAGATAAGGATGATGCAATGGATGTATGAGTTTACGAAGAAAGATAGTGTAACACTCCGAAAATTTCTAAGCTAAGGATCGAACCATTCTTTATTTACATGTAGAAATCGTATCGGGTGATTCGTAAATTGCTCATATTTGTAAAGGTCATTTTTGTTGTGTTTGAAGGGATTTGAGTATGGCTTAAGGTCACAAGGATCCCCTAGCACTAAGTTGAGTTGAAAACTTTATTTTTGACTAAGTTTTGACATAAGATTATACTTAAGTCAAATTCAAACAATCATATCTCTTAACACATGATGAATTAGGTGTCCCATGACCTATCCAATTAAAGGTCTTTGAGTCCTATTTCCAACACCACGAAGTTTGCCTTTTTTTGAGTTCGAAGTAAAAAGTTATGACCATTTTACCAGAGACTGCCATATCAAAGTTTTCTCAGTCTGTGAACTATGGGTCCAATGTACGTGCCGTAGATGGAACTACGACCAGTATTGTCATGTCGTCAAAAAAAGTTCAGAGACTCAATTTTGGGGTCCTTTTTCTACGGATCCATTCTATGGGCCGTAGGACCTTCTACAGGCCATAGATTGGACCCGTAAATGGACTTTTGAGCCTGAAATTTAGTATTAAGTCTACGGATTGGATCTACAGTCCATAGGAACTTCAACGGGACATAGATTGGACCCATAGGATGAAGTTTCGAGCTGAAAAATTCAATATCAACTCCACGGATGGGATCTACGGTCTGTAGATCAAACCATGAACCGTAGATGGTCCCGTGGACATTTTTTATCAGATTTAAAGAAGGGTAACTCAGTATTTTCCCACCCCTTCTAAGCCTAACCCACGACGTTTTTACACCTAAATAAGAGTGTCAACAATATTGAATATTATTTTACGTTCTTTAACACTTAGAAGATTCAGAGCAAAGTTCCTAGAGTTGAACAACTAGGGTTTCCAAACATTCTTCAAGATCCTTTGAGTTTCGCCAAGAACCTTGTTCTTTCCAAGTATGTAAAGCTTTCATAGTGTTGGACTAGTGCGTCCACATGCCCTACGTATATTAGAATTTTAGAGAAGAGTAATCTAGAGTTTTATTCCTTGATTTTGAGTAATTTCGAGTTAAGCCTATTATTGAATTTTAATTCAATTCTTGAGTTATTGTATCCATATCATTGAGTATTGTTGTGATATTTTTCTTGTCTATATTTAAGTATGAACCCTACTTATTGAGTTGATTTTTTGAGTATTTGAAAAGAGAATCCTTTTAACCATATAATTGCTTGAATTGATTTCTGAAAAGAGTTTTAGAACAATTTCAAAGAAGAGTTTATAGAAGAGTTTTGAGAAGAGTAAAGGGAACTGAGAAATCCCAAAATGTATCACTTTCTATATTGAGAAAAGAGAAAACCTTGATTTCCAAATATTTATGAGTTCAGAGATACTTCAGAGCTTTTCCTTTTTAAGAGGATCTTTTGAGAAATTATCTCAAAACAGAGAAAGAGTATGTGTTTACACGTTTGAGCATGAGTATATATTTTTGGGAGTAGTATTGAGCATCGCTATGGGGATGAGTTCAAACAACTCAAATTCCTCATAAACCATGTATGCCAACA
Organism: Solanum appendiculatum; assembly: GCA_018342035.1. Taxonomy (NCBI): domain Eukaryota; kingdom Viridiplantae; phylum Streptophyta; class Magnoliopsida; order Solanales; family Solanaceae; genus Solanum; species Solanum appendiculatum. The sequence continues at coordinate 136,667 of JAGDQO010002110.1, forward strand.
TGGGTAAAGGATTCATAATTTTTAGATGATTTCTTTATGCCTTCGGGTAGAGCTTAGTTGATCCACTTAGTTGAGGTTGTTCTATACCCCGGCAAGGTATAAGACAATTCTGGTAGCGTGGGTGAGATGATGTATCATCACTTAGCTCATAGTGATGGTTGTCGGTTAGATAATCTCCCAAATAAGAGTAAAGCGTAATTTATTATATTTTTATATACATTCTTGAGTTAGCATCGTTTACTTGCAAAGCTTTAAATATGTTATCTCTTATTATTGCTTTGCATTGAGTTGAGTTGAGTTGAGGTGAGTATTCTCCTAGGCCTATCAGTTCAGTTATTATTTTACTCAGCCATTTTACATACTCGTGCATTCAATGTACTGATGTCGTTCGACCTGCATCTTTTTATGATGCAGATACAGGTGTTCAGAGTCATCAATAGGCGCTTCGTTGATACCATTTGCACTCCAGCTAGCTTTGGTGAGCCTCCTTGCTTTCTGGAGAGCTTCACACTTATATTTACTGTTTTGTTAAGTTGTCGAGGGTCCTGTCCCGACATCCATCTTAGTTTTAGAGGCTTCATAGATAGTTAGAGTTGAGGAGTCTCTCAATATTTTTTTCCCTTTTGTTAAGATGTTTTGAGACTGTTTTACAAAGTATTATCATTATTGAACTTAAGTATTTTTCAAACAGTTTGAGTTAAGTATTTGTTGGAGTTTGAATGTTTTAAATTTAATTTCTAAACTTGTTACCGTTTGAGTAAATCTTTCGCTAAGTAGTCAGCCAGGCCAAGGGGTTTGCTTGGGGACCAGAGATGGTTCTCGAGTGCCGGCTCGAGGTGTGATAAACTTGGTATCAGAGCACAGAGTTCAAGAGTCCTAGGGTGTCTATGAAGCAGTGTCTGTAGAGTCCTTCTTATCGGTGTGAAGCGCACCGCATCTATTACTAGGAGGCTACGACATTTAGGAAACATTTCATTTTCTTCTTACTCCTTTTCGTGCGATAGAGTTCAACTCTATAAAAGTTTCCTCTAACTCGTGCTTACGCGTGTCTTTTCAGATCATGCCTCCACGAAGAACTGTTTGAGGACGTCCTGCTAGGAGGAATGTGAATCTTCAAGGTCAAGAAGTTCCCAATGCTCCAAAAGTGCAACCCCTTCAAGGAGATGTCATCAATGTTGAGTTCAGGAATGCTATTTAGATACTGACTCAGGTTGTGGCAAATTAGGCTGGTCAACAAAGAGTGGGTTGTCAGGATGTCGCTGATACATCCAAAATCTGTGAATTCTTGAGGATGAATCCCCAGAGTTCACAAGGTCGAATATCACAGAGGATCTGGAGAACTTTGTGGAGGAACTTCAGAAAGTGTTTGAGGTTATGCGTGTTGCTGATGCAGAGCATGTGGAGTTAGCTTCATATCAACTCAAAGGTGTTGCTAGAATATGGCATGACCAATGGAAGAAGAACAGAGCAGAAGGGGCACCACCTTTGAGTTGGGCGGTGTTTGAAGATGCTTTCTTGGGGTGCTTCTTTCCCCGCGAGCCAAGGGAAACAAAGGTAAGAGAGTGTCAAAATTTGAAGCAGGAATCTATGAGCTTGCAAGAGTACAACCATAAGTCAACTCAGCTATCTCGCTATGCTCTGGAGATGGTGGCTAATATGAGGAGTAAGATGAGCTTGTTTGTGTCTGGGCTATCCCGCTTATCAAGTAAGGAAGGTAAGGCGGCTATGTTGATAGGGGACATGGACATAGCCAGACTCATGATCCATGTGAAACAAGTTGAGGAAGATAAATTGAAAGACAGAGAAGAGTTTCGCAGTAAGAGGACTAAGACAGCAAGTCAGCAGACTAGCCAACAAAAGACCGGGAATGGAAATCGATCATCTTTTCAGCAAAGGTCATCTGAACCTGCTCCATCTTCAGCTAGTGCACTTGCACCAAAGAGTAGAAATTATTTAGGAACCAGAACTCCCAAAATTTTAGAGCTCGACCTACTTAGTCTCAGGGTAGTGTGGCGCAAGGGGCTACTTAGACCCCCACATGTACCAAGTGTGGTAGGAACCACCCAGAAGAGTGTCGTGATGGCTCAAGTGGCTACTTCAAGTGTGGTCAAACGGGTCACTTTATGAGAGAGTGCCCTAAGAACAAGCAGGGTAATGGGGGCAACAAAGCCCAATCTCCTTCAGCGGCTCCGACAGATAGAGCTGCTTTGAGAAGAGCTACTTCGGGGGCAGGCGGAGGAGCAAACTGTCTTTATGCTATGACTAGTCGCTAGGATCAGGAGAACTCACCAGATGTTGTCACTGGTATGCTTAAAGTTTTTAGTTTTGATGTTTATGCCTTAATTGATCCAGGTGTGAGTTTGTCGTTTGTGACTTCTTATGTAGCCATGAAGTTCGACACTCCCCTCGAACAACTTCTTGAGCCTTTCAGTGTTTCCAGACTTGTTGGTGAGTCTATTCTAGCAGAGAGAGTTTACTATGACTGTACCATCTCTGTCTATCACAAGGACACCATGACCGACTTAGTTGAGTTAGATATAGTGGACTTCGATATTATTCTAGGTATGGATTGGCTTCATGTTTGTTGTGCCTCAGTCGATTGTAGAACTCGAGTAGTAAGTGTCATGACCCAAGGTACCCCCTAGACGTGACATGACGTACAAGACCTCGAAAGGCCTCATACAAGCCACTTAGCATACATACATTCAAGATCATAAAGATTAAGAGTTCAAAAGACAATGTCATATCAAAGCTTTTAAGCAAAATAGCGGAAATCTACATCTCATGTCTCTAAGCCAATCTAACAAAAGAAAGAGAATAAAGTTTGGGACGTAACCCAATACAATGTCAAAAGAAAGAACATAAAAGTAATAACAACTAGGCTAGGTCCTCGGATGGATGAGGACTCACCAAGTCTTCACAATTCTTCTATTAAGCTCTAGCCACGAGTGGATGGAGAATCACCACGCCCTACATCAACAAATCAATGTAGGCAAGAGTATGCGTTAGTATAATCAAGTACCAAGTATGATGCCAATGCACGAAATCATTTAAAACATGCTAAAATGGGACATTTCATAACATGCAATGACCAAGCTTAAGATGATAAGGGTTAGAAAACATAAAACATAAATCATGGTCAAAGCAAGCTAAACATCTTTACTTCACTTGAGAAACATCATAACAACACTTTTGTTCATTAGTTCTGGGGAATAGCCTTAACCGACATATAAGACCATGTGAGCTATGATCTGAGGCCAAAAATATATTTTCTTATCATTAATTGCCTCATATTTATTATTTATATTTTTCTTTTTTGAGCAGGAATTTTATGGATTATGCTAAATAGTGTATTTTATTTGTAGGATTAAATTGGTACAAAGTTGAAGAAGTTTGGAGCTAAAATGAATTAATTATGAAAGATTGAAGAAGGAAAATCAAGCAGGCAGCTTAATGGATTAAATCCAATATAATAATATAATATATATAAGACGTGCATATTGCATATTGCAAATTGGAATGGAGAAATTGGCAGAAGTGCCACGTGGCAGAATGGAAGGCAACAAGAGTTTGTGGCGGTGCGCTTCACGTAGGAATCCAATTCCGTTTTGGTTTTGGGTTCCTAATTTGTTTTGGACTTAGTTATTTTATTTAGGGTTTTCTATATCTATAAATAGTCCATAGAAATAATTATTAGGAGATACTTTTGAAGGAAGACACTTTGTAAGGAAAAATTGTCAATACTTTTTAGGGTTCTTTTCTTCTTCTTTTTCTTAGGTATTAGTAGCTAAAGACCCTTGTTCTGGGGCTGCGGCTATGGGTAATTGTTGAACATCGATTGTTTTGAATTAATGTTGGTTATCGCTTAAATTACTTTTGTGTTCTTGTTTTAGTATTTCATGCTAGGCCACCATAGAAATAAATCTATTGTCTATTCTTGGACTCGAGAGATGAAGAGGTAGATAGACCAGAGAATGCAAAGAGCTTGTTCTAACTTTGTTTAGATTCGTGTTCAGGAGTGACGCCCGGACGAACACCTCGCTTGGTTACGAAACAGGACGAAATATAAATGCTCGCCAATTAGGACTGTCTATCCCCGCTCAACGATGTAGTTAGACAGCTAGTTGGAGTAGGCGATTAGAGGTCGAGAGATCATGATCATAAAATCAACCCTGTAAATCAGTAATTTGATAACCTTAGTTAATTCATTACAGGAGATGCGATACATGAAACCCTATGCATGCTACAGCCCTGGAATTGTCTCAATCACTGTAAATTAATCTTAGTATTTAATTCTTGCATTCTTTTATTTCTTTTGACACTCTTAAATAAATAATTAGACTAGTATAATTTAGTAAATAGTTAATTGACAAGTCTCTGTGGGTTCGATATTCCGGTTCTTAAAGAGCCACTTATTACTTCTGCGACCACGTACACTTGCGTGTGCAATTGGAAGCAACAAGTTTTTGGCAACATGGAATCCGGTGTATAACCCCACACCGATAGGGCCATCCTACTTGCCAAGGTAGGACCCATTTCTTATCATATAGCTTACGTGGATCCATTAGCTAGTGTCTATCATAGACCATAATCCTATGGTGACACATAGTTTATTGGACATGTGTAATCACCACTTGTCCACTCGGTGCTAAGCATAATTCCCACAGATTAGACATATCATAACTTTGATGCTTCAATCTCAAAGCACCCTTAATTCATCATTAACTTTATATGAGACATGCATAATTTCATAAACTTCATCTTTACATAGTTCATCATGCTCATAATTTGCAAATCATAGGGTTCACATAACTTCATGAGAATTTCTATTATTTCATGCAATTCAATGCAAACTCATGCTTAGAAAGCCATAGATAAGTCAATTTGACCATAAATGAAGGAACCTACATAATAGAGTAAAATCATAGTTTTTGATTGAACATGCTTACTTTCATAAAACCATCACTAGGTCATTCACAATCTCATTCATGAAAAGTCTTAGCTTAGGAATCATAATTCATGCATGGATTCATAGAGATTTCACATAATTCATCACTTCATAATTCAACCCACCAATCAAAGCATAATTTTTGAAATTGGGGGAAATTGGCATGGGTTCATGGGGATTCATCTCAAATCATGAAATTCAACTCAATTCATGCTTCAAAGTTCATAAATCATTCAATTATATCAACATTACAAAGAACCCATAACATGGAGGAAAACCCCTAATTCAATTGAGAACTTCTAACTTGAAAATTGGAGAATTTAGGGATTCCATAGAGGAAAGGGCTCCATGGATGAACACTATCATACCTTAGGGTCTCAATTCCTTAAGCAATTTGATGAAGAAAGCTTGATTCCTTGAACCCTAGGCTGCCTTCTCCTTCTTCTTCTATCTTCTAGAGAGAGAAATATTTGAGAGAGGAGGGTTTGGGGAATTTTGTAAAGGGGTTGGAAAGGGTAGATTTTAGGATTTAATAGGCTTATATAGTGTTAGGGAAAGAGGGGAACCGACTTAAGAGTAGTAAGTAAGTCATTGGGTGAAAAATACCAAAAGACCCTTTAAAAAAAAATAACTGCCAGACCCCATCGATGGTCTGACCTACGGTCTGTAGGTCCATCTACGTACCGTCGATGGTCAACCATCGTTGGGTTCAGAGACTGTCAACATGGACCCTGTAACGATGGGCCCCATGTATGGCTCGTAGGTCAAACGATGGACCGTACATGGCAACCGTAGGTCAGGACTTACAGCTTAAAAATTTGACTAAGTCTGGAGGAGACCTACGAGACCTATTTACGACTCGTTGATTGGATGACGGGCCATCCTGGCAGTTCGTCGTTGGGGTTCTGAAACTTGGTATTTTGAAAACTTTGGCTTGCCACTTACGGTTCCCACCTACGGGCCGTAAGTCAACCGACAAATCGTAGGTGGCTTCCGTCGTTACTGGCAGTAACCTAAAAAATTCAAAAATTTTCCACCCTCGATTCTGGGGTATTACATTATCTCCCCCTTGGGAACATTGGTCCTCGAATAAGAATCAAGACATCATAAGAAGGGTGAGAACAAGAACTAACAGCCCAACCTAGAATACAATCACATAAATGTACATATCCTAGGAGGAAGCATCAACTCCAAGCTAAAGCATGTTCAACACATTATTTCATGAAAACTTTATGCAACTCATATTCAATGCACATAATCATAGAGAAATCAATCAAGTTAACTCATTTTCACAACATTTAGACTCTTCATGAACATGCATAAATGAGGAATCATGAGAATATCTAAGACATATGAGACCAAAAGAATGAACCATGAGGAACTAGGTACCTCAAGCTAGAGTAGGATCGGAGGGAAAGAGATGAGGATAATGGGACATCATATCGGCCTCGGCCTCCCAAGTAGCACCCTCAAGTAATTGATTCCTCCAAAGAACTTTCACCGAAGCAACTTCTTTATTTCTTAACTTTCGAACTTGCCGGTCTAAAATCTCAACCGGGACTTCTTCATAGGAAAGACTATCCTTTATGCCAAGATTCTCCAATGGCACCATAGTTGTCGGATCGCCAACGCATTTCTTCAACAATGAGACATGGAAAACCGTATGTACCGATGCCAAATCATTAGGCAAATCAAGTTCATAAGCAACTTTACCAACACGTCTCACAATTTGAAATGGGTCTACATAGCGGGGACTTAGCTTCCCTTTCTTTCCAAATCTCATTACACCCTTCATGGGTGAAATTTTCAAGTAAACCCAATCATTTACATCAAATTTTAAGTCTCTCCTTCTAACATCAGCATAAGACTTATGTCAACTTTGGGCCGTTTTCAACCTTTCTCGAATAAGCCAAACCTTTTCCATAGCCTCATGCACCAAATCGGGACCAATCAAAGCAACTTCACCAACTTCGAACCAACCTATAGGAGATCTACACCTCCTACTATAGAGAGCTTCAAACGGAGCCATGCCAATACTAGAATGGTAGCTATTGTTATAAGCAAACTTGATCAAAGGCAAATGATCATCCCAATTACCCTTGAAATCAATTACACATGCTCTCAACATATCTTCCAAAGTTTGGATAGTATGCTCCACTTGCCCATCAGTTTGAGGATGAAAGGCTATACTAAGCTTAACATGAGTACCAAGAGCCTTTTGGAAAGATTTCCAAAATTGAGAAGTAAATTGTGCACCACGATCGGAGATAATGGATAAAGTCACTCCGTGCAACCTAACCATCTCTCTCAAGTATAACTTAGCATAATCCTCCGCCGAATAAGAAACTTTGACTGGAGTGAAACGGGTTGATTTCATCATACGATCCACAATAACCCAGATCGAATCATGTTGTCGCCGGGTGCGTGGTAAACCAACAATGAAGTCCATATTCACATCTTCCCACTTCCAAGTAGGAATACTAATGTCTTGGGTCAAACCTCCCGGCTTTTGGTGCTCAACGTTCACTTGTTGACAATTTGGACATTTAGCCACAAACTCCGCAATATCCTTCTTCATCCCATTCCACCAATAGATCTCCCGCAAATCACAGTACATCTTGGTAGCTCCTGGGTGAATGGAATATCGAGATATATAGGCTTTCGATAAAATTTGTCCTCTTAAGTCCTTTACAATGGGAACACACAAACGACCTTGATATCGAAGCACACCATCTCCCCCTTAGGAGAAAGCCTCAACGAACCATTTGAGCACCGCTTCCTTCAACTCGACCAAATTAGGATCAAGATCTTGTTTAGCCTTCACATCACGCACAAAGGATGATTCTGAACCATTAAGGACCATAACACCACTTTTAATGGAATCAACCAAGCGGGCCAACCTATGAATATCGCGAACCAACTCTTTCTTACCATCCTCAATATGAACAACACTACCCATCGATAGCCGACTAAGAGCATCCGCCACTACATTAGCCTTGCCGGGGTGATAGAGGACACTCATGTCATAGTCTTTTAGCAACTCAAGCCACCTCCTTTGGCGAAGATTTAGATCATTTTGTTTAAACACATACTGCAAACTCTTATGATCAGTGAAGACGTCAACATGCACACCATACAAATAATGCCTCCAAATCTTTAAAGCAAACACAACAACCACTAATTCTAAACCATGAGTAGGATAGTTCTTTTCATGTACCTTAAGTTGCCTTAAAGCATAGGCAATGCCTTTTTCGTTTTGCATAAGAACACATCCTAGCCCAATTCTCGAGGTGTCACAATAAACTACAAAACCATCGAACCCTTTCGGTAGAGTCAATATCGGAGCCGAAGTAAGTCTGTCTTTCAACTCTTGAAAACTCTTCTCTCATGCTTCGGACCACGTGAACTTAATCTTCTTTTGAGTCAAAGTTGTCAATGGGGAAGAAATCGAAGAAAATCCTTCAAGAAACCTCCTATAATAACCGGCGAGACCCAAGAAACTATAAATATTCGAAGGTGATAGAGGTCTAGGCCAATTTCTAACCACATCTGTCTTCTTAGGATCTACCTCAATACCTTTACCGGAGACAATGTGACCAAGAAAAGCCACGAACCTCAGCCAAAACTCACATTTACTAAACTTTGCAAAGAGTTGTTAGTCATTGAGGACTTGCAATACAATCCTCAAATGATCGGCATGCTCACCTTCACTCCTTGAGTAAATTAAAATGTCATCGATAAACACAATCACAAACATATCAAGATACTGTCTAAACACCCTATTCATCAAGTCCATAAATGCGGCCGGAGCATTTGTCAACCCAAATGACATCACTAGGAATTCATAATGGCCATATCTAGTCCGGAAAGCCGTTTTCAGAATATCATCTCCCTTACTCTCAATTGGTGATAGCCCGAACGAAGGTTGATCTTAGAGAAGTAACTAGCCCCTTGAAGTTGATAAAAAAAGTCATCTATTCTTGGAAGAGGATACTTATTCTTAATAGTAACCTTGTTCAGTTGGCGGTAGTCAATGCACATACAAAGTGAACCATCTTTCTTTCTTACAAACAAAACAGGAGCACCCCATGGAGAAATACTTGGTCAAATGAAATCCTTATCCAACAAGTCTTTCAATTACTCCTTTAGTTCCTTAAGTTCCACCGAGGCCTTTTTATAAGGAGGAATAGAAATAGGTTACTTATCCGGGAGAAGGTTAATATCGAAGTCTATTTCCCTTTCGGGAGGAATACTGGGTAAATCATCGGAAAACACTTCCGGAAACTCATTAACAATGGGGACCGACTCAAGAGTAGGGATTTCGGAATCTATATCCCTCACCCTAACAAGATGGTATATGCAACCATTAGAAATCATCTTTCTAGCTTTAAGACAAGAAACAAATTGACCTCTAACCATAGAATTTCCCCCCTTCCACTCTAGGATAGGCTCATTTGGAAATTGAAACTTGACCATTTTGGTCCTACAATCAACAGAAGCATAACAAGAATGAAACCAATCCATCCCAAGAATGACATCAAAATCTAACATGTTAAGCTCTACAAGATCAACATAAGTGACTCTATGAGATATAGAGATGGGGAAATTTCTATAGACTCTCTTAGCAATAATAGATTCACCAATCAGAGTAGAGACATGAAAAGGATCTAGCAACACATCCGGAACAACATCAAACCTCATAGCCACATATGGCATCACAAAAGACAAGGTAGCACCGGGATCAAGCAAAGCATAAACATCAAAGTGAAAGACTTTCAACATATCGGTAACCACATCGGGAGAACCCTCTTGCTCATGATGAGCCTGAAGTGCATAAAACTGGTTTTGCTTTTGATTTCCACTAGAACTTGATGGATTTTGAGGTTGAGTGAGTCGATGGTTATCCCCTTCATTCTTAGCTACTAAGAGGCAATCCCTTTTCTTGTGATCCATCTTGCCACAGCCAAAACATGCATTAGAACCAGCTAGACATTTGCCCTCATGCTTCTTTCCACACTTAGCACAAGTAGTCAATGAAGAGCCACTACCATTTCCTCCTTGAGACTTAGGGTTAGAAACCCTATCTTTGTTGGACTTGGGAGGAGCATTGAAGGAACCTTGACCAGGAAACCTTTGTCGGAATCTAAGACGACCATGTCCATCGAACCTTGAATGTGAAAAGTTACCATCACCGGTCCTAGCCCTCTTTGTCTCTCTAGACCTTTCCTTGAGCTTTTCCTCCTCTATTTGTTGAGCATACACCATGAGGCTAGAAATATCCATGTCATTGACAAGCATAGCGGTGCGGCACTCTTTAACCAATATTTTGGACACTCCCGAGATAAACTTACTCATTCTTGCCCTAGGATCGACAACTATGGAAAGAGCATATCGGGACAATTGTGTGAATTTCAAAGTATACTCTTTCACACTCATGCTTCCTTGACGAAGGTTGATAAATTCAAGCACCCTTGCCTCCCTCATCTCAAGGGGAAAGAACCTATCAAGGAAAGCAACCTTGAATTTCTCCCAATCAAGGGGACCCTCATCAACCGCCCTCTCACTCTTCCATTGGTTGAACAAAACTTGAGCAACACCCTTGAGTTGATAAGCAGCCAACTCCGCCTTTTCCTCCGGTGTCACCCCCATGATCATCAATACCTTGTACACTTCATCTATGAATTCTTGAGGATCTTCCTCCACCTTAGAACCATGAAATTCCAGAGGGTTCATCCTTGTGAAGTCTCTTACCCTGGATGCCGTCGTACCCACATTTGGATTCATCCTTGCGCTCTGAATATCAAGTTTGTCAAGACCCAAGGTACCCCCTAGACGTGACATGGCGTATAAGACCCCGAAATGCCTCATACAAGCCACTTAGCATACATACATACAAGATCATAAAGATTAAGAGTTCAAAAGACAATGTCATATCAAAGCTTTTAAGCAAAATAACAGAAGTCTACATCTCATGTCTCAAAGCCAATCTAACATAAGAAAGAGAATAAAGTTTGGGACGTAACCTAATACAATGTCAAAAGAAAGAACATTAAAGTAAGAAAAACTAGGCTAGGTCCTCGGATGGATGAGGACTCACCAAGTATTCACAATTCTTCTATTAAGCTCTAGCCACGAGTGGATGGAGAATCACCACGCCCTACATCAACAAGTCAATGTAGGTAAGAGTATGCATTAGTACAATCAAGTACCAACTATGATAGCAATGCACGAAATCATTTAAAACATGCTAAAATGGGACATTTCATAACATGAAATGACCAAGCTTAAGATGATAAAGGGTTAGAAAACATAAAACATAAATCATGGTCAAAGCAAGCTAAACATCTTTACTTCACTTGAGAAACATCATAACGACACTTTCGTTCATTAGTTGTGGGGAATAGCCTTAACCGACATATAAGACCATGTGAGCTATCAACATGGAATTCGGTGTATAACCCCACACCGATAGGGCCATCCTACTTGCCAAGGTAGGACCCTTTACTTATCATATAGCTTACGTCGATCCACTAGCTAGTGTCTATCATAGACCATCATCCTATGGTGTCACATAGTTTATGGGGCATGGGTAATCGCCTCTTGTCCACTCGGTGCTAAGTATAATTCCCGCGGATTAGACATAGTTCAATTATCGTAAGTAGACATGGATAGTCGCCTCTTGTCTACATTAGGGAACATAGGTGATCGCCTCTTGTCCCTTCATTAGAATAGCTCCTTAAGAACATGGGTAATCGCCTCTTGTTCGTTTTCAAATTCATAGTGGGAGTATTACGTGAGAAACCCTTTCACAATTCAACCATAACATCAACATATCATAACTTTGATGCTTCAATCTCAAAGCACCCTTAATTCATCATTAACTTTATATGAGGCATGCATAATTTCATAAACTTCATCTTTACATAGTTCATCATGCTCATAATTTGCAAATCATAGGGTTCACATAGCTTCATGAGAATTTCTCTTATTTCACGCAATTCAATGCAAACTCATGCTTAGAAAGCCATAGATAAGTCAATTTGACCATAATTGAAGGAACCCACATAATAGAGTAAAATCATAGTTTTTGATTGAACATGCTTACTTTCATAAAACCATCACTAGGTCATTCACAATCTCATTCATGAAAATTCTTAGCTTAGGAATCATAATTCATGCATGGATTCATAGAGATTTCACATAATTCATCACTTCATAATTCAACCCACCAATCAAAGCATAATTTTTGAAATTGGGGGAAATTGGCATGGGTTCATGGGGATTCATCTCAAATCATGAAATTCAACTCAATTCATGCTTCATAGTTCAAAAATCAATCAATTATATCAACATTACAAAGAACCCATAACATGGAAGAAAACCCCTAATTCAATTGAGAACTTCTAACTTGAAAATTGGAGAATTTAGGGATTCCATGGAGGAAAGGGCTCCATGGATGAACACTATCATACCTTAGGGTCTCAATTCCTTAAGCAATTTGATGAAGAAAGCTTGATTCCTTGAACCCTAGGCTGCCTTCTCCTTCTTCTTCTTCTATCTTCTAGAGAGAGAAATATTTGAGAGAGGAGGGTTTGGGGAATTTTGTAAAGGGGTTGGAAAGGGTAGATTTTAGGATTTAATAGGCTTATATAGTGTTAGGGAAAGAGGGGAACCGACTTAAGAGTAGTAAGTAAGTCATTGGGTGAAAAATACCAAAAGACCCTTTAAAAAAAATAACTGCCAGACCCCATCGATGGTCTGACCTACGGTCTGTAGGTCCATCTACGTACCGTCGATGGTCAACCATCGTTGGGTTCAGAGACTGTCAACATGGACCCTGTAACGATGGGCCCCATGTATGGCTCGTAGGTCAAACGATGGACCGTACATGGCAACCGTAGGTCAGGACTTACAGCTTAAAAATTTGACTAAGTCTGGAGGAGACCTACGAGACCTATCTACGACTCATTGATTGGACGACGGGCCGTCCTGGCACGCCGTCGTTGGGGTTCTGAAACTTGACATTTTGAAAACTTGGGTTTGCCACTTACGGTTCCCACTTATGAGCCGTAAGTCAACTGACAAATCATAGGTGGCTTCCGTCGTTACTGGCAGTAACCCAAAAAATTCAAAAATTTTCCACTCTCGAATCTAGGGTATTTTATCAAGTTTTAATTTCCTAATGAGGCAGTTTTAGAGAGAAGGAATAGTGAAGTAGTGCCTAAGGGCCATTTCATCTCATACTTTAAGGCCAGAAAGTTAGGTTCCAAAGGGTGCATGTATCACTTAGTCTTAGTTAATGAGTCTAGTGTTGAGACACTGCCTATTCCGTTAGTTCCAGTTGTGAGTGAGTTTCCAAAGGTCTTTCCAGACGATCTTCCCGGAGTCCCTCCTGAGAGAGAAATAGACTTCGGAATAGATATTCTTCTTGATACTCAACCCATCTCTATTCTGTCATATAGAATGGCTCCAGTCGAGTTAAAAGAGTTAAAAGAGAAATTAAGAGATCTTCTTGATAAGGGTTTCATCCGACAAAGTGTCTCACCCTGCGGCACTCCAGTCTTGTTCGTGAGGAAGAAAGATGGTTCCCTTAGTATGTGTATCGATTACCGCCAGTTGAACAAGGTCACTATAAAGAATAAGTATCCCCTTCCGAGAATTGATGTCCTTTTTTACCAACTTCAGGGTGCCACTTGTTTCTCTAAGATAGACCTCAGATCTGGCTATCATCAATTGAGAGTGAGAGAAAGCGACATCCCAAAGACAACTTTCAGGACCCGTTACGGTCATTATGAGTTCCTTATTATGTCCTTTGGTTTGACTAACGCTCCTGCATCATTTATGGATCTTATGAACAGAGTATTTAAGCCTTATCTGGATATGTTTGTTATCGTGTTCATTGATGACATACTGATTTATTCGAGGAATGAGGAGGACCATGCTAGTCATCTCAGGATAGTACTTCAAACTCTCAAAGATCGAGAGTTATATGCTAAGTTTTCTAAGAGTGAATTCTGGCTAGAATTTGTGGCATTCTTAGGCCACATTGTGTCTGGCGAAGGAATTCGAGTCGACACTTAGAAGATTGAGGCAGTGTAAAATTCGCCAAGACCCACATCTCCAACTTATATAAGGAGTTTCTTGGGGTTGGCTGGTTATTACAGAAGGTTCGTTGAGGGATTCTCATGTATTTTGTCCCCATTGACTAAGTTGACTCAGAAAACAACTAAGTTTCAATGGTCTGAAGTATGTGAAAAAAGCTTTCAGGAATTAAAATCTCCGTTAACTACAACTCCAGTGTTGACCCTACCAGAAGGTACAGAGGGTTTTGTCGTCTATTGTGACACATCCAGAGTTGGACTTGGTTGTGTATTGATGCAGAATGGTAAGGTTATAGCCTATGCCTCCAGATAGCTTAAGATTCACGAGAGGAACTACCCGACTCATGTTCTCGAGTTGGCAGCAATGGTTTTTGCTCTCAAAATATGGCGTCATTATCTCTATGGTGTTCATGTGGATGTGTTCACAGACCACAAGAGTCTCCAGTACGTTTTCAGTTAGAAGGAGCTCAATCTCAGACAAAGGAGGTGGTTAGAGCTGCTCAAGGATGTGCCTCTTATGGAGTTCGCATACAATAATAGTTACCATTCCAACATTCAGATGGCTCCGTATGAGGCTCTATATGGGAGAAGGTGTAGATCTCCCATTGGCTGGTTTGAGGTTAGTGAAACTGAGTTGATAGGAAAATATTTGGTTCATCAAACCATAGAGAAGGTGAAGACTATTTAGGAAAGGTTGAAAACATCGCAAAGTCGTCAAAAATCCTATACAGATGTGAGAAGGAGAGACTTGGAGTTTGAGGTTAATGATTGGGTCTATTTGAAGGTTTCACCTATGAAGGGAGTTATGAGATTTGGTAAGAAGGGAAAGCTTAGTCCCCGATATATTGGTCCTTACAGGATATCCAAGAGAGTTGGCAACGTAGCTTATGAGTTGGAGCTACCGTCAGAGTTAGCAGCAGTCCATCTGGTATTCCACATCTCTATACTAAAGAAGTGTTTGGGTGATCCTTCATTTATTGTGCCTACCGAGAATATTGGTATCAAGGACAACCTATCTTATGAGGAGATTCCCGTTCAGATTCTTGATTGTCAGGTTCGCAAGTTGAGAACCAAAGAGGTTGCATCAGTCAAAGTCTTGTGGAGGAATCGGTTTGTTGAGGAGGCTACATGGGAGGCCGAGGAAGATATGAAGAAGAGATACCCTCATCTCTTTACCTCTGATTTAGCTCCAACCCAAGGTATTAACTCTTCCCAAAGTACTCATTTAATTCAGTCCCTCATTCACTATTTTGAGTTCATGAGTTTATATGTATTTCAAAGTTTGGGCTGTAAAATATTTCCCTACCCTCTTCATTCTCCGTTCATCCATCATTCGAGGACGAATGACTCCAAGGGGGAGATAGTGTAACACTTCAAAAATTTCTAAGCTAAGGCCCTAACCATTCTTTATTTACATGTAGAAATCGTATCAGGTGATTCGTAAATTGCATATATTTGTAAAGTTCATTTCTGTTGTGTTCTAAGGGATTTGAATATGACTTAAGATAACAAGGATCCCCTAGCACTAAGTTGAGTTGAAAACTTCATTTTCGACATAAGATTATACTTAGGTCAACTTCAAACAATCATATCTCCCAACACATAATGAATTAGGTGTCCCATGACCTATCAAATTAAAGTTCTTTGAGTCCTCCTTCCAACGCCACAAAGTTTGCCTTTTTTCGAGTTTGGAGTAAAACGTTATGGCCATTTTACCAGAGACTGCCATATCAGAGTTTTCTTAGTCTATGAACTACGAGTCCAATGTACGGGCCGTAGATGGAACTACGTCCCATACTATCAAGTCGTCAAAACAAGTTTAGAGACTCAATTTTGGAATCTCTTTTCTACGGATCCATTCTACAGGCCGTAGGAACTTCTACGGGCCGTAGATTGGACCCGTAAATGGACTTTTGAGCCTGAAATTTAGTATTAAGTCTACGGATTGGATCTACAGTTCGTAGGAACTTCAACGGGTCATAGATTGGACCCGTAGGATGAAGTTTTGAGCTGAAAAATTCAATATCAATTCCACGGATGGGATCTACGGTCCGTAGATCAAACCACGAACCGTAAATGGTCCCGTGGATAATTTTTATCAGCTTTTAAAGAGGGGTAGTTCATTCTTTTCCCACCCCTTCTAAGCCTAACCCACAATGTCTTTATACCTAATTAAGAGTCT
Source organism: Solanum appendiculatum (assembly GCA_018342035.1). Taxonomy (NCBI): domain Eukaryota; kingdom Viridiplantae; phylum Streptophyta; class Magnoliopsida; order Solanales; family Solanaceae; genus Solanum; species Solanum appendiculatum. Next base: position 152,898 of record JAGDQO010002110.1, read on the forward strand.
AAAAAGTGTTAAAACATTCTTTTACGTTCTTTAACACTTCGAAGATTCAAAGCAAAGTTCCTAGAAGAGATCAACTAGGGTTTCCAAACATTCTTCAAAATCCTTTGAGTTTATCCAAGAACCTTGTTCTTTCTAGGTATGAAAGGCTTTCATAGTATTTTACTAGTGCATCCACATGCCCTACGTATATCAAAATTTCAGAGAAGAGTAATCTAGAGTTTTATTCCTTGATTTTGAGTAATTTCAAGTTAAGCCTATTGTTGAATTTTAATTCAATTCTTGAGTTATTGTGTCCATATCATTGAGTATTGTTATGATATTGTTCATGTCTATATTTCGGTATGAACCTTACTTACTGAGTTGATTTTTTGAGTATTTGAAAAGAGAATCCTTTTAACTATATAATTGCTTGAATTTATTTCTGAAAAGAGTTTTAGAACAGTTTCAAAGAAGAGTTTTAAAGAAGGGTTTTGAGAAGAGTAAAGGGAACTGAGAAATCCCAAATGTATCACTTTCTATATTGAGAAAAGAGAAAACCTTGATTTCCAAATATTTATGAGTTCAGAGATACTTCAGAGCTTTTCCTTTTTAAGAGGATCTTTTGAGAAATTACCTCAAAATAGAGAAAGTGTATGTGTTTACATTGTTGAGCATGAGTATATATTATTAGGAGCAGTATTGAACACCGATATGGGGATGAGTTTAGACAACTCGAATTCCTCATAAACCATGTATGCCAACATGGGTAAATGATTCATACTTTTTAGATGATTTCCTTATGCCTTCGGGTAGAGCTTTGTGGATCCACTTAGTTGAGATTTTTCTATACCCTGGCAAGGTATAGGACAGTTTTGGCAGCGTGGGCGAGACGCTGTATCATCATTTAGCTCATAGTGATGGTTGTCGGTTAGAGAATCTCCCATATAATAGTAAAGCGTAATTTATTATATTTTTATATACATCCTTGAGTAATTAGTATCGTTTATTTACAAAGCTTTAAATATGTTATCTCTTATTATTGCTTTGCATTGTGTTGAGTTGAGTTGAGGTGAGTATTCTCCTAGCCCTATCAGTTTAGTTATTGTTTTACTCAGCCATTTTACATACTCGTGCATTCAATGTACTGATGTCGTTCGACCTGCATCTTTTTATGATGCAGATACAGGTGTTCAGGGTCATCAACAAGCGCTTCGTTGATACCATTTGCACTCCAGCTAGCTTTGGTGAGCCTCCTTGCTTTCCGGAGAGCTTCACACTTATATATATTGTTTTGTTAAGTTGTCGAGGGTCCTGTCGCAACATCCATCTTAGTTTTAGAGGCTTCATAGATAGTTAGAGTTGAAGAGTCTCTCAATATTTTTTCCCTTTTGTTAAGATGTTTTGAGACTGTTTTGCAAAGTATAATCATTATTGAACTTAAGTATTTTTCAGACAATTTGAGTTAAGTATTTGTTGGAGTTTGAATGTTTTAAATTTAATTTCTAAACTTGTTATCGTTTGAGTAAATCATCCGCTAAGTAGTTAGCCATGCCAAGGGGTTCGCTTAGGGACCAGAGATGGTTCTCGAGTGCCGGCCACGTCCAGGGTGTAGGCTCGGGGCTTGACAGATAGGATATCTCAGGAAAGATGAAAGTTACTTTGGTGGAAGACAAGATGCAGGAAACAAGGTTGAGATGGTTTTGGCATATGATGAGGAGATGCTCGGATGTCTTTTGAGAGATTGGCTAAGGATGAATTCAGGAGAGGTAATGGTAGATCGAAGAAGTATTGGAGAGAGGTGATTAAACAAGACATGACACAATTACACCTTACCGAGGACATGACCTTAGATAGTAAGGTGTGGAGGACACGAATTATGATAGAGGATTAGTAGTTAAGAGAGGGTCCTACTAGTAGGTAGAAGTGTATTGTCTTGTTGCCCTTAGTAGCTGTCGTAGTGCTACACTTGTAGTCTCTTATTCTTCGCTTTTTGTTGATATTTGTTATTTTATGTAGTTTGATTAAAATATTATTTTATTGTGATAATTTTCTGCTACTTCCATTATATCTTTTTCTCGTATGTTTTTGTCTTGAGTCGATGGTCTGTCTGAAATAGTTTCTTCACCTCACTCCTGAGTTAGAGGTAAAATTTGTGCACATTCTATCCTTCTAATACTCCATTTTGTTGGAATACACTAGGTATGTTGTTGTTTAGATTAAAATAATTTTATACATTCAAATTTTGAGAAAACAAAAAGGTTTCCTATAAGACAAAAATTGCTTAGTAAGGGACAAATAGGATCAATCCAAATACGCAAACCATTATTCCAGTTAAACTTTCTCACTTTACTGAGGTTGTACTCGTCTTCTCTAATTAAAAGGTTGTTGCTCACTTTGGTATAACCCAAAGCCAAGGCTAGAATCTTCTGTCCTTATATATTTTCTTTGTTGTTTTCTATGGTATTTAATGAGTCTGCTCATAAGTTGGTTCAATTTTTCAGGAAAATGAAGGTGAAGTGCGAGATACTGAAGTTGATATGAGGAATTTTATTTATCAACATTGGTTAATTGGAGAGGTAATGCTTTGATAACAGATATGTTAGTGTTTGATTCAACATACTTGAATTTTTCTTGAATGGATGATATCCACATAGTGTGTTATCTTTTAGGGCCTATTGGAATTTCGACAGCATGTTCGTGCTGGATTTAGAGCAATACCTCCTTTGTTAAACATTAATCTGCATACATATGAGGCGACCAATTCAATATGTCCTGAGACGAAGGAGCATTGTTGCATACGTTTGGTAAGGGGCACCTAAGTTCGTAGCTCTTTACAGTTTTTTGTAGCCCCCCACCCCCCCTAAAGTTTGATTGACCAACCTCTTTCCTTTTTTTGGATTATGTGTTTCTTAGGAGGAGTATTGTGATAGAGAAGAACTTGCAAGAATCGATTGTGGCCATATATATCATATGGATTGTCTCAAAGAATGGAACAAGATTCACAACACTTGCCCCGTCTGCAGGAGGAGAGTGGAGGTTATTTGCCATTTTTTATTGAGATTCCATGCACACCTAATCAGCTTAGTTCAGGCTCAATGAACTGATTTTGGTAGCATGTTTCTGCATCTAGTTGTTTTGGCAAAGCTCAAGAAAGTTGAGCAAAACTTGAAAATTAGGAACTGTTCTTAGTTTGAGAAAAACAATGGTCTTTTAGTTTTTCTGGTTAATAAGTTTGATGCATTTTTCTTGCTTTTTTGAAGCTAAATATAATTAAGAACTGATGTTGCATGTTTTGAATGACTGATATCCGACAGATTTGGTTTTTATTGATATTTCTTGCAGATTTTGATCAATACCTCCACTATAGCTGCTACTTCATTTAGTTCTTGATATAATTACTTATCCATATTGTCCAGTTTGCTAGGCTATGTGCACTTGATTGTTTGTCTATCTTTTTAATATTAATAAGCATTATTGTGTATGTATTGACAACATATGCATACCCATATACATGAAAAAATTTCTGTAGCTTTTGGATAACTCTTTATATGGCGCGTCTTCATTTGGGATGTAATATAATTGCTGAATTTAATATCTTAATTTCTAGAACTGTGTGTTTTCTATGTGAATACGCATAAATGTTTATGTTTGTAACTACATAATTATAGGTAAACACATGCATATGAATCGTTATAAGCATGTAGTATCTAATAGCGATGTACTCTTTATTGAGATGAAATGCAACAAAAAATAAACATTGCTACATGGGATCAATTAACTAACAAATCTAATGGTCTGATCAATAAATAATAATAGTTAGTGGTGGTGTTTCAACCTTGTTGCCTGATATTCAATCAGTCTACGAAAGAAGAAAATAAGAGCAACGGAGGTTGTGTATGTCCGTTTCTTAGAAAATCATTCTTTGCAAGTCCTCCTATATAAAACCTTAGAAAGTCCCACATGAATATTCTACGATAACGGGCATTGAATAATCGGTACTTCAAATTTGAATGAATTTGAATGAAATACTATTTAGAACTTATTTGGAACTTCTTATGTGTCTATTTGTGTCAAGATATCATCTTGCCACCTTATGTGGAAATTGTTGATAATACACAACATATAGCTAGTTTAATGGAACCAATTGATTTTTTTATCGAATTATAAATAGAGAGAAATAGCCACCCTAGATGTCTTGTATTTGCTATATTTATGATCATGTTCTTTTGATTGGTATATTATTTCTTGTGAATTTTTGGTTCTAGCACTATATATCTCCCTCTAGTTGATTTGGGGACTGCATGTGGTAGGACTATTAGTGTTGGTTCAATGTGGATTGATGTTTGGAGTATTTTTTTTTCTTTCGGAAAAGTGTAAAAAAATGTACTTAAACAGAGGACATTTTGTTCAATCTCACATAGTTTAAGGACATTTTTAACCCTTTTCCATTCTCTTTATCCAAATCAGGTGATTCGGATATCATTAAGAGCATACTAAGTGACCGGTGAGATAGAAACTGATGTTATAGAATGTTCTTCTAATGGATGCTGCTCAATCTTACTGTGATGTTACAATTTGAATTTTTTTCTTATTTAGAAAAATATCTAATGTAGATGAGTTTTGCTACTCTTTTGGTGGTGTACGCGCAAGGAAGTTTTGATGGTATTTGGAATCTTGATGATATCATGTTTTTCTTTTACATTGTGTTCTTACAAGATCAAGTTATGTGCTCCGTTAGAGACTTTAGTATAAGTAATTTTATTTCAAACTTAACAAAACATATATTCTTCAGAGTGAACTAAAAAGGTCTAATATTAATCAAGTTTTATAATTGGTGTCAGTGAAAATCTCCCTCGCAATGCTTGGGATCATTCCCCACCTCCGCCTCCACAAAGGAAATGAATGAATGCAACACTATTAAAAATCCCTAAGCACAGTTTCATTAGCTGAATTGCAATGCATAGAAGACTGTTGACAAGGGAGAGATTGACTAAGATCGATGAATAAATGTGCGAGGATACATCATGCTTGTTATGTGGTGACCATCCTGAAAATATAGAACAATTGTTTTCACAAACTTGTCTGCAAAAGATAGGAATTCGATAGAGGGAATATATCAAATTAAACAAGATGAATTGTATAGGTTTTGGATCAGGTTGAGACTAGTTGTATGAGATGTTGTAATGATACTTTGGATGTTTTTGAATAAAATGTGTTTGTTCGACCAAAAAATAAATTATCTAATAATTTTTTTATCCTACCTTTTCATAATATCTCTAGGTTCCTGTAGGCTACTTTTTTTGTTTGTAGCTTTGTTCTTAAAATTGATGAGGTATGGTGTACTGTCTATCTATACATTGTATTCATAAAAAAATGGTAGAGCAAACTTATCTCTCATGGATACTAAGTCGTGTTTATTAGGGAGTATCTTACCCGACTTGGCCATCAGTATGAAAACAATTGGCCTCTACATATATGGAAAAGAATAAAGGGGGGCTTTGGAAGCTTTTCCTTTTCATCACTTTGATCACTCCCTCTTCAACTTTATCCCTTACCACAATATATCCCTTAAAGCCTCAAAGCAATTTTCTATATTTTGGATAGGTAGTGCAACTCAACACATTTTAAACTTTTTTTTTGTATTACACTAATTATTAAAATTTTTAGATTACAGTAATCTTGATATGTTTATCTCCTTAAATATTGATCAAATGCCCTAAAAGAAATATTTTGGTGAAGTAACAGGTACAATAAGCTTTAGAATTGTTCTAAGGAAAAATCGCAGGTGTGAAATTAGTCTCTTTGCCCAAAATTCTCTAGTTTTTTTTCTTGATTATATATATGTATATGTGTGTGTTTCCGTTTTGATTGAATACTTGTATACATAGATGTTAAAGCTTTACACTGAAGTTTGATTCATCTAAAATCTTTCTTTGATTGTGCTTTGTGGTCATCAGGTTCTGCCCCAGTTGTGCCGACATTTTACGGTAATCATCTTTGCTTTGTGTTTATGAAAATTAATTTATAGAGATATGACTTTTATGAAAAAGTAGATCTTTTTTAGATTTGTTTTTTTTGATTTGTTGTCATGGTTCTGTAAATCTTCCCTTTTTTTTAATCTACTTTGACATACTTATCCTTAAGTCGATGGTCTATCGAAAATAATTTATAGAGATATCACTAGTTCTATGAAGGGAAAAAGCAAGATCTTTTATGGAATTCTTTTTTTGGTTTGTTGTCATGGTTATGTCAATCTTTCCTTTTTCGATATGATTTGATATGTTTTTCTTGAGACGAGTGTCTACCGGGAATAGTCCCTCTACCTCCCAAGGTAGGGGTGAGGTCTATGTAGACTCTACCCTCCCCAGACCTCACTTGTGGGATCATACAAATATTCTCTTTTTTCATCTGCTTTGATAGGATTTTACTTGAGCCGATGGTCAATTAAAAACAACCTCTCTACCTCTCAATGTTGGGGTAAGGTCTGCGCATACTATACCATCCCCAGACCTCTTTATGGGATTACAAGGGATATGTTGTTGTTGTTGGTTCTATAAATATTCCATTCAAATGAACAATAATTTGCGGACAATCAGAAAATGATTAATTTAGATATTGGTTATGAGGTAGATTTTGAAGAGATGCAAAGTGATACTCACCTACTTGAATCATGAGATTCATCTTGTTTCTATTTTACTTAGGAGAGAAAAATTGCGTTATCATTAACTTTCTGTTGTTGAAAGTTAATGTGTAGAGATTTGAGTATTTCTAAGAAAGGAAAAATAAGAATTTGTATACCATTCCTTTTTATTTGTTGTTCTAGATATAATTTGTCATTGCATGTTCTTTAGTTTTAAATGGTTAGATTGCGTGACAAGGGATTTGTGTTTTTCCTTTTCTATTCGCTGTTTCAAGTTGTATAAAAGTAACAAGAAGATACCGGAGAGACCGTATTAACAATATCATAATGATTGACTTACCTCGTGGATTCTGAGGTAGATTATGAAGGGATGCAAAATGACACTTTCCTAGTTGATATTGCTTACATTCGTCTTGTTAATATTTCTACTTTTTCAGGAGAGAAAGTTGTTCAGGTATTACTCGAGAATAATGTTCTTATCCTAAAAACTCTAAACTCCATACCCTAAAAACAAATGAGGATAGATTTCTTTTGAATACATGTGTTGGATTGGCAGGATTTCCTTCCAGTTATGTGGTACAAGGCCATAGATTTTTTTTTGCGACACTAACTAGAACAAAAATATATATTTCGGTGATATAATCTTTTCATATCTTGAGACATTGTTTTCTTCTGTGTACTCTTCTTTCTTATTATAAACCTTCCATCCGATAGAAAAGGTAACGAACGTAGATGCTTTCATAATATGCTTCGTATCTCTGGGGACTTTGGTGGGAAATATAGCACTTGTATCTTCATGTTTGTTTGTTTTACCAGTCACTTATTACTTCTCTTATTATCCATAACTGATTTAAAAGAATACATGTTCTGAATCCTCTTCAAGTACTTTCCCTTTTCATGCTTGAGCCTTTCCTTGTAGATCTAAAACAAAATGAGCACCGATCGAACATGCAATAGGTCTTTCTGGACTAGGTAGGAGGATAAAATCTTTGAGAATATCCTAGCGATCTACTTTAACGATAACAATCTATTCACGAAGATGGAAGAAGCACTTCTTGGGAAATCACTTGATGATATCAAGGAACACTACAATATACTCTTAGAAGATATCGATGCCATTGATTCTGGACGTGTTCCATTGCCTAATTATCTAGAAATGCAAAGCAATGCCAACCAAAATTTTAGAGCGGATGTCGAATGGTGAAGAAGGACTCCTTGGACAGAAGAGGAATACATGTTTGTTTCATGTACATTTTTTGAGGGTTTAATTGCTTGTCTTTTTTGGGAGTCTAGCCATTTTTATGTTTTTATGTCTTTTGGAGTATTGTCTGTGATTTTACACAGTGCATGCAGAAGGCTTTGAGAGAGTAAAACTTTTAAGTAAATGGTGTCCTGCAATCTTGTTTCCTGGATAATAACTTATTTCTCTATCTTTCCTTCTATAGGTCATTTCTCCGGGGCTTAGATATATACGGAAAAGGTGACTGGAGAAGTATATCTAGGCACCATGTAATATCAAGACATGCAATGCAGGTTGCTACCCATGCACAGAAGTATTTCAAGCGTGTAGAAGCCAATAAGAAAGGGAACAGAAGAGAAAGAGCAAAACCAAGTGTTCTTGATATAACTAGCATGGATGCTGAACTCGGTGGTATTTCCCAAGTTCCAAACACAGTAGACATGATTGGACCTACCTGCGAGGGATCACAAGCAGTGACAAATACTAGCAATGAGAGCATGTGTCCTCGAGAAAGCACCAATGCTGAGCAGGTGACAAACGTTGTCGGAGGAGAGCTCTCACGCTAAAATGCTTTTGTGAATTTTGACACTAGCAGTGGAACTCCCGGTCATTCTATCCCTAGAATTGGGAGTGAACTTGAAGCATATACCCAGTCACGCCATGGACGAAGACAATGATATGAGTTCAATTTTTGATGTTGGGATAGCACCAACTTCTGATGCTGGGATAGCACCAACTGCTCTAACTGGAATGTCCGGTTATGCTACTGCAGAGGAGGCTCCAGCTCAGTTACCTCCCTTTGCCCCCTCATCTTACTTTGGTGATGGAGTATGGCGTAATTTAAACACTCGCCGTTGATATGTTCTGATTTGCTGGACTTGTTTTTTGTAGACATTCCATTATGTTAGACAATATTGCTCTTCTTTATCTATTCTTAATCTGCTTTAGACAGTATTGCTAGACAAGTGGATTTTGGTTGAAACTTTTCAAGAAAAAAAATTAGCAATTGTTTTTGAAGTTCTTGGCTTTGTTTTTTTGCAATTGTTTGAGGGACTAAGGTATGTTTTGGTTGAAATATAGATTGATTATTGGTACAAGAGTTACCATTAAAGGTAGTATAAAGGAAAGGACAAAATAATCATTTTTTCTGTGCATTAAGGACTTCCCGCTATGGGTCACTTTAGGAAGATCAACTCCTTATAGCTTCTCTACCCTTAAAAGGTTTATTAAGTGTCTGATATACCCCTCAACTTTGCAATTTAGAACTGATATATACTGTTATCGTTACACAAATTACTCAGATACATACATATGCAAAATTATTTAAATTGATGTTTGTTACTTTTGATTTATTTCATGTGACAATTTTACTATTTGGAAGTCATAGAGGTTGTTTTATTGTTTCCATATACTTTTTTAAAAGGAATATTTTGGAACCATGTAGTTTTCTAAATATGTAAATTTTATTTCAAAAATTTTAAAAGTCCTATATATGTTTGATTTCATACAAAAAGTTATTCTATTCGAGCTGATTGACTTTAAATTCTGAATTTATTTACGGTTGTTGGATGTGATGATACTGCTATAATAAGTTGTACTAAATTCGCGAATGGCTGCCTCACAATCTGTACGTGCTTGTCTGAGGTGGTCGATGGTACATGTATGGCTTCCGGTTGCTGCCAAACACAAATACCAAAGGGGTTGAAATATTTCAACACATCAATGCAAAGCTTGGAAAACCATAGTAGAATTTGGTTGTTTAATCCATGTGGCTACGCGTTTCTTGGTAAGGCTAGTCGTTTCCAATTTCGAGGCATGGATGATCTAAATGAAGAGAGAAAAAGGCAATTATCATAACAAAGGAATGTTTGAATTAGGGGACAGAATTGGGTGGGAATTGCAGAATGTAGATGAAAAGCTGATTAGCGACTTCATCAGCAGAATCGGCGGGTTTAAAAGGTATGGTTGCACAATAATAATAAGAAGAAGAAAAATCAACCCACAACTGATATATTGCGTGAAGTTGTTATTAACAAAATACTCTCTAATCTTAATTATGTAGAAGCATCACGGATGACAATTCTCTCCAAAACATGGCTACAAGCTTGGTTGACTTGTTAATCATAGCTTGTTCAGGGGCGGAGGAGGAATGGAGTACCAGAGGTAAAATTGACACCGATATAGTGGATAAAATTATGAATAGATACAAAGATGAGAAAATTCCTATTGACAAGTTTGAACTTTTCATTGACATTGCAACACCTACTGGTTATCTTTTCTTTTTTATTGATAAGTGGCTTGACATTGCTCTTCAGAATGGTGTAAGAGAGCCAGTCTATACAAATTTATGATATTATTCATCCTTCAATGCTTGGGATCATTTCCCACCTCCGTGTCCACAAAGGAAATGAATGAACACAACACTATTAAAATATCCCTAAGCACAATCCCATAAATTGAAATGCATAGAAGACTGTTAAAAATGATGCAAGCTCCGGATGTTTTTGAATAAAATGTGTTCGTTCGACCAAAAAAATAAATATCTAATAATTTTTTATCCTACCTTTTCATAATATCTCTAGGCTCCCGTATCCTACTTTTTTTGTTGGTAGGTTTGTCCTTCAAATTGATGATGTATGGTATACTGTCTTTCTATACATTGTATTCATAAAAACAAATGGTAGAGCAAACTTATCTCTCATGGATGCTAAGTCATCTTTATTAGGGAGTATCTTATCCTACTTGGCCATCAAATATGAAAACAATTGGCCTCTACATAAAATAAGGAAAAAAATAAATAAGGGAAGCTTTGGAAGATTTTCCTTTTCATTACTTCTATCACTGCCTCTTCGACTTTATCCCTTAACAAAATATGTCCCTTGAAACCTCAAAACAATTTTATGTGTTTTGGAAGGTTAGGTAGCACAACTCAGCACATTTTAAACTTTTTTTTGTATTACACTAACTGTTAAAAAATTTCAGATTACTGTAATCTTGATATGTTTATCTCCTTAAATATTGATAAAATGCCCTAAAAGAAATATTTCGGTCAAGTAACAAGTACAAGAAGCTTTAGAATTGCTGTAAGGACAAATCGCAGCTGTGAAATTAATCTCTTTGCGCAAAGTTCTCTATGCTAAGTGGCTTGTATAAGGCCTCTCGGGGTCTTGTACTCCATGTCACATCTAGGGGGTACTTTGGATCGTGACAGATATGATATGATGTGATGATGATTTATGTTTTGCACATCTGAGAGCTATCAGATTGATTTTTTTTTACAATAACATCAAGCTGGCAACTTTATAATCTCAAATATATATATAGAGAAAACATTCAACTGCTGGATTTTGTATATTGCATATAGAATATCAATGATTGCAATACATTATACTAACAAAAAAAACTATTAAATTATCTATCCCAATATCAATAGCAAAGGTTATTTCCTAATTATTTATTCTAACACTTCTACATATGATCATGAAATTAAAATTTTCATATTTTTTCAAAATGATAATGAAGCAAAGACAATTGCTTCTTGTTCATTTCTCTCTGATATTCTTGACAATAGCCACTGCTCAAACCACCAACACTCGACGATCGCCACTATCACCAAAGGCGTGAATATCACGAAACCAGGATGTCCAAAGAGAAGTGTGGGAACCTCACGATTTCGTATCCTTTTGGGATTGTGTTATGTTCAGGTTGTGCAACTGACACAAATTTTGAGATTGGTTGTAACACTTCAACAGGGACTGCAACACTCTATGCATCAAACATCAAAGTGTACGACATCTCTGATGTGGAAGTGCGGTTATTTAATTTCATAGGGGGGGCATGTTACACATCAGCGGGACTTAAGCTTGTGGAATATCCGCTATGGGTCACTTTAGGAAGATCAACTCCTTATAGCTTCTCTACCTTTAACAGGTTCATTTAAAGGGTATGGTTTCACGATAAAATCAACCCACAACTGATATATTGCCTGAAGTTGTTATTCACAAAATACTCTCTAATTAATCTTAATTATGTAGAAGCATCACGGATGACAATTCTCTCCAGAACATGGCTACAAGCTTGGTTGACTTTTTAATCGTAGCTTGTTCAGGGGCGGAGAAGGAATGGAGTACTAGAGGTAAAATTGTTTTGGGAAAGCTCAAGAAAGTTGAGCAAAACTTGAAAATTAGGAATCGTTCTCAGTTTGAGAAAACAATGGTCTTTTAGTTTTTCTAGTTAATAAGTTTGACGCATTTTTCTTGCTTTTTCGAAGCTAAACATAATTAAGAACTGATGTTGCATGTTTTGAACGACTGATATCCGACAGATTTGGTTTTTATTGATATTTCTTGCAGATTTTGATCAATACCTCCGTTATAGCCGCTACTTCATTTAGTTCTTGACATTGTTACTTATCTATATTGTCCAGTTTGCTAGGCTATGTGCACTGGATTGTTTGTCTATCTTTTTAATATTAATAAGCATTATTGTGTATGTATTGACAATATATACATACCCACATACAAGCAAAATTTTCCGTAGCTTTTGGATAACTCTTTATATGGCGCTTCTTCATCATTTTGATATGTAATATAATTGCTGAATTTATTATCTTAATTTATAGAACTGTGTGCTTTCTATGTGAATATGCATATATATAAATGTCTATGTTTGCAACTACATAATTATAGGTAAACGCATGCATGTAAATCGTTACTAGCGTGTATTATCTAATAGTGATGTACTCTCTATTGAGATGAAATGCAACAAAAAATAAACATTGCTACATGAGATCAATTGACTAACAAATCTAATGGTTTGAGCAATAAATCATAACAGTTAGTGGTGTTGTTTCAACCTTGTTGCCTGATTTTCAATCAATCTACAAAAGAAGAAAATAAAGAAACTGAGGTTGTGTATGTCGGTTTCTTAGAAAATTGTTCTTTGCAAGTCCTCCTATATAAAATCTAAGAAAGTCCCACATGAATATTCTACCATAACGGGCATTGAAGAATCGGTACATGAAATTTTAATGAATTTGAATGAAATACTATTGAGAAGTAACTTATTTGGAACTTCTGACGAGTCTATTTGCGCAAATATGAGAAATATTAAGCGAGATTCAATGAGAACTATTATCGCCATCATCTCAACTTCTCTTTCCAAGAAAATAACCAAAATCTCTCTTTTGTAACGAAAGAAATATGTTATTTTCTTGTAATGAAAGATCTTAATAAGGAAAAACACTATTAATTAATCTGGAGAATTGTTATTTTAAACTTTATGTAAGAATTTAAGATAAATTGAAAGGATTCAGAAAAGAAAGAATATAAATTGAAGCTAGCAAGAAATCAAGGCACTGCAAAATTTGAAGTGACATACTATATGACTCTTCATTATCCTTCACCTATATTACAACTCTTCATTACCCAAGTCTACAACTCTTCAACTAATTTTCAGTTGGAAGATGAAAGTATGAAAAACGGGTTTTAAATGTATGGTTGCACAATTATAATAAGAAGAAGAAAAATCAACCCACAGCTGATATATTGCCTGAAGTTGTTATTCATAAAATACTCTCTAATCTTAATTATGTAGAAGCATCACGGATGACAATTCTCTCCAGAACATGGCTACAAGCTTGGTTGATTAATCCCAACTTGTTAATCATAGCTTGATCAAGGGCGGAGGAGGGATGGAGTACCAGAGGTAAAATTGACACCGATATAGTGGATAAAATTATGAAGAGATATACAGGGATGAGAAAATTCCTATTGACAAGTTTGAACTTTTCATCGACATTGCAACACCTACTAGTTATCTTTTCTTTTTGATTGATAAGCGGCTTAACATAGCTCTTCAGAATGGTGTAATAGAGCTAGTCTATAGAAATTTAGGATATCATTCATCCTTCAATATTTTTAAAATGTTGACAGCAAAACATTTACGAGAACTGGTACTGAGGAATTGTAATATGATGTATTAAGGTCTAATATTAATCAAGTTTTATAATTGGTGTTAGTGAAAATCTCCCTCCAATGCTTGGGATCAATACCCTCCTCCGTGTCCACAAAGGAAATGAATGAACACAACGCTATTAAAATACCCCTAAGCACAGTCTTATAAATTGCAATGCATAGAAGACTGTTGTAATAATGGCGCATGCTCTGGATGTTTTTGAATAAAATGTGTTCGTTCGACCAAAAAAATAAATATCTAATAATTTTTTTTATCCTACCTTTTCATAATATCTCTAGGTTCCCGTATCCTAGTTTTTTTGTTTGGACGTTTGTCCTTCAAATTGATGATGTATGATATATTGTCTATCTATACATTGTATTCATAAAAAAATGGTAGAGCAAACTTATCTCTCGTGGATACTACGTCGTCTTTATTAGGAAGTATCTTACCCAACTTGGCCATTAAATATGAAAACAATTGGCCTCTACAAATAAGGGAAAAAATAAAGAATGGAAGCTTTGAAAGATTTTCCTTATCATCACTTCGATCACTCCCTCTTCGACTTTATCACATACCACAATATGTCCCTTAAAGCCTCAAAACAATTTTCTATATTTTGGAAGGTTAGGTAGCACAACTCAGCACATTTTAAACTTTTTGTTTGTAGTACACTAACTGTTAATAAATTTCAGATTACAGTAATCTTAATATGTTTATCTCCTTAAATATTTGATGAAATGCCCTAAAAGAAATATTTCGGTGAAGTAACAAGTACAAGAAGCTTTAAAATTGCTGTAAGGACAAATCGTAAGTGTGAAATTAATCTCTTTCCCCAAAATTCTCTAGTTTTTTTTCTTGATTATATATATGTATATGTGTGTGTTTCCGTTTTGATTGAATACTTGTATACATAGATGATAAAGCTTTTCACTGTAGTTTGATTCATCTAAAAGCTTTCATTGATTGTGCTTTGTGGTCATTAGGTTCTGCCCCAGTTGTGCCGACATTTTACAGTAATCTTCTTTGCTTTGTGTTTATGAAAATTAATTCATAGATATATAACTTTTATGAAAAAGTAAGGTCTTTTTTGATTTGTTGTCACGGTTCTTTAAATCTTCCCTTTTCTTGATCTGCTTTGACATGCTTATCCTTAAGCCGAGGGTCTATCGAAAATAATTTATAGAGATATCTCTAGTTCTATGAAGGGAAAATGTAAAACCTTATATGGCTTTCGTTTTCTGATTTATTGTCATGGTTTTTTAAATCTTTCCTTTTTTGATCCGATTTGACATGTTTTTCCTTGAGCTGAGGGTCTATCGGGAATAGTCCTTCTACCTCCAAAGGTAGGGGTAAGGTCTATGTAGACTCTACCCTCCCCAGACCTCACTTGTGGGGTTACATAAATCTTCTCTTTTTTTCATCTGCTTTGATAGGATTTTACTTGAGCCAAGGGTCAATTAAAAACAACCTCTCTACCTCTCAAGGTAGGGGTAAGGTCTACATATACTTTACCATCCCTATACCCCACTTATGGAATTACATGGGATATGTTGTTGTTGTTGGTTCTATGAATCTTCCATTCAAATGAACAATAACTTGCAGACAATCAGAAAATGATTAATTTAGATATTGGTTTCGCGGTAGATTCTGAAGAGATGCAAAGTTATACTTACCTTCTTGAATATCATGATATTCATCTTGTTTCTATTTTACTTAGGATAGAAATATTGTGTCAGCATTTTTCCAGGGACTATCCTTTAAAATGCTTTTCGTTGTTGAAAGTTAATGTGTAGAGATTTGAGTGTTTCTCAAAAATGAAACATAAGAATTTGTATAGATTTCCTTTTGATTTGTTGACCTGGATATAATTTGTCATTGCACGTTCCCTAGTTTTAAATGGTTAGATTGCGTGAGAAGGGAATATTGGTTTTTCCTTTTCTATTTTCTATAAAAGTAACAAGAAGATACCTGAGAGACTGTATTGACAGTATCATAATCATTGACTTACCTCTTGGATTCTGGGGTAGATTATGAAGGAATGCGAAATGACACTTTCCTATTTGATATGTCTTACATTCGTCTTGTTAAATTTTTACTCTTTCCTGTTATGTTGTACAAGGCCATAGATATTTCTTTTTTTGCGTCTCGCTAACAAGAATAAAAATATATACTTGAGTGATATAATTTTTTCTTATCTTGAGACAAATAGTTTTCTTCTTTGTACTCTTCTTTCTTATTATAAAACCTTCCATCCCGATAGAAAAGGCAACAAATGTAGATGCTTTCATAATATTCTTCGTATCTCTGGGAACTTCTGTGGGGAGTGTACTACTTGTATCTTCATGTTTGTTCATTTTACCAGCGACTAATTACTTCTCTTAGTGTCCATAGCTGATTTAATAGAACACATGTTCTGAATCCTCTTCAAGCACTTTCCCTTTTCATGCTTCAGCCATTCCTTGTAGATTAAAAGAAAATGAGCACCGATCGAACATGCAATAGGTCCTTCTGGACTAGGGGGGAGGATAAAATCTTTGAGAATATCCTAGCGATCTACTTCAACGATAACAATCTATTCACGAAGATGGAAGAAGCACTTCCTGGGAAATCACTTGATGATATCAAGGATCACTACAATATACTCTTAGAAGATATCGATGCCATCGATTCTGGACACTTTTCGTTGCCTAATTATCCAGAAATGCGAAGCAATGCCAACCAAAATTTGAGAGCGGATGTCGAATGGCGAAGAGGGACTCCTTAGATAGAGGAGGAAAACATGGCATAATTTTATACAGAGCATGCAGAAGGCTTTGAGAGTAAAACTTTTAAGTAAATGCTGAATAATAACTTATTTCTCTATCTTTCCTGCTAGAGGTCATTTCTCTGGGGCTTAGATATATTTATATGGAAAAGGTGACTGGAGAAGTATATCTTGGCACTGAGTGAAAATAAGATCCGCAATGTAGGTGGCTACCTATGCACAGAAGTATTACAAGCGCATCGAAGCCAAAAAGAAAGGGAACAGAAGAGCAAGAGTAAAATAAAGAGTTCTTGATATAACAAGTGTGGATGCTAAATTCGGTGGAACTTCGCAAGTTCCAAACACTATGGACATGATTGGACCTTGTTGTAGTGTTTTGTTTTGATGATGTTCCCAAAGAATGGGACCTGGTCCAAGTTAGAAAATGCTTTAATCTAACTCTAATGTGGTAAACAGCTGTAAAACTGTCCTGGTTGGTGAAGGACAACGCACTCATCCAATGAGACGAGGTTGTTTTTTCAGCGGATAATACACATCATGTTGGTATTGGTATATTGAACAAACAGCAACAAAATATTCATTCACTTAAAAAAGCAAAACCAGCCTGATCTGAAAAAACAACTCAAGCTCTCAACTTCACTGCCAAGGACATGATAGAGTTATCAAGTGTGTCTTAGAGTTTTGCTGAGTATTTCTTGTAATGTGCTTATGTTGCAAGATCCATTTCTGATCTATAAAGAAATGGTCAAAGCTTGTGTGGACAAATCCCAGGAACACATTTAGAGTTATGTGTGCATCTTGTAAAGTGAAGTCTATATTAATTAGTATTAGTTAATATAGTGGGCAATAGAGCTATTGCTTTGGCTCGGGTGAGTAATAGATTTATTACTTGTAAGAGATTAAAAGGTTAATCTCTTGTGGTGTTGTTGAAGTCTGTATTCACTTGTTGCTTGATATTAGTGAAAATAGTTGAAAATCCTGTGTGACAGGTCGTAGTTTTACTCCCTCGAGCAAGGAGGTTTCCATGTAAAATCTCTTGTTCTTATAGCAAGTTCTTTACTATTTTCTTGCTAAACTGTCAATCTGGTACAACGTTTCATTACGAAGCACTGCATTTCATCAATTGGTATCAGAGCCAAAACTTTCTATTTGACTAACATCAAGAAAGGATCCTAAAGAAATGGCAGCACTACCAAGTCTAGAAGAAGGCTAGTCGAGTTCTCGTTTCCCTCGTTTCAATGGACAGTACTACGGATGGTGGAAGACCAGGATGCATGACTACATCATGGCTGAG
This sequence comes from Solanum appendiculatum, assembly GCA_018342035.1. Taxonomy (NCBI): domain Eukaryota; kingdom Viridiplantae; phylum Streptophyta; class Magnoliopsida; order Solanales; family Solanaceae; genus Solanum; species Solanum appendiculatum. The sequence continues at coordinate 170,773 of JAGDQO010002110.1, forward strand.
GACAGTGAACTATGGGACATCATACTTGATGGGCCTCATGTTTCTACTAATGAGGTTAATGAAGGAAATCTAACTCGTGTTGTTCCTCAAAGCAGAAGGGAATACAATGAAGCTGATAGGGTGAAGATAGAAAAGAACTACAAGGCTAAGAAGTTGCTTGTTTGTGGGATTGAAGTGGATGAATATAACAGGATCTCTGCATGTGAATCAACAAAGGAGATATGGGAGTGTCTGCAAG